>JAPSGF010000062.1:3828551-3863723 GCA_035772895.1 Perdix hodgsoniae | reverse complement strand
TTTTCTTTCTTTTTTTTTTTTTTTTTTTCCAGAGATAAAGCATTATGTTCTACACTTGCTCAGGACACTAGCTGTACCATTACACTATACGCCAGTTCAGTGAGACCTACTTTGCAAAAAACAGAAGTTGAGTTTCATTTGTAGCCAAGTAATTAAGAATAATGTGAAGATGCATTTGGTTTTGTCTGTATCTGCCTGAAATAAGGTTTCAGAGCTGTACTTTTTGACTGTTTTAGTATTGAAACTTCTGTGTTAGTCACTTTGCTGAGCAGCACAGGCAGACTTCAGATACTGTGATGATAAGCATGATATACTGAACCACTGTGCTCACAACCATGCTGGCCTAGTGTTTTTGCCCAGGTGCTGGCCAACGCAACAAAGCATTTCATGCCAACAACAGCAAGAAAGGTCTGATTCTTAAGTTCCATTCAAAGTTAATCAGACAAAGGTCTGACTGTTTAGACAGATAAATTCTTCAAAGAAGTTGTACCCTTCTTGTTACTTTTGCTGTGTTTAAGCTGTACCATTATCAGATTTTTTTGGAGTCAAATAGGTATATACCATTTTGTCACTAGCTGTGAGTGAAGTTTATTTGCAATAAAAGTCAGTTTCATTAAAAGACAATAATAAAATTAAGTTTTATATAAATATGAAAAAAGTATCAGGAAGTTCTGATGTCGATGCCCTTTTCTGAAACATTTCATAATCCATGAATTTAACATCCACTGTCCATTTTCTTTCTGATAGGGATTACATCCTATATTGTGAGCCATCCATCCTCTCCTTCTTGGGGCTGGCAGGACTGGTTGACCAGATAAATAGGAATATTCTCTGGTAGCATCCCAGCTGGAATGAAAGTCCTGCATAAAGTGTATTTCCTTCCAAAGAACTTGATATAGAACAATGTACGTTATAGAAATAACAGAATAATGGATGAAGTAGGTTTGGGTTTTCCTTTGAATAAAAAGGAGAGATATTTGCACAGCATTAAATTCAGTTAAAAAGCTGAGTCATCAGATTGAGGATAAATTTCTGGTGAGGCAGATTAATTATTTTTCAATCAGTGCTCTATTCTTTGTTGGAGCTGGGTTCATTACAGATGGGGTGCTTGATCATAGAGTCATTACCAAGAAAATGTCCTCCCACTGATACCAGTGAAACTACTGAATGATTCATGGGCTGAGAACTGATTGAAATATTGGCAAGGAGTTTATTCACACCCTCCAGGAGAGTCTGATTCTGGTTTACAAGAGCAGCAAGACTTTTCTGATTAACTCAGAGAGAAGCAAGATGGAACCCAAAATTGCCAGCATGATTAGTATTCATATCACAGTGATGCTTGAGCACATTTCATTAAAATGTCATTGTAGCTATAGAATTGCTGTTCCTCACTTCATCTATGCACGAGTCCGGGCCTCTCAGAGAATCAGTAGCTGAAGAAAGAAGCAGCAGCTCCTTTGCTGCTATACACTGCTGCAGCTCTGCTGAAGGGCATCAGAGCTTCAGCATGTCACACCAGCTGAAGCTCAAAACCTTCCATACGAAGCCTTCTGGCAAACTGGACGGCAAGGCAGAGCTCACATACTACAGAGCAGCTCCAGAATCTTCAATATCCTTTGTACCTGGGAGGCTGTATGTGTTTAGGGGGAAAGGGAGAACGAAGGAAAAAATGGAAACGAAGTCATGCTGATTGTGCTGAAGGAAGAAATAGCTGAGAAAAATTGAGTCATATAGAAATATCACATGGATCAGCTGGGGTGGGGGGAAGCCCATCATGTTTGCTGCCTCAGTAAGTTTTATGAATAATCAAAAACATGAAACAGGATGCATAAAGCAACACAGGACAAATACCACTCATGGCCATTTAGTGCATTTCCTATCAAAATTTGAACGCATTTAAAAATAGAACTGCAACTATCCACTTTAGAGCATACACTTGTTTGTAAATCTTGTTTTATGTCTACTGGAAATTACCAGAGAGCTTTTTGCATAAGAGAAACTTGAAAGGTCAGCTTGAAAATACTCTGAAACCTGTTAGCTGAAGGGGAGGTGCAAGTTTCACATTGCTCCAAACTTCACTCACTGAGCTGTGGGACTATGAGCTGCTTTCATGTAGAGGTCAGTGTCACTTTTACAGTGTGATCCAAAGAATTTCACTGCTGTACAATTTTGTTAGGACTCTATAGTAATAGCATCTTTTGGGTGTGCCCAGGATTATTGTGAGCCTGGCTTTCTAAGCTGTCTTTCATATTTGCAAGCAGCTATGCTGCTTAGGAACTAGCCACAAATATATTTGTGAATGTGTACTTCTGTGTGTTTGTGTGTTTGCCAGTATACTTGGCACAGACAGAATGCATCTGGCTCAAAGAAACTACAGGATATCGACTCTGACAGCATTCCAGTATTAGTAATGACATTCAACTGAGGCAGACATATCTATGGAACAATCATGCATTTGTCTGTCTTTTGAATCAGATATGCTAACTTGAATTGGAAAGGGCAAGGCTCTTTCAGTTGGGAGCAGAAGATCTAGAAGGCTAAGTTTTTTTCCATCTTGCTCTTTAGAAACTAAATATGCAAGAGCGGAGCATAGCCTGAGGGAGGCTTTGCTCATTCCTAAGCCTCTGACCTCAAAATAGAGAGTTGGGAGTCAGTTAAGTCTCCCTGACAACAGGGGGGAAAATGAAATTGGTATTTCAAATTATGTGTATTTTAGACTATAATTTCACTCTCAAGAAGGAAATAAATTTAATCTATGATCAGTGATCATGAAATTATTTCTTGTCCACTGCAAAAAATATACATATAGACAAATACCTGAAAAACAAATCCTGCTTGGGCTTGGGTGCATGGCAGAAGGTGTTGGGTGTGCCAGTGCAGGAAACAGCACTTATCGTGCAGCATTCTAGGGTCCTCTCTAAGCCAGGAAATGCCATCACGACCTGCAGCAGATAAGATAAAGAGCTCTAAAGACAGCTGCAGAGTCTTTATGGGAAATCAGTTGTTCAAATTACTGCTTATGTTCTGCATGCTTAGAGAAGCTAGTATCATTTTCCCCACTAAGTTCTTACATGCTCATGACACTGCTGGCATTTTCTAAACCTCCCTCTAGCCCTCACATCTTTGTGTTAAGGAAAAGAAAAAAGAAAAAGGAAGCTTAAAAAAAATACGCGTTGTAAACGCAAACTCTCTCTCCCCCTCCTTCAGTGCTGCTTCACTACCTGGTAAAGGGAAGAGTTAAAGTAAAAGGAAATGGTGTGTGACATCAGACCTGAGGCCAAGTCCTTAATTTGTTTTCTTGCTAATACTGAACTCAAGGAAATCAACTGGATCCTTGCCTGAGTAAGTACTGGGCAGAAATTAAGGAAGGGTTTGAAGACTGGGCCTTTGATGATTAGGTCAATGCCTTCCATGTAAGCCCAAGTTCTTAAAAGAGCGCAGAGAAAAAAAAAAAAAAAAGGAAACTGAACTCCTTAATGCTTCCTGTTTCCAACTCTGGCAGGAGGACCTCGGTATTTCTGTGAGAAGCACTGCTGTTCTCATCAGAAGAATTCTACAACAGTACTGATATAGCCCACCAAAATGAGAATATGACTGGATGTGGGCAGTTGCAGTCAGGAGAAAAAGAAACTTAAAATGCAACCAATTACAGTTTTCACTGACGTACCTCTTTTCAAAATCACCATATGATCACCAATTCATATACCGTATGAATATTTCTCTACAGTACTGAGAACACATACAGTTCCAAGTCTACACAGTAAATGTGGAAACAGGTATCTTTCAGGTCCTTTCCAATCTAAGTCATTCTATGATACTAAATGCCCAAAGATGCAATCCAAATGCCTCTGCCATATATTTTAGTTACTTTTTTTTGCCTGAATCAAAAAGATAAGGCTGAGTTCATCATACCTTCACTGAAACTAATGTGTATACCCTGCAAGCTATACAGATACAATAAAATGAATGAACACTTTTACCTTCACTGCAGGTTGTTTCTACTAATATGCAATACCATACCAAAGATGTCTTGCAAAGAAGCCATCAAAATTATTTAAAAGGAACAATAATGATAAATAACCAGTAAGTGACCGTTCAGTCTCCATAGGACTAATCATAGACTCATAGAATGGCCTGGGTTGAAAAGGACCTCTAAGATCATCTAGTTTCAACTGCCCTGTTGTGGTCAGGATCACGAAGCACCAGAGCAGGCTGCCCAGAGTCACATCCAGCCTGGCCTTGAATGACTTCAGGGATGGGGCATAAAATCTCCCCTGTCTTAGTTTAATACCATTCCTCCTTGTCCAGTCACTATCCACCCTTGTAAACTGTCATTCCCCCTCCTGTTTATATACTCCATTCAAGTACTGAAGGCCACAGATGAAAATATTTTTCTTCAAACCAAATATTATAGCCAAATTTTGTATTTATTCACCAACAAGAGTCTTATTGACTCCAATCCAATGGTACCAGTCTCAGTCAACCTAGTCTGTCCACTATCCTTCCCTTGATTCCTAATTCCTTTCCTTTCAACCATTTTCTTCCCACCTCCTCAAGCATGCCCTGAACTAATTCAATGTCAGGAGTACAAATGCAGCACTGCAGGACCGACCAGGTTTATGTATTCATAGCCACAGGAGCCAGAGAGAGTCAGTAATCCTGGAATCAACTGATCTGTGCATAAAACCAAACTTAATTCCATTGTTTTGTTGCCTACAGCAGCAGCTGGAAAAGGAAAGCTATTTGTAATCCCCTTCTGTGTTGCTATCAGTGTAAATATACATTTTCAGTGGATTACCCGAGGATGTAAATTTCATATTTTAAAACTTCCATGTTGCTGTATAAGCTATGAGTTTAAATTAAGCTGTAAGAGGTAATGGATATATAACTAAGAGTGCTCACTGTGAAGTTCTGCTTCAAAGGACTTGATTAAAGACTCAGATCATAGCATCAGTGAGCAGATGTATATTTAAACTGTCAGGTTGATCTGAAGCAAACAAGATCTTTCTAAACAAGAAAGGAACTTAAATGGATTAAATCAGCTATCCTCGCTTTGTACAAATATGTTAACAGTTCTGCTTCATCCTGTTTTCTCCCATGCACATCACTTGTTAGCATGATTTAATTATTATATTAAATCTAGGGACGTTATTCAGTTGCTCAAGACTAAATGCATGAGAACAGAAGGTGCTGAGGCAGGTGCTCAGTGGTTTGGCTGGCTTCAGGACTGATCAGGCAATTGGAGTGCATTGCGGGCTTTGTCAGAAATTGGTACATGACTCCACTGATGTGCAGGAGAACCTCACACCCACACCTCCCAGTGTTGAGAGACTTTGCATGCAAAGCATGTCTGTCACTGAGCTTTTCTCTCCTTGAGGAAGATTGGAGCCAAGTCCTCTGGGGTACCTTTTCATGCCATTGTCTGATGCAGGTGAGCAAGCTGTAAGCCAAATGGGTCCAGTCTGGGAGCTCTGCCAGCAGGAAGAGAAGGCAGAGGAGAGCCTCTCTCTGATAACTGTAACTAAAGATGTTGTTCCTACAGGGCTCGTAAAGGATGGTTGGCAGTACCACAGGGAACCGCTAACAGAAGGTGAGATTTCAGCCTTATCAGGTTTTCAACAACAACAAAAAAACTACTATTTCACTATGCAGCTGTTTGTGTTTGAACAAGACAAAGCACTCTGCAGATATTTTTGCTTTTCCCTGCATCCCTCATGAGCATTTAGCAATATCTTTTCTTTTGCTCACATAAACATTTCCCAACAATTCCTCCCTGTGCTGCTCTCAGGAGATGGCTTTGTGAATCATTTTCTCAGTAACAATTTGCTTCTACCACACTGCAGCATATTCCAAAGCAGAAAAAGGACACATGTCTAGAACAGAAGACCTTCCTTGGTGGCTGGCTGATCAGTCATGAAATCAATGCCATGTAAGAAAGGCAGAAAGATTCTGGGAACAACAGAACTTGCCCATTAGGCCTCTTCCTGCTAACAGGTTTCCAGCAATGAGACAACAGTGTTTATATGTTTAGCCTTGTTGTACCCAGTCACATCAGCTGCTGTGATAAGGTTATTCAGTTTTCAAATTTGAGCCATGCTGTGGCTTGATGCAGAAATCAGTGTCTCTTTATACAAAAACAGTATACAAACATGTGTGTGTCTACATGCAAAGCTGGGCTCTGTACTTTATGGCAACAGGCTCATGATTCATCTGAGAACCATGTAAGCTACAAGTAGTGCACTTTGCCTTAGCACAAGTATGTTCAGTTTTGTATATATTCCACGCTGGATTGGAATAAGAAAAAGCATATGTTGCAAACACTACAGGTTTAAAAATTCAAAAATCAATTTCTGAGACTACTGCCCCTTTCCTGTATGCAATTTGATGGCAGATATGTTTGCTGTTTTCACCTGTGTATTCATTACTAATGTGAAAAGAGAAGGTCAAAAGCGTACTAAAGAAGAGAGCACAAAGGTATTTCTTAAAAGAAATCTGCTTTTAGATAAGGGAAGAGCTCAAAGCAGGAACACAAAGCAGACCTAAGTAAAAATGTACATTTTGATACAATATTCACTAAGTTTATTGGGTACAAGGGAACATAATTCTAAGATTCTCTCATGGAGACACTTCTGTAACTTCCTAACTTCAAGGGTAGACAGCAAAAGCTATTTGAAAGAGAATCTTCCATCTTCTGCTACACAGCAAAGTAGCCCTACTTAATTACAGAATTTCTGGGGTGAAAATCACCATATCCTAAGTGGAGCCTGAAAGCCTCAGGCAAGGAAAGCAAACTACAGTCAACACACAATAAAGCAGTGTGCTAAAAACCCCTTTAAAATAGTCTGTTACTGTATCTCATTCTTTTCTGAAGCTGCTGGATTAACTGTTGTAGTGCTCTTCAGAATCTCCTGTCAATTATGGCAGCCCTTTCCAACCACCCAACATATCAACTGGGACTCAAAGCAAATCCAGCTGCAAAGCCTAAAGAAGGCTGAAGTAGAGCAGGCACAAGGGACAGGCACAGCCTATCTGCTCCCACTTGATACAAGCAAGCAGAAGTCAAAGTACTCAGTAAAATGCTGCACTAAGATCTTGAGAGTTTAATAATGTAGTCAGAAGTTGTAGATTTTACTTCAAGAGCGAAGTAGATGTCTACCCTGACTTCAGCAAGGCTTTTAACGCTGTCTCCTGTAACGTAGGTAAGCTTAGGAAGTGTGAAATAGATGAGCAGACAGTGAGGTGGATTGAGAACTGGCTCACTGGCACAGTTTGAAAGGTTGTGATCAGCAGCACAGAGTCTGGCTGGAGGCCTGCAGTGATGTTCCCAAAGGGTCAGTACTGCATCCAGTCTTATTCAACAGCTTCATCAGTGACATGGATGACCTGGATAGTCCACCTTCAGCAAGTTTGCTGATGGTAGGAAGCTGATGACCCACCAGAAGTGCTGCTATTCAATAAGATCTGGACAGGCTGGAGATTTGGGCAGAGGGGAGAATTATGAGGATCAATAATGGAAAGTTTAGACAGAAGAAAAAAAACACAAGTATCAGTACACCTGGGGAGAAATAACTGCATGCTACAGTACAGGTTAGGGGATGACTTGCTGGAGAGGAGCTCTGCAGAGAACCTGGGTGTCCTGGTGGACAACAGGTGAGCTGAAAGCCAGTGTTATGCCCTTATGGCTAAGAAGGCCAATGATATTCCAAGCTGCATTAAAAAGAGTGTGGCCAGCAGGTTGTGGGAAGTGTTTTTCTCCTTCTACCTTGCCCTGGTGAGACCACATCTGAAGTCTTGTATCCATTTCTACGCTCCTCGGTTCAAAAAAAGGCAAGGAACTTCTAGAGAGAGTCCAGTGGAGAGCTACAAAGATGATGAGGGGCCTAGAGCATTTACCTTACAAGGAAAGGCTGGGAAACCCAGAACTGTTCAGCTGAGTGGAGGCTGAGGGAGTATTTTACCAATGCTTATAAATATCTAAAGTGTGAGTTTCTAAAGTGGATATCTAAAGTGGATGGGGCCAGGCTTTTTTCAGTGGTGCCCAGTGATGGGGCAAGGGGTGAGCGGCACAGACTGAAATACAGGAAGTTCCACCAGAACACAAGGAAAGACTTCTTTACTTTGAGAGTGACAGCACAGAAACATGCTGTCCAGAGAGGTTATGCAGATGTTCAAAATCTACCTGGATGCTTTTCTGTGTAATCTGATACAGGAAACCTACTTTAGCAGGGGCATTGTACTGGTGGATCTCTAAAGGTCCCCTCCAATCTCCATGACTGTACTAAACTCACTCAAGAGCACAGCTCCTAACAATCTCAAGTTCCTTTAAAAACAAGCAGGCAAACAAACATACAGAAGCTGTTTATACAGAAAAAGCAATTTTGTTTTTGAAAACACTCCCTCAGTTTTTTCACCCTTCACTTTTCCTTTGAATATTATTCACATTTAAAAAGTTCAAAATCAGCCCGTTCATTTTGTGGAAACAAATTTCTGTTCTGCAGAGAAAATGGAATGTAGATTCAATAAAAATCAGAGACTTGAAGAAGAGTAAAAACAGTTTATATATTCCAAAAGGACATGCCCCTTATTCAATTGGAATTGTGCAGCTGATAAAAAAAATCCTATAATAATTTAACTTGGAAGCATTCAAACTGTTGCACAAAAATATTGCTGGGTTGATGAAAAATCAAAGTTCATTGGCCAAATTCTGCTCTCAGAAATGAACAACTGAGATCAGAATCTCTCAAAATTGCTATCTGTTCTCCTATTTTATAATTAAATCTTGCAATCTTTCCTCAGAAAAAAAATAATCCTCTGGGACTGCTGGCATTTTTGTATGACTTCAAATCTTGGCACTCCGTGTTCTCAAGAGGGAAATCTTTAAGAGTTAACAGAGTACAGCTGAATTGCAAAGAAGGAACCGGCCAGAAGTGGCACGACCTCATCCCCTAGCAACAGAAATCAATAACAACAAAGATAACATAATTACACTACAGAAAGGATCCAGAGGGCAGATTATGTCAAGTATTATGTTGTTAAGAAAGAATGACATGTGAAAGAGACAGCGTGCTTTAAACATGGAAGAAAACACAGAAAGTGGGGAAGGTAGATAGGGAAAAGTGAAATACAAACACAGAATTAATTAGCCTGTAGATTCTTAAAAAGGAAAGAAAATTATTCCTGTTCCTGCTTTCACTCTTTTATTTATTCTGTATACAGAATTAGATTCCCAAGGGAGCAGAGAAAGGCATTTTATTTCACAAGAATCTCTGTGGCACAGGGAAAATAGTCAACCCTATGATGACAGCCTTGGTCTGGGATTCTGGAAACATCTAATTTCCTGCTTAGGCACGAACGGCCCATAGTGCTTAGGCAAATCAACGGGCTTTCTGTGCCCCGGTCTCCCGTCTGGAAAATAATGTCAAAGAAGAATGAGAATTCAGAGCTGAAATGGATCAGATACTGCTCTTGTCTGAGAAATGCAGAGTTTTGCAGAGTTGTCTAAAACAGAGGGATTCCTGCGTTGGCAGAGGTCATAAGTTTGCCTCAAATAACACACTCCTTTTTTGCTGCTTAAGTTTCTCATAAGCTTGAAAGAGACTAGATGTTGTGATGACGCTTTGCAACTCTGCAGTATTCAAGCTTCCAGCACTATAGCTGCCTGCACAAAGATTACCTAAGAATGTGTTCACCGGTACAACTCTCTGCTAATGTTGTCGTATAACTTTGAAACACTTCTTAACATGGGTTAATTTTTCAAGTCAGAACTCATTTTAAGCAGAGCAGACCTATACCAGTACCAGTAAAAGCTCATATATCTTTACATAAGTCTGCCAGAACACCCAAAGCCCTCCCACACTTTTACAAGTTTCTTCCCCATAATCACTGAAATTCACTATCACAGCTATTCTTGTCCCTCTACTGCACTGAGCAGTAAGATGCTCAAAATTCACCTCTCCATCACTCAAAATTTTCCTGTGCATTACTTGATTGAAATAATCACTGAATCATTCGATTATTGCAATAACTGTTTCAGCCACTTGTATATGGTCAATTAAGTCTAATGCATTTCTCCTGACCCACCAGCTTGCTGCAACAGTGGCTCGGCCACAAGGACCATCTGCTGCAAGGCCACTGGTCTTGACCTCTTGAGCTTAGCTTTCTGAGTGATATTATCCAGCCCTTTTCACCCACATGACAGATATTTACTGAAATAAAATTACTAAAACAATAGAAAAACAGAACAGCAGCAAAAGGAATGGTGTAGGTTAACACTACTCTCATCATGATTTCTGAGTACAGATAACCAGCTTGGTTTCTAAGTACTCAGGGAACTGAAAGCTAGGTTCAAGGAGTGATGCTGGCAGTAATTAACTACTTAGGGTTATGTTTTTCACATATTTTTTTCCGGCATATATTCTATTTGTTTTTGTTATCCTTGTAACACTTGGGGTGATCAATACTTTTTGCCTCTTTGTCAAGTTATAAATTGATTGGGTTTAATGCCATGAATGGAGGCTTCACAAGCAGACATAACTAGACACAGAGGCCAATCTCCAGTAGTAAATGAAGCACTCCAGGAAAACTCCTGGACACCTTAACTTGGTCACCAACCTTGTCACACAGTCATAATTTTTCTTTGCAGAGTTTCAGCCCAGGGCTCTCAGTTGATTTGCAAACAGTTCTGGGCCCAGGTCAGGACCTGACTGTCCAGGAATCATTTCCAATGGAAATTAGAATGCAACCACCCTGATCTGAAAGGTCAGAAAGTTTAACCAAATGCACAGGCTCTTCCAAGTTATTTGGCCTCAAAGCCAAAAAACAATTGCAGGCACATTTAATTTAGCTTATATATATAGCCTGTGACTAATTATTTCTTCTTGCCATAGGAAACAACTCCCAAAACTGTTATCATTCTCAAAGTCTTCTAATTCTTCTGACTTTGAGCTAATTTTTAGAGTGCATTGCCTCATGCCTCCAATCTACGTGGAGTCCTACTGCATTTTTTGAACTTTTGCAGCAGAGAGCCAGTATAGTCTGGGCACCCATCCAGGCCTGCTCTGCCGTGGTACCCATCTTCACATCTCTTTTATGAGTAGCAGGAGCTGATAAGAGGCCAATTATGGTCATTATTCCTGTCATAAGATGTAAAACTCAGCACAGATGGTATCTTATTCAACCTTAGCATGATGCAAACAAAAGAATTATTTTAACATGCTGTACAAAGTCAGGGGATTTTCCACACTCTTTCCCAGGAGTGCCTGAATGCTGATGATTTAGCTGTCTTGGCATCTATCCTAGACCCACCAGGCAATCTAGACGATTTTCCTTGAGAACAATACATTTTGCAGATATTACTAAATCCTGTTTTTTCCCTAGCTTCATATGGAATTGCGTTAACCAGAGCTCAGTGGATGGGAGAATCAGTGCAGTGGATGCTCTTCTCAAAGCTTGCAAAGTCATTCTCCTCCAGAATGGCTTTTATAGCTCTTCCATTTGAGCTGCTGTTTAAGATAACTGCATTACCTTTGTGTCATCCTAGATATCTCTTCTAGATCCTAAAAACCTTTATGGAAGTCTAATCAAGAAACTGTCGGCATCTCTGTATGACAAAGCAGAGTAAGACTTTTCAGCCAGGGGTGTTTAGTAATTCGAAGAAAAGGCATTCCCTGAAATTATTAGCAGTTTTTGAGAAACACTTTTGAGGGATCAGGTTTTAAAAAAATCAAGCTGAAGGGAGATTTTGTCATTGCTGTTTTCTTGCATATGCATGGACAATGAACTTCTATTAGCTCAGTTTAGTGATCTGTATTCACATGAAGTGAGAATATTTCCGCATGAAGTAAGGAGACTATGATTTCTTGTGAGAAATACTCTGTTTTCAAAAGGTTCAGATGACTGTTGATGTCAGTTAACACAGAATAAGATAGAAAAATTGTATGGTAAATAGCTAGAATATGCAGTCAGTCTTAAGAATACATATAGATTCTGATACAGATTTAGAAGGCAGCGAGAACCTGGCACAGGTTGCCCTCAGAAGCTGTGGGTGCTCCATCCCTAGAGGTACTCAAGGCCAGGTTAGATGGGGCCCTGGCCAGCCTGAGCAGGTGAGTGGCAACCCTACCTGTGGCAGAGACTGGCACTAGATGGGCTTTAGGGTCTATTCCAACCCAAACCATTCTGGGATTCTATGACTCTGCCCCGCAAAGAAAATAATTTATTTAGAAAATATGTTGTTTTGTCAGTGGTAGCATTCTCAATTAATTTCTGTCTATGCAATATGGGCATTTCTTAAGGTTACTATAGTTACTTCATAGGCTATTAAGTAGTACATGGTATCCAATTAAAGGAAATTTAAACTGTGAATGTTCTAGATCGTGCAGTGAAGAACAGAAAAATTTCACTACTTTATAATTCAAGAAAAACATTCAGCTGTTTGTGACTCTGATAGTGACCCTGACCTTGCGAATATCTGTTATTAAAGATGATCTTTTTAGTATTTTTGTTCGGAAGACATTGAAAACAACAAATCTCACTAATTTTTCTAATTTTCCTCTTTTTTAATTATTATTATTTTAAAAATTGTTTTTAAGAAGGACTCAATACTTCAGGTAACTTCCATATTCTACTGTTTCTGAAGAATTCCTGACATCTCAAACATATTCAAAAATGAGCAACTGCAGTACTGAATATGTGTTTATAAAAATGAGCATATTATTAATCCAATAAATGACATGTTTCAATGGCTAGATTGTTGATTGAAACATGATTGATCATGTTACACACACAAATGCCTATGCTATACTGAACTTAAGTTACTGAAATACTCATTGGTGAAAACCTTGTCTAGCACTGCCTCCCTCTGACCTCCTCTGCTCCATAGTTAGTAAATAAGAAGTGATGTTGCTGTTCATGCTTCCATATTCCAATAATGTGTTCAAGATCATATGCATTTTTAAAGAAGCAAAGGGAAATATGATCTAGTATATAGACAAAAGTATTTTTGTGACAATATAAAGGTAAAAATCTGAGAGCTTTAGAAGATGTGATTGAAAGAATGCTGGAAAACATTAGTTGTTTTCCAGACTAGTTGTAAGGAAAGAGCTCATGTCTTGGAATGATTGGAATAGTGTTTGAGAAGGAGAAGAAAATACTCTCAAAACCAATGATTTTAATGTTAATATTCAACTACTCTTTGTATTTGAACATTAACCCAACTCTGTACTTGAGTATTAACCCAACATCCACTAGAGTTGGCCTAGTCTGAAGTAGAGGAGACTGAGGGGCAACATCATTGCTCCCTGTATCTTCTTGAGGAGAGGAACTAGAGGGGGAGGTGCTGGTCTTTTCTCCCTAGGGACAGGGCACATGGGATTGTAGGCACAGGGCACAAAGCTATACTAGGGAAGGATTAGACAGGACATTAGGAAAATTTTCTTTTCTGTGAGAGTGGTCAGATACTGGAATAAACTTCCTAGAGAGGTGTCTGATGCATCACGTCTGTCAGGGGTCAAGAGGCATTTGGACAATGCCCTCAGTAACATACTTTAACTTTAAAAAGTTAAAAAAAAGTTAGCTCAAAAGGAAAATCACCTTTAGCCTAGTGTGGAAAATGAGAATTGAAGACCTACTAAGAACTTCAAGCTAATAAATGTGTGATCTTGGAATCGAGGGCTATAGAAATAGAGTTATATTAACAGTAATTTTATTTCAAGTGAGGTCATGATTTGCTAAAACTGATAATGACACAAGGGGTGATCTGATGGCCTTCCTGAATTTGTTTCCCAGAGAGCATTCTGCTGTGAGGGAATACTTTCTGTGATACCATTATCTTCTGCTGCCCAAAACCTTACAGAAAGCAAGAAAAGAAGCTAATAGATGCTAATAGATCTATTTCTCATCCATCCATTCCTAAACCAAAGTTGACACACGAGACTAAAAGCAATGGTAACCAAAATGAAGGATCTCGTTGACACAATTCTACTCCATAAATGCTCATTTTTATTTCATTTAAGAAATAACTATGTTTGAAAATTCTTTGTATTTTGTTACAACTGCTTTCTCTCTGGCAAGCTAAGCAGAACAAGCTTGCACATTTTCAACCCACTGGCAGAATGGGCCTGTTTTCCCTTTCCTCTGAAAAATACAGGATGTGACTCTTCCATCTGCAAATGAATAGCAGAAGTAACGAGTGAGTTTAGTCAGGCTTAACAGTAAGGAAAATGAGAACTGCATCCTAAATGTCAGCACATTCCCCCTAGATGTTTAGTACTGCTTGGCACTTCAATAGCACTTTTTATTGGAGGACTCAAAAGGCCAGTCCTTATTTCAATCTTATAATACCCTTTTAAGGTTGGTAAAATGCCCAGATAAGGGAACCTGAATACAGAAAAGTTAAATGATTTACTAACAGTCACACACAGTAGCAGAAACCAAATGCCCAGACCTGTGCTGTAAATATAACAAGCAATAAGAAAATTCTGGACACTGTTAGTAGATCTGCATATTTACTCTTTAATAGAATGCATGACTATGCATCCTTTAAGCCTTAAATGCTCTCTAAATCCGACTGAGTTAACACTTGTTTTGAAGAGATGTAGATTTCTGAAACAAATAATAGCATTCACTCAGAAAAGTGGATCATAACTCATGGACAGGCTAGGCTGTTTATTGGAATGAATAATCAACGCAACAAAAGAACTTCTAATGTATTTTCTAGTAATAGTTATCACTTTCCATACCATACTACATATAATAGTGAGCTTCCTACTGAAACTGCAATATCACAATTCCTTATAATGTTTCTTTCTGGAGACTAGGAATTACTAAATTTAGTTTCCATACAGAGAAGCTGATGCTCATTTGGAAACTAGAAAAAAATTGGGTTCAGTTCAAAACATTTTAAATTCTGAATGCCTCAAGTGATGATACCAGAAGGAAAATGGAGCTAAAATGCTAACACATTTGAGAATCTTGTCATACAGGACTTTCACAAATAATAAATAAATAAACAAACAAACAAATAAAATCTGGATGTGTGGAGTTCTGGACTTCTAGACCAATACGCAACCAACATGAAATCCCTTTTAGTATCATGTTCATAATTACTGAAATAAAGAAAAGTGAACTAATAATTAAAAAAAAAGGAACAAAAGCAAAAAAACAAGTATCAGCATTCATACCATAGAATAGGTAAGCCAGCAATAATTTTCAATTACAGAATGTATTCAGTTTTGTTGTTGTTGTTTTTCTTGTAGTACTGATATGCATTATAAAAATATTATTAGATTTGCAGGTGTCACAGATATGGTAAGAATTGTGACTCCCTTGCAGAACAGTATTAGAATTCAAAATGATCTTATTTTACTGCACAAATGATCAGGGAAAAATAAAAAAATAAAAAAAGGGATGTAACTGTATGAGAATAAATTTGAGGATCTGCAGTTAGACAAGAATAATTAACTGCATAATATTATAATTGTACTATGAAGGGCAACTCATTAGAAAGCGATTCTTTAGCAGTGATTTGGGGTTTGTAGTAGCTCAGAAGACAATGCATTAACAATGTCATGTTAGGAAGAAAAAGGCAAATACAGCACTTGGTTCCTGTATAAATAGAATTTTAAAATATAGGAAGCTATCCTTCAGTTTCATTTGGATTATGCTATATGAATTCTGTGTAAAGTGACTCCTGCATTTCCAATAAAAAGTTGCTGCTGCAAACAAAGGCAAAATGATTTTCTATCTGTGACTAGTACAGCCTGAAGTACAGTACAAAAGACTCAGGATGAGCATCAGGAGGAGCTTTGCAACAAGAAAGTAGACCAGTGAAGTGACAAGAATCTACAGTATCCACAGCAGTGGTTAAAAACACATCTGACAAAACAAAATGGCTAGGTGGTTCTGTTCTACTGAAAATAACAGCTACATTTCTTTAATATTTTGAATAAAAATATGCAGGATTTCCTGACATAGGGCGAAATGATGCTTGGTCACATCACTTGATCCAGTTCTTCAATCAGGGAAAGAGAGGGGTAATTTGCCTGACTCAAAAGCCCAATTCACAATCCCAGTAACTACTGGAGTACCAACAAGCCATGAGGAATCTGAAGTAGACATTACCATCTGAAGGGCTGTAAGTTGCAGTTGTGGAAGTCACAAGGAAGAACTGTGAGAATGAGTTTAAACTTGATCAAGATGACACTTTGTTTTTCTCCTAGCTAACAAGGGTGATAAGGAGAAAACAATGACCTAAAGCCATCTCATATACAAGTACATCACACATCATAAGGTATGCTGGTAGAATTACTAAAATGCAGAGTCAAGACGTTTTAACATAAATAATGCTTTGCTTTGATTATGTATATGATGCATAATAAAAGATATTTTGATCAGAAAAAGCTGAATGGATATACATGGTGTACAGCCAAGCTTACTTTCCCTCAAAACTATTTTTGCTGCTTCTTAAAGTTTAAGCTGACAGAGGTCTTTACACTGAGGGTTTAAACTAAGGTGAGATTTCAAATCTTCTTCCAGCTATTCCTCACCTCCTTGATAGCTTATAGGACTTAATGTCCGTACTGAATTAAACAAATATCAGCTGACCCTGACACCTATTACCCAGAATTATAGGAGCGTTCTGAAAAGACATTCTCAACTACAAAAAAACTCCTACTTTTTTGAAGATTCAAATTATCTTCACTACTTCAGAACAGCTTCTAATATATCTCTACTCGCATGGACAAGAGAGAGAATAACAGAGAGAGGTGGAGAAGAGAGAAAGAGAACAGAAGTGGAGAAAGAGAGAAGGAAAGGGCAAAGAACACTCCTAATCCCAGTACTGCATCTTTGTTTTCAGGGGACTTTGTGTTTTGTATAATTGGCCTAAGAGAGTCCAGTAAGCTGTAATCACATTGAAAAAAAAGCACTGTCACATAATTGTAGTTGATATTAAGTTAATAATTTTTTGTCATTGTTAATGAGGTAAGAATTTAGACCCCGAAGTTTTAGATGCTTATTTGAATTTTCTCCTATTAAGGAACTTGAAATAAAAATATCTTTTTATTAGACTTATGTAGCACTTGCCATCTTAAAGATGAGAGGACACTCTCCTGCATTCTTCACAGATTTCCTGAGTTAATTCCTGCTAAAATCATACTGTAGCCTGAGGGCTTGTAGAATTAGGTGCTTAACAGTGTAACACATAGAAACTTGGGTCCCATATGCATGCTGAATGAACCAAGGCCAGTGTGTACGTCTTCTATTGTACAAAACTGAATGTGTAGTTAAATTAAGAACAATACGTATTCATAAATCAGCATGAGTGCCCATGAGAAACAAGTCTTCTAATTAAATAAGAAGAGAATCAGTGTTTCTTGTTCCGGGAATTGTTGTTTGGTATTGCAGGAGAATATATTGATAGTAGAGAGACAGAATTTGTCAGAAAAATTATTGAGTTTATTTACCAAAAACAACTCCCTCCCTACACACTATTTATTTTCAGTTACAAAAATAACTAATTTGTAAGAAAATCATGTGTTCTTTTCTTTTTCCTTTTTTTTTTTTTAATGCTTCTACTTTTTTAAAAACTGCTTCTACTGAAAAATAAAACTTTGTAATTAGAAAAAAAATAGAGGTAGCACTTGCAAGGAAACAGTATTTTATTTTACTTTGCTTTTAAACTAGAAATAAAGCAGAAAAGAAGTAAAGTAAGAAAAACATTAGTGTTCTTCACTTGAGAGGATATTCTTAGAGAAAATTCTGTAACAATTTGAAAAAGTATTTGTCTTGACAATCCTTTGGAATTTGAGTGGTACTATTCAAAGTATTCATTACTAAGAGACTAATGTGGTTTTAGGTTGACTTTATAATTTTAATCTTAATCTTAATGCTTAATATCTACAATCTCATAAATGCAGTGAGTTACAGGTTTTCCCATTATCTCATCAGGAGATAGAAAGCAGTGCATTAAAATTTTCTGACTAGAGTCCCATTCTTTGTACTCTTCAAGTACAAACAAAAGCCTGAGTAAGCTATGCTTGGCAGTAAAGTCAAGAACATGTACATTTGAAATGTAAACAACAGATTTGCTTTAACCCCTTAAAAAATTAAATACAAATTCTAAAGAAACTCAGAAATGTGTCTACAAGTTAAACAAATTAGCAGTTATAGAAATAATTAATTTTTAGTTTGCCAGATTGAATCATGTTGATCACTGATTGAAGGAAGAAACTACATATTTCCTGTACAAAGAGTGAGTAGAGATTAGATCATCCACCCAGGATTGGGATTCTCACAGTTACTCTGAATTCCCTTTGAATGTATGCTAATCTGTTGTGTAGACACATTTACATAGAACTGAGCTAGCTTTAAAATCACGTGTCTTAATTTTTATTTGAAGTGTTTGGAAAAGTGAATACAGTTATGTTCTAGCCAATTTTCCTCAGCACTCCTCAACATACCAACTCAAAGTAGGAAAATTCCACAAAGGCCTCAAATTGGATGAAGTTTAAGCTGGATTTTGAGATTGTCGTTTACAGTATTTCCATGTTAACGAACACTAAGCTGTCAGTGTATTTTTTCTTGTCTAACCAAGAAGGTGCACCATACAAACTGAAATATAGAATTTATCTACACAATACATTTGAAAGTTTCTGTGTCTTCATGGAGAATAATTTGAACACACATTATCATGAGTAGAATTTTAAAACTTAAAGGCACCTTTCTGATCTATTTGGTTTGTTTTCTGTGTTTGTTAAGTGAGTTTTGGATCAGATTTTTTTTCTACCAAAGTAAACCAGCTTCTAGAAATACATTTACTTTGTGAATTAGAGTCCAAAAGACATTGATCTTGTTAGTATTTTACATTAGACTTCACAACAGAAGTATTTGAATAGTCTGGGTTGATAGATTTCAAAGAAACAATGTTTTTCAATGTTTTGGGTTTCCACTGCTGTCCTCTAGTGAAGCTTTCTATGCCCCACTAAACACATCGCATCCTTGTTTTTTGTCTACTAGTAGTATTTTTCAACTTTTTTTGAGAAACTTGGGAATGACACCACTACTTGCATTTTATCAAACCTATCATTCAATTAAAAATAATGATTATTAATAATTAACAACTCCCCCCACTCTTATGACTGTTGCTTGTCCAGGACGTTCTGTTCCCCCTTGAACTTCCAGTAACCAGAGGATAGTAATAGACAACATGGTAGAGACCATTGAGGGCATTCTTGCCATTTGAAAATCTTTGATTAGCAGACTGATAACTATATTATTTTCTCTGCTTGCAGCTTTTTCTACAGAATAAACGCATAGTCCATGTGTGAGAATTAATGGAAAAATCGGTATAGTATTTTGACATCATGTCACAAAGGACACATATTGTCACTGCCATTGTACCCAACTCCAAACACAGGATGTTGGTCTCCTGAGTGTGCAGCACCAGTGAACAACATTTAGAAGGCAGAGAAAAGTAGAGACTAAAGAAACTGAATTTAACACTAAAAAAAAAAAAGGATCAACAACAAAAGTCCACCCGAGCAAGCACTGCTAAACTGAAACCCATTAAAAAGAAAAGATTAGGACGACATGACTATTTTTTCCCCCAATTGTTAAATGTAAACTAAGCTAGTGGTCAAAAAGTCATGGAGGATGAGAGAGGGAAGTTGTGGATGATTGCTGCATTCTTTGTTACGTCCCCTCTCCATCCTGGTGAGCTGGAACATCAGTGCAGTTCTCATGCCAGTTTCCGAGTAAACAACACGTACTTCCTGACTATCTCTAATCTGGGCAGCAATGTGTGTGAAGGGAGAGTGCTAAGTGATCTGTGGTTTTGACCAGGTATCCTGTTTTGACAAGGGTGTTTGTCCTTTACCCAACATATTGCAGAAGTTATTCTTCAGATTTCTGTGTTCTGGGTTGTTGTTTTTTGGGTAAGGCTTAATTAAGTCTTTGGGGAAATATTTGGATTGCTGAGAAGTTTATAGGGCCAGAGGTAACAATTAAAAAATAGCCAAAAAAGTTGTGCTGATTAAAATCTTGTTGTTTTTTCTTTCCACTCAATATTTTAAACTGCATTTAACTGAAATAAAATGTTTCCTCTAATTGATATTTTGACTATAAGCTGTTTGACAGAATGCGGTTCAAAATCAAGTTTTAAATTTGCCTCTGAAAGTTTTTGAGAAGCTTACTGAATTGCTTTAGCAGTTAGCATAAATTTCCATAGCATAAGCAGAGCTGTTCAGAATTTTTTTCAACAAAACTCTTCTATTTTGAAAAAAAAAAAAAAAAAAAAAAAACAAGCTATTAAATATGCTCTCTGCCCTTCCTACAGTGGTAAAATATGTTTCCAGGAAAGATTTTACTGGTTATGGCTCACAATTTTAGAATAAAATTCTGAAACTAAACTTAAAAATGAACAATACAAACATTCATGTAATTAATTATCTGCTATTTAGATGATATATGTTTCAAGGATCACGTTTTAAAGAAGAACCTCCTGTCTCTTAAGTGAGTAGTCTACTCTTTGGGCAAAAGAAAACTTTAACGTGTCTCAGTGAGTCTTTAATGACACTGAGCAGAAGAATGCCCACAAGAGAGAGTTTTAAATGTGGACTTAGTCTAATTATCAGTTATTATGTCACCCAGCTGCCATGTACAAGATTTATTCCTCTTCTGCCTAGTGTAGAAGCAAAGGCTTGAACGTGCATTTCCCATATCAATCAGCTGCCAGCATGCTGACTTTTTCTCCATAGGAAAAAAGAAAAATCCTGTGGTCCTCATATGAAATTAGATTTTTATGATTATGAATTATTTTTATAATTATGAAATTCATGAAATTAGATTTTTATTTCCAAGATTATAACCATTCCAATTGTGACCCCAATCCTATAGCAATGAAAAGCAAAGGCTGGACTGTTATTGACTTCTTGGTCAGAGGAACCATGGCCTGCATTCCCCAGAAAGCTAATCATTTGTTATTTATGAACTTCAACTTTTTAACTTTAATCCATCACAAAATATAGATTTTGCTAATAGTAAATAGTACTGCCATTAGGTCATAGAAAGAAGTGATCACAAGAAAAGTTATTTGTATTAGAGGCATTTGAAGGATGCCTCAGGCAAGCTCTGGGATGAGAGACATTTAGGAAGCTAACAATTTTGGACCATCTACTCTGCATCCAGGAGACACAGAGTTTAATCTTTCTCAAGCCAGCTTTCTTCATTTACTATGTTTGCTGAAAAAAAGTATCAATTTGGAATGTGAGAACTTTCAGTCAGCTGCAGAATTTCTTGAAAATTTTCAATGTGCAGAAAAAACTAATTCCTCAAAACTAACCTGTTAAAAAATAGCTAGAATTTTCTAAGAATCCCATGAAACTGTCTTAAAGAAAAAACTTTTTCTTTAAGAAAAAGTTTTTTCTCTATTGCAGTCAGGAAAAGGAAAACTGGAGCCATACATTTCTTTTAAATTCCATATGATTACACAGGACTGAGATGAATATGAATTTGTTCATTATTTCACCACTTCAGAGTTTTGTCTGATAATTCCCCCTGCATTTGAAATCCCAGAAATTCAATGATCTCTGAAAAATATAGAAATGTTAGAAATCTGCTTTGAGGTGCTAGGTTTGTAATTTATATATAGGCATACGTACATATGTAGGTTGTCCTGAAAGCAATACACATTTCCATGGAAACTACAACAGATTTGAAGAGCACACTAATTCTGCACAGTTGAGCAAATACTCAGCTACAAAACACTATTTTTCAACACAATCACCGCCACTGAATATGCATTTTCACCAGCAATGAACAAGAGCCTGCATGCCACGTTCACAACAATCTGCACCAGTGGAGACAATTCACTGTCACTGTCACCACTGCTGAAACACAACACCCACCATCTGACTGTGCTCACATCCACTGTTTGGTCCTCATGAACATTCAGCAAGCAATGAAGAAAGTTAAGGGGTGCTATTTTTTCTACATGGAGGAATTCAATTCCATACCTTTGCTGCAGATGGATTTCTATGTCAGGTAGCATTTTGTCAGACTGCCCCTCTGCTGTCATCTGTGGCATGGCAGCAAAATCTAACAGGATATTGGTTGGAAGGTTCAGCCTCTACTGCCATACTGCCAACATCCATCTCTGATGTCATGGGCCAACATGATAAAATAGGAGGCATTTCTTTCAGAGCAACCCAGTTTATCTGCCTATGATTTCGAAAATCAAATGCCCATAACGTAACTATTTTGTATCAGTTCATTTTATTATTTGAATAAAGGTAATCCACAGGCATGAATCCTCATTATCTGATAAAAAACAAGACTGTTCATAGAGGAATATGCAGTAAAAATATGGACTGATAGTGCTCAAATAAGGACCACTGAAGGGAACTAGTTAAAAGTTTTTACTTAGAAATTATCCAGTATGAACTGAATATATTAGAAATAATGAATCATTACAAGCTGATGCCCTAGAATTCTAAATCCTCATTTTAGTTAAATATATCGGAGCTGCACAGGAATGATCCTGGAGGGTAATGAAAAGCAAAATAATGACAGATTAGCCAGTTCACTAACTTCACTGATTAAAATCTTTCTCCGTAATGAGCAAGCCAAATTAAATGGAGGCACAAGGTAAAAATATAAAATATACTTTCCTCTTGAAGTTTTAAGTACTTCAGCCAATTTGTGAATGCATTTCAGAT
This sequence comes from Perdix hodgsoniae, assembly GCA_035772895.1. Classification (NCBI taxonomy): domain Eukaryota; kingdom Metazoa; phylum Chordata; class Aves; order Galliformes; family Phasianidae; genus Perdix; species Perdix hodgsoniae. The sequence goes on along the minus strand of JAPSGF010000062.1, from coordinate 3,841,011 downwards.
CCAAAGCCCAGGAATCTAACTCAATGTCTCTCCCTACATTTCACTCAGAATATGAGAATGTTCCAGAGATAAAGGCTAAACAAGTGTGACAAGGAACACTCAAAATACTGAATTTCTCAGACTGTGACTAGGAGTCAAGATCTATATTTAATCGCATGGCTGTAAAAGATTAACAGAGACAGCTTAGGCTTCAGTGTGTTAACTCTGCAATATTCTGAAAAGAACAACCTGCAAATCTGGGAACAAGAAATCAGTTGTTTTCTTTTTGTTTGTTTGTTAGTTTTTTTTTTTTAATTATTATTATTATTATTTCTGTTTAACACATCCAAATGCAGCTAATTAGTTCACTTGTGGAAGTATCATTAACAACCAAATTTCCATTAGAGAAAAACATGCCTTCCAAGAAAATGCAAAGAAATCCAAGATTTGCTTGGAAAACACCGAGGCCTCAAACTGTTTTCTTAGAGCTCCTATGGTCTGCCTGCCTGCCTGCCTGCACAATCTACTTAGTAAGATGTGTACAACTAATGCAATTTTATTATCTTACAGCCCCAAACCTGTAATATTTTAATTTCATTTATAGTGCAGTCACTGGGCAGCACCCTGACTTTTCTTAAGTCAAGAACAAATCTCCCATCTACATCATTGAGATTATGAGATCTAAATTCAGTGGAGTTATTCCAACTCATCTCAATGCCATCAGCTCACTGTCTAGTCTTTTATGTTTTTGGGTTACAGCATAAATAAGGCAATAATTAGAGATGCAAAGCAAGTTTCAGTATCAATCTTGGAAGCAGAATGTGTCACCCTAGGAAAATAGAATCCCAAATGACTTAGGCAGAGCTGCCAAAGTGAATATCTAATATTTCACTAATGGAAAAATTGAATGTTAGATGGTAGGCATAATTGGAAAAGTACAACAACAGTTGAATCAGTATCACTTGTTTATATGCAGTGTGACTTCAAATATACTCAACTGTTATTTCCGTTTTAAGATCTACAGCAGGAAAGTATTGGTTGTTTTTTTCCAGGGGTCTCTCAGATAACAACAGATATGTGGGAACATTTCTCTATATACTGTTTTTGAAAACTGTTTTATCACTGTCTTTTGTTAAACACGAAAGTCCGAAAAAAATGGCACAATTTTATTTTCCTATATTTGTTTTAGGCATAGCAATTAGCTTAGGTATGTTAAGACTCAGAGTTAATCGAGAACAAATAATTTTGTTTTTGGACCCCAGGTGCCCCAAGTTGGAGGACTGTGGCAGTAGTAATGATCAACTCCCGTCCAACTCTGAACTTGTGTGGGATTTACTTCTCTACCTGAGTACATATTAATCTATGGAGCCCAATGTTATTCATCCCAGGGTACTCAGAGAGCTGGCTGATGTTGTCACAAGAACTTTCTCAATTGCTTTTCAAACTTTTGGGGAATTTGGAGAAGTTCCAGTTGACTGGAAACTAGCAAAAGTTCAAATATTCAAGATGGGCAAGAAAGAAGTCTCTAGTAATTACAGGCCTATGATTAACTCACTTCAGTGCCGGGTAAAATTGCGGAGAAAATCATGCTGGCAATTTCTGAAAAACAACTTAAGAACAACATGGCTATTGGTCACTGCCAGCACAGATTCATAAAGGGAAAATCCTGTTTAACTAACTTAATTTCCTTTTATGACAAGGTTACCCATCTAATTGATGAGGAGAAGCCAGTTGAAGTTATCTTTTTGGATTTCAGTAAAGCTTTCAATATTGTTTCTCACAGCATCCTTCTGGACAAAATGCACAGCATATGGCTAGACTAAAACATAATGTGATGGGTGGGCAATTGTCTGACAGGTTGGGCCCAAAGAATTACAGTAAATGGGGCTATGTCGGGCTAGTGACCAGTCATTAGTGGGATTCTCCCCACCTTTGCTTGAGGGCAAATTGTCTTAAAAGTTTTCATAAATGGCTTGGTTGTAGAACTAGAAGGTGTTTTCAGGAAGTCTGCTGATGATACTAAATAGGAAGTAGCTGTTGACTCTGTCTAGGGTGGAGAGGACTTACAAAGAGATATAGAGAGCTGAGCAATCACTAATTGCATGACATTTAACAACAGCAAGAGCAAGATTCTGCGCCTGAGAAGGGGCAACCCTGGCAATATATATACTGACTGGAGGTTGAGATGGTAGAAAGAAGCCCTGCTGTAAGGAATTTTGGGGTCTTGGTCAGCAGTGAGTTGAAAACAGTGTGCCCAGGCAGCTAGAATAGACAACTATATCCAGGTGTGCTCCAAGCACAGCACTGCTAGCTGGTTGAGGGGAGCAATTGACTCTTTCCACGTTGTATTGGTGTGGCTTCACCTTGAGTACCACATGTAGTTTTGGGCAACACAGTACAAAAAAGACATGAAACTGTCAAAGAGCATCCAAAGAAGTGCTACAAATATAATGAAGGGTCTGGAGAGCAAGGGGTATGAGGAGTGGCTGAAGTCTCTTAATTTGTTCAGCCCAGAGCAGACGAAGCTTAGGGAAGGCCCCATGGCTGCCTCCAGCTCCTCATGAGGAGAGTGGAGAGCCAGTGCTGATCTCTGCTCTCTGGTAACAGTGACAGGATCCAAGGGAATGACAAGGAGCTGCATCAGGAAAGGGTCAGATTGGGAAAAGGCTCTTGAATGAGAGGGTCAGGAGCACTGGAGCAGGCTCACCTGGGTAGTGGTCATGGCACTGAGCTGCCGGAATTCAAGAAGCATCTGGACAATGCACTCAGATATATGGTCTGATTTTTGGGTGGTCCTGCATGGAGCCAGGGTTTGGATTCAATGATCCTTATGGGTCCTTTTCCACTTGGAATATTCTGATTCCATTGATTTCTTTTAATGTGAGAAATTGGTGCCTTCCTGTTACACTCCTATTTTTTCAACTTTTTACACACTTCTATTATGCACAAGTTTTTCTTTTCTCCTGCACATCCTCCTTTTTATATACAGCTTGATGCATCAGAAATGATATTTTTATATTATATATGCAGCCAAATCTGCATACCCACAGAGCATAGGATATATTTTTGTCTTCTATTGGATGGCATGTGTGAAAACTGTTCAAGTGCCCTCTAGTGACTGAAACTCACAGTAAATTTTTTGCTCTACAGTATTTGAGAAACTCAGTAACAGCAATAAAGTGTATAGATGTAACACGTTGAGGTCAACAAGTTTTTCCATTTTAAGCTTTCATTTTCCAATTGCGGTGACAAAAATGAGAATATCTCACAAGCAACAGATTACCTGCAAGCACTGAAGTAGGGCCCATCAGTCTAATGTTGACTAGAAGCTAGTTGATAAATTGGCAGGAAACCATAAATGTTTATTAGCTGGTCCACCTTAGAACTACATAATAGCTGAAAGAAATAAAACCCAATAATCTATTTACAGTTTCTTGCATTCTTCATTAAGTCATTTCAGCTACTTTCACTGCTTGATTTAATCAAACAGTTGTAGAAAAGTAATGTAGTAGTTGTACATGAAGTTTCCGCTTCACAGCCTGTGGTAGCAAATGAATTGTAAAAATTATGCCCTTTGAATCAGTTCAGATTTTGAATACTTGAATTATACAACTAACCCACAGGCTAACAGCTTATTTAAAGAAATGTACTATTTATTTATCAATTTATAGGCTCATTAACCTGGAAACTTAGCCACTGGAATTGGAGAAACACAGTACAATACATGTAAGTTTTAAAGTCAACACAGCCTGATAAAATGAATACAACTGTTAGCACTGAAGTATGAAAAATAAAAGGTACACCTTCAGCTTTAAATTTCAACCATTTACGAAACAACAACAACAACAACAAAAAAAAATCCCACCACAATGATACATAGAAATATACTTTCCATTTTAGGTTATAAGTAGCCTTCCTAGTTCAAATAATCAACCAGATAAGGGCAACAAACATGTCACAGAGACTTTAGGCTCATGAGAAAATAACCTAATTTGTGGGCTGGCACAACAACAACAACAACAACAAAACAAAACAAAACCTGACCCAGGAATAAAGACGACCTTCTACTGTCAATTTATGTACAAATCTCAGAGGAATGGCAAAAGATACTCAACATGTCCATTCTGGCTTCAGCAAACCAACTGACTCTCTCCTACCTCTCAGGTGTACACTAATTCAAAATAAAAAGCCATACTACTCTGAATTAGACAAGAAAATCATAGTTATTTATGTCTGCCTGGAAGCTGATTTATACCAGATTAAGTTTGATTAAGTCTTTTGTAACTGTAGAGACAAAGGCCAACTCATTCTTTGAGGACTGAAGAACAGAGAAAAAGAAAATTCAACAAAGAGGCAATTCTGGGTTTTTCATATTGATGAGGTATTCTTCCATATATCCTTGGAGGGTCTAGTAATGTCACGGAATGAGCACTGCTAATAAAGATGTAGTAATTCAATTGAAATATCCTACTTTTTGAAATCTTGCTTAAAGGAATTAGTTTGGGTGTAATTTCTGAGGCAGAATGATTGCTTTGACAACGTATTTCGGAAAACACCGGCCTTCTTTATATACTTCAGTTTTCATGAGTTATAGCAATAAATATTCCTCCTCATACGGATGACCTTGAAAATTTCCTTAGTGGATGCTTCAGTAAACCAAGAAAGATAAGCAAAAAATAAATAAAAAGAATTAAAAGGCAAGTGGCCACAACTGCATGCTTAAAATTATAGCGGATGAAAAGTTTTGTTTTCTCATAACATACATTAAATCTGTTCAAAGCTAAAACACAAAATGAAAACAAATCCTCCACAGATGTGACAGTTCTGTGTTTCATTATTAGCTCTTTAAAATATTGTTGCTTCTCCTCTTTCTACATCAAACTTATTTATCCTGCAAACCATTAATAGTATAACATTTCTTTTCACGTTAACCTTTTTAAAAATCTGTCCTATCTTTCCATCTTCAGTGCTCCCCTAAAAATGCTACCTGCAATACAACTTTTTCATTTTTCCTCTCTCGTCCTTTCTCTCAATATGTAGGACACAATGTTATACCACTGCCCTCTTACAGACCAAACATTCCTGAAAACAAATCAAACTCAGATATAAAGCTTCAGAGCAAACCCTAAAAACACACAGAGTTTCCATTGGTATCCAGTGATCACCCCCTTTTCAAACAAACCAAAACCAGACTTTAATAGGTATGTTTTATTATTGCTGTAATAGGGAAAGATTTTTTCTTTATTGTGGCTTTGTTTTTCAAGTTCGCCTTAGGGGAATTCTAAAATGCTTTCTATCCTACTTGAGGGTCTCTCAAAAGCAATCTTTTAGCACTACAAATTTCTCTTTAGCAGCAGAACAAGTTTGCCTGCCAGAAAACCAATTCTTTATGAGACTGAAGAATTTCTCGTCAGTAAATGCAACATCTTCAGCACTGCATTCCAGTCTCTGCAGCAATAACATTGTCCTATGATGGACTTGAAAATAATTAGCTGGCAGCATCATTGGTATTTTCTTCATTGCTAGCACAGCTCTTCAAAGCAATAATTCGTCTCTCCTCAGAAGCATCAAGCTCTACAATTGGATAATGATGGAGTTGGGCAAATACCAGTCTCACTGTCAGCAGTAAGATGCCTACTGCGACAGCCTGTAATCCAGTTTTCTTATGTAGTAATCTAGTGTTTTTAGTACTACAATCAAACCCTCTGTTAAAGTGATATAATTGTGTGTAACTAAAGCAAAGTAGTTGAGATTTAAGCATCTGAGCCCATTCTTTTTCCTTTCAACACACACTTAAAATTAGTCAGCAATTCCCAAATTTGCCCTTGTTACCACACTCTGAAGATGACAGTTCACTCATTGCAAACATATTCAGCAGCTAGTTTGCTCTTTTTGCAGTGACAACAAGCAACACTACGTCCTTTATATCAGCATGGCAGCCCTCTAACCATGCTCCTCTGTTGAAGACTTCAGTCTTCTGTATAGCCCATCCCATCTCCACATGAAAGAGCAGTGCTGAAGCACAACTTGTGTCCCCCATTCCAACACTTTGGTTTGCTCTTTTTTAAAAGAAATAAAAAGGATTCATTCACACACACACACAAATCAATATGAGGGAATACTTAGATTTCATTATCACCAGCTATTTATTTTTCTGTGCACACACTTTTTGCAGTCAGGCGTAGGACTGATATGGTATATTTGTACTTTAGCAGGAATAAACAAGGTGATATTCAGCTTTCTTCAAATCTGCTACGATATTCTAAATTGTATACAATGATTTAGAAATTACTGGTAATTAATAAAACCCATTTATTAAAGCCAAGCCAAATCTGGTTGAAAAATGACAGTGAAAAGTAACAGCTGGAAGGGAACCTCACAGGACTTGTCATGGCCATGGTCAGACTGCTCAGCTGGATGAATATCCTACCCTGAGACTGAGAAGTGGTAAATTCCTGACCTAGCAAAGGAAGTAGTTGAGGGCCATGAAGGTAATGGACAAAACAAGCTTGAAAACAGGATCAGGTGTCCAGTGAAAAGGCAGTTTAAGTGAAAAATGAAAATGTAAGTTCTTTCTACATTTATTGACACTACTGTTGGAAGGGTTTATTTGTTTGTTTCTTTGGATTTTTTTTTTTTCCAGAGTAAATTTCTTTTTGAAACTTTAATCAAAAATTCCAGGAGAGGTGGGTAGATATTTCCCTGCTATCTTAAAAAATAAATAAATAAATAAATAAATAAATAAATAATTAAGACTGTGTGTTTGTGCATGCAAGTGTATTTAGAATATTAATTTTGTAAATCAACAGTTGATTTCCCAGTTAAGCTAACTGGCAGCAGTAATTAAGGTAGCAATTGGTAGAATGTAATAATGTATAAGAGACTATCTCCATTTTAACATCAAATAGACTTTGTTGTAGCCTTCTTGTAACTAAGAAATTGTGGCTTCTTTGACTACAAGGTCTATTTTGCTTTGATTTGAAAGTAAACTTTTTTCCTCTGTGCCAGTAGGAATGTCCTTTCAAGTTAGAGGAAAAAACACCAGACAGCCTCTGAATCCTAATTATCAAAGTGTTCCTAGAGCACTGACATACAGGCCTCTAAATGGTGAGCTCTCAGATGGGCCCAAAGTACAGCCATCCCATCTCATTATTTGTACAACAAAAAGCCATTTATCCTGTCTCACCTGAACAGCTTAGTTTAACAGTTGTTTAAGAGAAAGCACTGGCTTTTTGTGCTGCCCAGAGAAGCTGAGGAATCCCCATCCCTGGAGGTATTTGAGGCCAGGCTTCTTGGGGCTCTTGGGCAGCCTGACCAAGTGGTTTCCAACTGCAGGGTGGTTGGAACTAAATGGTCTTTGATGTCCCTTCCAACTCAAGCCATTCTGTTTCTATAATGACTGATTCTTCCCTTCCTTTCCTTCTGAGACTGCTATACTCTTTCTTCTATTCCTGCTCCAGTTCCTCACCATGTTCTTCTCTGACTACCTTTCAGTTATTGCTAGGAAGAACTAGCTGAAATTTGTTATTTTTAAATACCTGCATTAAAAACAAACAAACAAACAAACAAAAACCAAAAAAAAAAAACAAAAAAGAAAACCAAAAACAACAACACAAACCACAACAGAATTTAGAATATTGTCCACATGTTTACAAGTGTGGGTGCTTTCACCTCTCCATTTTTGAATCCTTAATGTACTACGTTACAGTACATAACGCAGAAAGAAACTTGATTAGAATAGAGCACATACAGATTCATTTCAAGCTAGATTGCTTTGCTTCCTAATGCATAGAACTGGACAGAAGATTATTTTTAGAAGTCATGCACACCAACAGGAATGCTGATTGAAAAGAACTATACCACTGAAGAGGCTGGCCTTGTGGAGGGCAAGGATTCATCCCTCGTTACTTCAACACTACCAGAACTATAGTGCATCTAACAGTACTACTAGCATTGTTTCAGCCTGAGATAAATAACAAGGCTACCGTTGTTCATTTCTTCCTTTGCTGGTACAGGGAAGTGGAAATCCTTGTGGAATGACTTTGATTAAGATGTTGCTTTTGGAACTGAGACTGTTTCAGGAGTCTGTTCACAAATAGCAATGTTATCCATGGATTTAGGACATGCTAAGTCTGTTGGCTACTCTCAGTTGTGCCCTCATGCAGAATATGCAGGTAAGAAATCCACTACTGCATGGAATGCAAGTAATTGCTCTCATACTTCTGCAGTTTACAATGTATGCTGGCCTTTGCCTAATCCAAAACAAAGATGAGAATTCTACATCTTATGAAAGATTAACTGAAACCATAGAGGACCCCTTTCCTCTAACTGTCCTTAACTTCTGTCAAAGTATACAAATCTTGAAACGTAAATACATCTTCAAAGAGCTTCAAAATAGTTAAACATACAAAAAATGGAATAACTTTACAAACAAATTTGCAAACAACTCAGAACTTTTGGACTATTCACAGTTGTGGCAGGCAAAACAAAACAATAAACAGACACAGCAACAGGAAAATATGATGAAAATGCCTCCAAACATCACAAGCTCAACATTTTGAGAGAAGTCATTCTACTCACAACTCAGTAGAATTCATGTTAAATAAGTAAAGAAATGGCAGGTTCACTTTATCTGAAGTCACTTGATGATTCTCAATTGAGAAAAGTGTGTAGGACTCTCAATTCACAAAATGCAAATTGCCATTCATTTTCTTGCAACTGTGACTGAAGGGGATGAAGGTTAGGGAGAGTTTGGAAAATATTAACAGAAAAAGTAGGCAAGAGATTGCTAAAAATACCATAAGCTCCCACTCAGTGTTTATTATTTTTATGTCATATTGCTCTTGGACTAGATGATGGTTAAAGATCCCTTCCAAATGAACTTCTATATTCCAGTTTTTCTATTAAAAATCAAAATTCAGCCAAGTGGGGCAAAAAAAAGCTGAGAAAACAAACCATGAGATAAACTCAACCACACAGGACACATAACCAGTCTTTCTCATTTGCTCAGTAACTCAAAGATTACTTTCTGCTTGAGCACTCTGCTATTTGTTCCCTCACATGTTCTCCTCCTTCCATTATCATTTGATATTAATGGTTGTTTAACTCAAAGTTTTCTTTCTAAGAAATCAGAATCAGGAATTAAGGTTTCTGAACTAAATTTCTGCCAGCCTGTCTGCTGAACACCTCAACCCTCAGGAGCAAGAATGACAGGCTACCATTTTGTTTGATTCCATCACTAAAGGAGGCTTATTTTCTATTCTATTAAGCTGAGCCTTCTATTTCTTAATTATTATTGCAATAATCTTATTGATGTTAAGTTCTTGGAACTGCTTCATGCTTGCTTCAGAAAACATATACAGAGGAAAGGAATTAAATTTTTATTAACAGCCACTCTTTGAAGAGCAAGTATGTACAGCCACAACAATTCACATATCTGGAAGATGATTTATATGTATTTGAATACCTGTTAGACTCGCATCTCAACAGCCCAACCCTCTCCCCTCAGTTAATTTGGCTACTTTTTCAATCTGTTTCATGGAGGGTTTTTTTGTTTGATTGTTTTTTTTTTGTTTTGTTTTGTTTTTCTGTACAACTATTCCATTTTGTCTCAATCAGAATTTAATAGAATTATTTGCTGAACTTATGATATAAATACAGGATGGTTTACATGACGGTGGGTTCAGGTTAGGCCCAATAGAAGGTTTTTATTTATCACTCCTTCCCAAACCAAGAATCAAATTAAAATGAGTAGAAGCTTTGCCAGTAAGATTTACACTCCCCATTTTGTTTCAACTGTGTGGATTAAATTCTATTCAAATAATCTTTTCACACAGACAGTAGAAACTACAGAAAGGACTTGAAAGAACAATGGAAAGAAAACTCATTAGCCTGAAAAAATGGGGTTACTCTCAACAAAATTAGAGTATCTGGGAAGCACGAAGAATTAATCTTCCCTCTACTTTTGTGGAGACATCCAGGACATAGTGGGAAAATTAAGCAAAGTTGCAGGAAAACATTAAATCTAGAAGACACTGCAGAATAGGAAAAACTGAACAGTTAATATCATTACCATGAAGATAGCAGAGCAGCATACTACTTAATTTCAGATAGTCTTATTAGGAATTTATTTATATTTCGTTTTTTACAAGACAGGATAGAACCAAGGAATACGACCAGAAATAAAGCAGTAAAATTCGGTCTAACTTCTACACAAATTCCACAGAGCACGTACTGCAAATGCTTAATTTCCACAGATAAACCAAAATTAATGCCTGAGTGAAAGAACAAAGTGATGCTTTTTGAGCTGAGGTGACTGGGTCTCACTTTCAGTGTACAATGCAGTCATACCTTTCTGATTCACATTAAGGCAGATCAGAGAAAAGCTTATTAAAATGTTGCGCTAATGAATGACTCACTTGTTCATCACTGTAAACCTTGATGCTTATCAGGAGAATAGCCACAAAAGTTCTTTTAAATACTCTGATTGTGCAGTTAGTCTGAAAAAGGTGAAAACAAAATCTTGACAGCTTTTTCCTGGAATGCTGCTGGGGTTATCGCCAGTGGTGCATCACCAGCTCTTTAAAGCTATGACTGCAGGGAAAGCACAGCAGCCAGGCTGAGTCTCTACATAAAATGACAAGCAGTCAGAGAGGCACCAAGTCTGCAGAGCTGTGCTGCATCTGCATATATGAACCAGAACAGGGACAAGAGCCTTCATAAAGCTGCTGGCAACAAGAAATTCGAGCTATTTCTCAGTCAACATATATTTTTGGGGACTGATTAGCATAATAGAAAATGAGCTGGTTCTTCCAAAAAGCAATGCTTTCAGCCCCTCCTAAAGAAAATTTTAAAGGCGAATGACCTGAACTCCAGCAACCTTTGTGGCCTTATCCTCTGCCTCTGGAGAATTAGCTGTGATACTAGTTATAGATTTGAGGACAGAACTTCACTGTGTTAAACATGTGACAAGCAGAAAATATGATCTGTATCTAAAGAAGCTTGCAATTCAAACTGAAAAATTTGAGATGGGAACCAGGCATGATAAACAGCAGGGTATCCAAGAAAACAGATGATAGGTTGAGATACTGAATGGATTTAGGTCACACATTCTAAAAGTCACACGTGATATCATTGGGCAAAAGTCCCATCTTTGACTTAGGTCTCTAAATATATATATCAAGCTACCTATGATAGATTAAATAAGGGATATGGTGGTATCTTAGTAAAAGGCACAACACTCCATGTTTAGATGCCTGCCTAACTCAACTCATGCTTGAGTACTGAGAACCCTTTAAAAGACCAGAAGTCAGAATAACAAGATGCACCAAGATGCAGGAGGCGCCAGCAGGAAAAATTAAACTCAGGATCCATTTGAAGGCTTCCATCTCTTTGAGATATAACGCATCAGAGTTTGGGCAGATGTCCACATTCCTTCAGGATTAAATCCTCTCCTGGGAGTAGATGCTTACAAACCAGTTTTCAAACCAGTGAGCAGGGCTCACTTGTAAGGATGCAGCTGTTGAAGAAAATAAATCACATCAGCTCTCCATTTTGAGTGATGGCCTAATTTAGTAATTATAGCACTCACACAAAACTTCTGGGCTCTTAGAAGAGCACACAGCGAGGCAAAGCATATGTGAAATCCTTCACCATTTTAGTAGACACCACCTGCTTGTGCAGAGAGCTGTATGAGAACCCCAGGGTCAGGAGAAAAGCAGAGAAGTGTCAGAGGTTGCTGCTCTGCCTCCCAAGACCATATGCATGCTTAAGATGTAGAAAAAGGTGTTTCTGGAGGTATAATCCAAAACTTAGGACTGACTGCCTATGTCCAGCTGAACGCCTTAGACAGAGATGCACAGCTTCAAACCTCTCCTTATGCAGTTCACTGACTGCTTTGCTGTCCCTAATTAAATATACCAAATGAGTGCAATGATGGGAACACTACAAAATCATGCTGAAGCTCCAGATTTAAGTCAGTGCTCTAAAATCAGAGCAGGAGTTTAAATCCAAATTGTTCTTGTTTCAGATTCATCTACAACACTAAAATTAATCCACTTTCCTTTGGGAATAGCTGCTAGTTTCATTTCCTAACAAACTAAAAACAAAAAAAAAAAAAGCAAACACGAAAAGGAGAGGGGAAGGGAGAGATTCTTAAACACTACATTAGCATTCTCTGTTTAGCTGTTCCTTAGCTGCCGATTAATGCTAATGGCACATTCTGGGAAAGCACAAAGAAGACTCAAGGGCAGTACTTTGTACCTGGAATTGTAAGATTTCGGTTTCCTGAGATTCTTTTCTGCTGCAGGAAACAGTGTGACTCAGTAGGAATATCTGAGTCAGTACCGAATTACTGTTCAACACGATATGAGGGGGCAGGAGAGCATATGCAGGTTTTTCCTTTCCTTTCCTTTCCTTTCCTTTCCTTTCCTTTCCTTTCCTTTCCTTTCCTTTCCTTTCCTTTCCTTTCCTTTCCTTTCCT
>JAPSGF010000062.1:3799813-3828451 GCA_035772895.1 Perdix hodgsoniae | reverse complement strand
ATCCCCTCCCCTCCTCTCCTCTCCTCTCCTCTCCTCTCCTCTCCTCTCCTTTTCCTTCTACTAAATTTAGATCACAACCGTTTTAAGGGTACTTTTCACGAAGCCAGTCCCAAAAGCCATGATCTCCATCAGACCCATCTGCCAGGCTTCCTGCTCATTCTCGAAAGACCTCATGTAAGTAACATACTGCAGAGAATGACGGTTTCGATGCTGCCTTTGGAGGAAAAGTAGATAATTTTGTTTCTTTACCTAATGGCTACAGCAAATATGGAAATACAGAGTTCCAAATTCTTGGTCTTTCTCCAAGATCAGGACAGGTAATTTATCCAATTGCTGTTTTTTTGTAAAATGCAAACCCTCTCCAAGGCAGTAACTTACACCCACTCTTCTTGTTTTCCCTGATGAGTGTCCAAATAATTATACTAAGAGTCATTTTGCCCCTCACTTGGTCAGCAAATTTACAACAGATTCCTGTAAGTGAAACAGCTTCAACAAAAGGGAGGGGAGTGCAACCAACAGCCAAAGTGAGTCCTCGCTTTTGGAAGATGTGGCTGCATTCATCAGTCACACGAAGATGAGAACCAACTTGGATCAGTGTTCCCTCTACTGAGATTGCCCTACTGGAAGTCTTGTTTCTCCACACTGAAAAGAAAACAACTCTTTTTTTTTTTTTTTTTAATTGACAGGTTGCAGGCAGTCTAATTTAAGAAAAGGGTATTAGGGAATACAGTTCCTGAGAAGGGCGTACTTTTTCTTTCTAAAGTTGAATGGATGGGAAGAACAGGATTTAGGGCTTGACAAAGCAGTGTTTTTCATTGTGATGTTAGATTGAACATGTAACTCCTTGTTGACCATTCTGGTTCCTTAATGTCTGTTGAGGCATCCAGCCTTCTTCAGGCATTGCTTAGTGGATGCAACAGGGAACCTAAATATCAGTTTGTAGCTCTCAGACTGCCTTATGCTGGAAAAGAAACACAATGAGCTGTGATTTGCCTGGGGTCTCTAGCAAAACTGTGACTAAATTCACAATTCGTAAAATGCTCAAAGGCTATTTCAGGACGAGACATTATATAAAACACAGGATACTGCTGGACTGATATCAATACCAGAAAGGAAGCAAACTGTCTCCTATTGGTGCATCTGGCAAAATTATTTCCTTTCTGTGACAGCAGGAAGAGGTTCTAGATTACTAGAAAGCCAGTGCAATGAGCCAGGGTAAACAATGTCACTCCAAGAAGCTTTTCATCATGCATCTTACTCTATTTGTACTCTGTGTTAAAGATTTTTGCCATTCGGTTGCTCATGATCTAGAGAGCTGAGGGTGTGCAATGCTCAGAGATGGACTCACTATCTGTCTCTCAGTAACTCTTCCAGCTGCATGAAACTGCCCTTCTGAATCCACTGGTACAGGAAGCCTAGATGGAAATCTGGGCACAGAAATTATAGAAACAGAGAGAAAGAAAAATAAGAATTGCCCCAGATTTTGCAGTGGTCAGATACTATTTCTTTTTAGAAGTGAAGAATTTCACTCATCCATCTCATCTCTTCCAGAGGTTTCAAAAACAAAGCCTCCCTTGACACAAATTGTCTGCCCCAACTAAGAATGATTACAAAGTAGGCCCTGGACATCACTTTTCATGCCCAGAACATATATCATTATATCATTCTGTAGGAAACACATCCAAAGCTTTTGGATATAAAGAATCTCTAAAGCTGTGATTTAAACAATGGTCTGTGCACTGAGCTAAAAATGGCTTGGACAATCTGTGCTATAAGAATAGATAATTCCTCTCCCCCCTAGCAATGTGATATCAGAAATAGGAAGTGATATTTCCAAGACAAAAAGTACTTTCTGAATCTTGCAAAAAAATTAATCACAAGCAGTAATGTATTAGGAATACACTGGGTACTATTAAAACACCGGTACATACACTCAAATAGGAACTGAAGGAATGACATTGATGACTTAAATCCGAATGTATGAAATTCCTGCGAGACCCCTAAATGATATCCTCAAATCTTAATAACTTCATGCATTAGTGCAGATAATAAAAATTACTTAAACTATAAATATGCACGTGTCTGCAATAAATTATTCTCACATTAGTGCTATTCTATAAAAACAACTTGAATTGTTCAGGAAAACAGAGAGATTTCAACACCTCAGTTAAACAAGAAAGCCCTAAATAAAATGATCCTAGAATGAAAATGCACGCAAATAATCCTACCTTCAAAAGTGAGTGTGTCCATACACTAAAGAAACTTATTAAAACAAACACCTATTTTTGACAAATTTCCTTTTTATACCTAGGTTGATAGCAGCCTCTAAATCCTCAAGGCCAAATGAACCTAAGAGGCTTTGTGAACAAATTATGTGATCACCAGCAGGGCAGCACAAAGCCAAAAGACCAGATACTTAGAGTCAAGTTTTGGGCTGATGTGAGTTCTTGCACAGTGAGCTACAAAATCCTGGAAACAGAATTCATAAGGCTCATGTTGGCAGCCTACATCTACAAAAGAGGTGCTACTGTAAAAACATATTCTGAAAGAAAGAAAACCATAACAGATAAAGAAGACCTGAGTGAGGTCTTGTCCATTGGTTAGAAACTAGATTAAATATTTAGGGTTTTGAATTGGCTATCTGGCTTAGGACAATTTCATGCTAATAAAAGGAGGCTTTCCTATTAACATACAGTAGAATGTATTTTGCCACAAGATAGACTTTGCCATTTTTTAAAGAAGCTTGGTATGAGTATTCTGGGTTTGAAGAACACGTTGAGTTAAAGATGACAATTAAAAATGTATTAAAAGTTGAAGAGATATGTTCATTACTCCTCTCCATTCCAGTGCTCTTGTGGGATTCTAGCCACTGTCTGTTTGTTTGTTATTTTCCTTAGCAATTTTGAATTAGGACATTTTATTCATGAGTTCAGATATGCAGAATGGAGGTCTGACCTATGACTTGGATGTGTCATGAAGGAGAAGTCTGACCCTTCTCAGGACATTTTATTTATTTACTAATATTTTACTCTCACTATCATCTTCTTTTTCTTAAAAAAGGCAGGCAGTGACATTATTTCCTACTCATTCTTGGCTCTACTTGCCTGCCCCTTTAATTAAGCTGCAGTTTTCTCATTTAATAAGCACTGAAGTCACTTGAAAAGTCGGTTTTGCCCACTCTGCAAAGTAGTTATTTAATCTGTTCCACCTAATTCACAAAGTGTTTTTTAAGTGGTTACAGCAATAATTCACAGATTCTGTTACAACTCCAAGACGAGAGTTTTACTTTATATGCTGCAGGATGAGTGTACAGCACCATCTACATTTTCTGCAGGATCCATTGCTTTGAAAGACACCACAGCCAGACATAGCAGAAAGATCTGGGAGCTGCAACACTTCACTGTGTCCTTTCAGGACCGTGGATCATCACTGTCTACTCTACAGACTTCAAAGCAACTTGCCAAAGAGTTACTTGAACTAGCCCTCCAAAATCTAACCACCCCAAGAAGCACATATTGTGCAGTGTGTTTAGGTTCCCTTTGAGCCCCTGGGTTTAAAGAAAGATAAATGAATTAAATAAAAAAGAAGGAAAAGAAACAGTGCTCTTCAGGCAAAAAGTTATTACCCAGAGGAGAATCCCTAAACTTCCTTTCCTTCCTTCTATCCCCTGTGTCTACCATGTTGGACTCGGAGCTGCATTAGCATGTGGTGTTATCTGAGATTGTTTCCAATGGCTTAATTAAGGTGTTAAGCAGAAGCCAATAATCACAAGAAGTGTGATGTTGATGTATATAATATGGTCTGCATCCCAGCCTTTTTAAAAGTTATGGTTTGCTTCCAGAAAGCATTTAGTTCCTTGTGAGATATAAGAAACCTACATTTATATTGCAAATGGAGAATTTTTTCCCTGAAGCTGGTATTACAGTTCCAATTATCACAGATTGCCATGTCATCTCTGAGCAATTACCTTTCATTTCGTGCTTTAAAACATAATCAACTTGCTAAGTCAGATGTCACTTCTTTCTTGAGGTCTGGATGCATTAACAAAGACGTTTGACATGAGATGAAGTTCTGGCCAAGCCTCCTCCACTTTGGTTCTATCAGGAAATATTACTCAAAATTCCTCATTGCATTTATCCCTTGCACTTAAATTCTCCCCGCTTTTCTGTCTCTACTTCAGACAACCCTTAAATCTCTGCAAGAGGAACAGCAACTCTGGATTTTTCTACTCTCTTTTTATGAGCCATATAAAAGATGGTTTCTCTAGGGGTAAGAATACTGCAAATCTAGAGTGATTTCTGTCCCTTTTTCCAGGGCAGTCTTATCCATCCTTATATGTTACCAAGTTTGTTCTAACACCACCACATTAGTGAGAATAGTAACCCGGGGAGCCTGATTGGCATTGCAGATTGGAAGAGAAGAAAGAGTACGTAACTGTTTCTGTGGCAGTTGAACTACATCCTAGAGAAAATTAAAAGTGGCTGTCAAGACATGGTCAGTGCTGTCCAGGTTCTGCTGTATGTAGAATAACAGAAACAGTATCACATTATCACATAAGAAAGCTCCTTTTTGAAGTCTTTATCTATTTTTCAATCCATCCAACCATTTTCTCATATTTTTAAGCGTTCAGAGGACTGATTCTTTCTTAGCATTTACAGAAAGGACCAACAGAGCTGCCAGCCATTATAGCACATGCTATCTACCTGTATTCCATGAATATAAGTCTCTCAGAAGGATTACCAAACAAATCCAACCAATCTGAATGTTCAGAGAAGCTCAAAGAAGCTTTGAATTCTTATCAGAAGCTCACCCAAGTATACATTCTCTAGAATTTCTCACTTCCATAACCCCTGGGATGTATGTTAATACTCCCTTATTTTTAACCATCAACAGTTAACATCATTAACAGCATTAGTATCAGTAGACATTGTTGTCAGGTGGAAACATTCTCCACAGAGATGTCTGATACCTGAACAGAATTACTCAAACCTCCAAATGGAGCTTATTTATATTGGTGGATGGGTAACTGAGATTTGTATATATTTTTACTGCTTTTTGGAGAAATTTTAACTTTTATCTCTGTTATCTTCAGCCCACCACATGTAAGAAAAGCAAATACATGATGGGGAAATCTGAATGATATTATTATGGCAGTGGTATGTTTCCCTTTGGGACAACCCAAACTGCTAATATTGTATTTCCAAAATGATCTCACAGTCTATTGAAAGCTTTCAAACAATGTATTAGAAATGTTTCTCTTCCTTACTCATCAAGCTAGTATACTAACAGTATGTTTCATTATTTTTCTAGATGCGTGCTGTATTTCTTCTACTAGTGCATACTAAAGGCTTACTCTGAAGCTTAAGGTTACAGGAACAGATGATATAAGCCTCCCAGTCACAGACAGACACTGACACCATAGTCAGGGGAAAAGCAGTTATCATAACTAAAATAGGAAAGTAGTAGGTGATTTGCTTATGGTCTTGCAAGCCTTGTTTAATTCAAATGCATATATGATATAATTTCTTCTATTCACAGTAATTGTTGAAGTGCTATCACCATTGAGCTGTAAAGGAAGACAAAATCTCAGCCTCATGATATATAAAGGCTAATTCTTATCGCTTCAATAATGCTCTGACACAGTAAAAACTTCTTTACAAAAGATATCATTATCTCAGCTGTGATGATAGAGTCTCCCATAGAGTCAATGTATGAAATTTCAGTTTTTCAGCTCCTTTGATAAAAAATTAGTGCTACTTAAACCACAAAGTGATGTCTACGGGTGTCATAGCATAACTTCCTGTACTTGCTAAACCAGCTCTCCACTAATCTCCTCAGTTTTGCATAGCATCAATCTAACTTTTCTCACAAGATTTGACCGTGGCAATTTTTGTCATTGTGAAACATCAGAACAAAAAATAACACTTCATTGTGACATCCTTATTGGATAATTAAACTAAAACATACTGAAAAGATGCAGCTGGCATAAAGGCAGAGGAGAATGGTATTAAAAAAATAAACCACAAAAAACAGTAAAATCCAGTAATGCTGCTATGCATCCTTCAAAACCTAGCATGCACAAGAAATCATACAATCATTGAATCATTCAGGTTGGAAAAAAACCTTTAAGATCATCAAGTCCACTGCTAAACCATGTCCCTCAGTGCTACATCCACACATCTATCAAATAGCTTTAGGGACAGTGGCTCCATCAATTTCCTAGAAAGCCTGTTCCAATAACTAGAAGCAAAATGTGAAGTACCATGTATTTCTTGCAAGTGCTCACTCTTCTGTTCACAGACATGAACTGCCCACTTCAATTCCACACAAATTATTCCAGCAGTCTCTGCCTTCTAGGGCATATATTTATACTCTCATTTCTCAGCTTCTACAGTCAGTTTCAGCTGCATATGAAGGCTATTCTAAGATCTCAACATGCTTTTTTGTTAGGTATTTCTTCCAATTGTCTCAATAAAAGAAAATCTGTCTGAAGATTTGGAAAGAAGCAAGGTCATAGTTTTGGAAACTATTTAGATAAGTATTTTAAAAGTAAAACTAAAAACAAACAAAAAAACCCACAACCAAGTAACTGACTCACTTGCTGTGCTGATTCCATCAGAGAAAATTTATAAATTTAACACAGACTGCTGTGTTTCTAACTGGAAATCTGACTGCAAAAGAAGTGCTTTGTTGTACTTCCTAAACAAATTGTTTTGATCCTCTCTGATACTTATAATTCCCATATAATCTTTAAAACCAGGATAAGTTTTCAAGAGTTTTATATCTAGCCTTAGGCAACAACCACACTAGATTCCATAACAATATTTCCCGTGGTTTCTTTTTTGCAATTCCCAGTGTAGTTTCACTTGTTAGTCTTTGTACAACCGATTTATTCAAAATCTCTTCTATACAGTGCACGACATTTTTTCAGCAGGTCTTTAGTGCTTTCTCAGAAACTAAGATGCTGCATTTTCACTTAAGTTTCAAAATTGTTTTACACTCCTGTCAAGACACCATGATGCAAAGAAGCAGTTCTGCCAGTCAGCATCAGTACTAAGTTACTAGAAAACTATATTCATGGGTAGGGGTTTGAAGAAGATTGAGGTGCACCTTTACCAAAACTGACATGCTGGACATTAATAATAATAGTAAAACACATGATCAGAACTAGAGTATGGCTGTGAAATGAGACTGCACAGAAGTCAGAAATGAGAAAATAAGCAGGATCTTTCTATATTTGAAGTGTACAGGTACAGAAAAGCTCCAGCTCATACACTGAAGTGCAGCGGTGTGTCAGGAACTAACAGTGAAAGCATTTTGCTCAGTACCAGTGCTTGTATTCATTATGAGGAGTGATCACCTGTCCTTCTGCAAGTGAAGGGAACCACACTGGCAATTCAAGCTAAGAACCTCCAGTCAAACAATTTTCAGCAACCAGTAATCCAATAAGGTGAAGAGAGCAGAGAATTTATAGCCAACTAGCAATATTTAAGAGCTAATTCTGCTACTTGCTCTTAATTGTCCTCTGTGCCACCTGAGTGTAAATATTCTCCTGACTTTTTACCCTAGCTTTTAACCCTATGTCTCCTGGATTTGAACCTTGGATTGTTCTGAAATTTTATTTCTTGGTTCTTGACAAAGCCTTCTCTGACTTCCAAGTTTGTAAGGTCCAGAACTAATCATGGGGTGTACTTTCCAACTCACAGCCTGTAGTACAGATGCTGTATAGTATATGCGCAAGCTGCCTAGATAAAGATATATTAGGTTCTTCCCAATAAGGAAGCAAACTCTAAGGTCTTAACACCAGAAGTGGATCATATGAAGGAAGTGCATAATACTACTATGCATAAGATAGCTGGTAAAACAATACCAAAGTTTTTAAACTCCCAGATTCTTTTAAATCATGCCAATAATACTTAGAAACTCATCTCATCATTCAAAGTCTGGGCTTGGTGAGGAAAGCACTGGCTATCCCTAAGATTTCACCAGATTAGTATGAAAGGAGATGGAAGTTCTACCTGTAAGAGATAAGAGAGAGGCTGCTCTGTATTCTACCTGATCTGTCTGAGCCAAGTGAAGCTGAGGACCAGCCTGGGCTTCCTATGCCCATAGAATGTGTTTTTTTTTTTTGCAGCCTGAGCTATAGACACCTATAGATTCCACCAGTCCTTCAAGCAGATGATATCTGGGCCCTTTGAGGAAAGCCTTTGGCCATACTCTTTGCCCAAGATTTCTTTCATCTTATTTTTGAGAGGGGAAACTGAAAGCTAGGCCTATCACAGTGCACCCAACTGTGCAGTACATGAGCTCAGAATGAAGGGTGTCATAAGACAAGTTTTACTCAGAATTTCCTGATGCCAGCTTACGTAGAATCTAAGCAAAAGAGTGGAATAGACAAAGCTACTGCCCTTGCATGAAACATCTTTTCTCTGTATCCATCTGAGGGCTGTGCAGAGCTGACGGCCTCACAGAGTGGCCTCAGTGCCAAACTTCATGTTAAACTTAGCCCTACTTAAAAGATCTCAGAACAGTCAAATGTCTTACAGTATCTAATGGAGAGAAATAGTTTTACTTGAATTAATTTTCCTGATAATGTTTCTTCTCACATTATTTCAGAATTTTTGTCCTGATTGTCAGCAATGCTCTTATTCGTTCTTCCTCTCCTTATGTGAAGAAATTTAGAAATTTAGAATAAATGCACAGGTTTGTTTGCTTACAACAATCACCTTAACGCAAAAAATGTGTAATTCATTTAAAAAATCTGCACAATAAAGATTTCAAGTAGGTATTACTCCACTGTAAACATAACATCAGAGAAACAATTTCCAATTTTACTCTGTGAGATGAAGTAATTTTCCATGCTTAGTTTTATCACCCACGCCTTATTGTATTGGCAACATCTCTAAAAGAATTCCTTTTACCTGTCAAGATAAAAAAAGAAAACACATAAAACAAAATACACACAGAAAGTGTGCAAAGTGTGTTTTTTTGGAGATCTATTTATTTATTTTAATGTATTTTTATCCGGTGAACTACTAAATTTACAGGAGTAAATAACATTTCAAGTTAACTTATTACATGAATAAAAAGTGTTTATTTCCAGAGTGAAAGACATGTACTAAATACATCAGTAATTTTAAGATCTCTTCTCAACTACACATTGAGCTAGGGGGAGACTTTGGCTGCCTTGCTGTTTTGTGTGTGAGTATATAATACTCCCTTCTTTGCAGGGAGTCAGATGTTTTTCTTAGCTCTATATACACAGGTGTATGAATGTCTCCCCTTGATGGGGCATAGATTCTCTTGCTTATAGCATTACTCATTTGCAATCCAAATCCTCTGATTTGATTTTAGGAGAGGAAGAGTTGAATATAAATAACACGAAACACTGTGGGACTAAATTAAGGCGGAAGCTTTGTACTTTTTTGTACTATCCCCACTTCTTGCAAAGATACAGTTATATCCTTGACACTGTTTGCTGCTGACTCTCTGAGATATCCGTCATGGACAATATGAGACACAGCAGTTTAGTTACTTTGCCCTGTAATCTAATCAAGAGGTATTTTGTTTCAGTTGAGCATCAGTAATCGTTGCCTTGCAAGATAACAGCTTTGAAGAACTTCAGAGAAAAATTACTAAGAATTTACTTAAAGCTATGATGTTTTGATAGACTTTGTTAGTAACCCAAAAAAGTTTCCATTTTTTCATCAAATAATGATACCAAAAGTACTAAAGAAAACTATCATGCTGTTTCTTGAAAAGAGTCAGTAGACACTAGCTAATTAGACTTGTTTTGAAAAGGAGTGGTTGGCTAACAAGCAAAGCAACAGTTCAAAAATGGGAGGTTTTTCTAAAGCAGAGAGAAAACATGCCAAAGAGCAAATCTACTAAGATAGTAAGAGCTAATTATTATTAGAAATAAACATTGATTAAGTAAATCTCTCAGATGATTCAAGTGAGAGACTGAACAAAGAAGTGAACTTTCCCTATATAAATTGCAAACTTGAATGCACACAAGTGGATGAGGTGGACTTGACAGCTGATCTATATGACAAAAAGTTAGCAGACTTTTTGAGAAAGCAAATAATGATGTTTTCTTGTGAGATAGAAACAAGACACTTAAATGAGTGCTAAATGATCAAAAATATATTAGCATCTGGCAAACACAAACAGATGCATCTTCTTTGTATGCCCAGAAACCTAAAATTCTCTAATTCTCTAAAACTGCACCATGCTGTGATTCTAAAGCCTAATGTTAGCAAATATTCCTACACTTTCACAGAGTTTTTTCTCAACTGTTGCTAAACGTGCAAGGTTTTCGCAAACCAAGCTCACCATTGTTTTTACTGTAATGTTTGTAGAAGAGATAAACGATAACAACCGCATCACGGCAACAAATATTCCCGAAGATAGCATTTGTGTCTTATGAAGAAATGATACACCCTTCCACTGAATGTATATCTTATAGAGCACAATTTTTATTTATTTATTTATTTTCAGATAAGAGCTCACGGATGTTGGTTTACGTGATTGTGTTCAAAAAGAAAAGTGTTCCCTCCTTGAGGTACAGAAAAACTTGAACATCCATGTGGAAACACCTGCTAGTTAGAATAAAATATCAGAGCAAGCATAGGGAATATACAATCATATTTTATGTCAACCCTTCATTCCTTTCACGTACGTGCTTTTTGGAACACTGGATTAGAAACAACTGTGACTCACAAGGAATATTAATTGGAGAACTTTAAAACAGAGTGACACTGTGAGAATGGTAATGCTATGCTAGAAGTTAATAATCTAACTGTGCCTCTTCCCAAGACAATGAAGCTAGAGAATTTTGTGCGCTCTTTGAATCACGAATTTGCAATCCGTTAGAACTTAAATATTAAGAACACAGAAATCCCAAATCCCCATTTTATTTTAAAGAGGTCAAAACTGTCATTACGTTCCTTACATTCACTAACAACAAAAATCTGTTGATACGAAGTTTGTTATGTCATTCCACGAAAAGATGTAAAATGCAGCCATAGATATGTTCTAAACAAATCTTACAGCTATTTTACTTCCTTCTTTACCTTTCCATTCCAGCTCTACTATTTACTGTGACCTAGTGAGAAACAACAATTAAGGATCTTGGTAACAGGGGACACATCTGGTCAGGAAAGAGCACTTCCAAATTCTATCCTCCCATCACATAATCTGTGAGGTAGCCAATGCACTACAATCTAGGGTAGTGTATAATCTTCCTCTGTGCTGGTTGATTATATGCAAAAGAATATTTTAAGTCAGAGCAAAGCATCCTGAACTGGGAAAACAACACTACAAAAACCAGAAAAATATTCAATTCATTGCCAAGCTTACTGTCTGGTATAATTCTTTGTGACCTGTTAGGAGGAACTGAGGGAGGAAAAGAGCGTACATTCTCAAAGGAGAGATGCTAGAAATGTTTGGTCAACTATTTTCACAACAATGTAAGTTGAATTAGTCTCTCCAGCCACCAACACACTCCTCCCCTCCACCTTAGTATTTTGCAACTGTTAAACTGAAGTAGCTTTTAAGTTTCTAAGAAAGAAGACAGAAAACAATGCTCCTGAAAGAATAACTCTTAGTTTCCCCCAAGCTGGAACCAATAAAAAAATCTCTATTGATATCAGAGGACAAAATGTTCTCAGAACAAAGCCACCCTACCACCAACTGTGTCAAATAGTAGCAATAAGTTTGTTTTCCAAGGGAGGACATTCAAGATGAGGCACTTTTCCTAGGAAAAATTTGATTCTTCTAACTTACGTCAAACAAGGAAAAAATAATAAGCAAACTCCTGAACCCTGAATACCAGGGCATAAACTCAAAGAAGGAGAATACTTTCCCCAAATCCAGTAGAAAGCACATCAGAATTTCCAGACTTTCCGTACTGGGAGCTTGTGTGTACAAAGCTTGCTTGTACAATATGGGAAAGAAGCATAAATAAGAAAAGGGAAGTGATGACTCAAGGGAAACTATTGTAGAAAATGTCTGCCTTCTTCGAAGATCAACAAGGGACTCTGTGCTTTAGGAGAGCTGTGACAAGGACCCACAGCAGCACTGGATCTTACAGAAACAACCTTACACACCTGAGCATTCAGACGTGTTCTGTGTGCTTTTCTGCATACCAATTCATTGACATTTACAGTTCAAGACTAAAGAAACTTCAGTATCTCATCCCAGCACATTTCAGTGCAGTATGTAAACACAAGTGATGTGTTTTAATTGGCAGCCACCAGTGACCTGTGCTATGACAGTACAGGATGCAGGTGGACGTGCGATGAATACAGAGCAACAAATCCAACACACATACCATTGTGCAGGGACCGCACGCACAAACACAGAAATTTGAAATACCCTTGGATGTTTTGAAATCAGGCAGAACAAAATCTGGTCTTTGCTTACACAAGTGAACTTAGCTGAGAATGAACAGAGTATGCTTTCCCCTCTAATTCAAACCTGGAAACCACCAAAAAGGATTCCAGCTTGATATTCCCTGTGTGCCAACACGGGGTTCTGACCTGGAAATTACTTTTGGAAGTCTATAAGGCTCCTAATCCTGCCTCCAATGCCATGGATTTATTCTAAGAAATGCATGATAGTCTACTATTTGTTGTGAAAGAAGGAGAACCTTTTATTTTCCATGTTGACTGTCAAATCTGCATTGCACCATTCCACCACTCCCACACCTTCCAGCAGCAAGGATTCTGTAAATGCTTCTAATTGTTTGTTTCACTTTAACCATATCCACCTCCTGTACTTAACAGCAATCTGCCATGACAATTTATCTGCAAGTACAGTACTTTCAAAACTCAAGTAAAAATAACCATTTAACTCAAAAAGCCACAGACTGGTTTGCACAAATCTATTCAACGGTAGAATTACACATCGATGTTTGAAAATATATTCCTGCTACTTGAAAAGCATTCATGTTTAAATTGTGCTTTATTTACCACACTGCAAAAAAAGCAAAGAATAAATGTGTGAAAGCAAGAACAGCTACGTTCTCCTTCTTTAGCATATATAAAGTACTGAATTTACAGAGAATATTTTTAAAATACAAGAGCTTTCCTCCCCTTCTCATAGTGGTTTTACTTAGCAATTCTCAAGACAAGAAATTATTTGCATTTGGATGGTAGGAAAAACAGAAGTTCTATTTGTACAAAATACAGTTGAATTTTTTTTTTTTCACCTTTTGAACATGAAGAAAATAAGCACTTTACTGATGAGTCAGTTCTTAAAATTTTACTATTTTACTATCAAAGAAACCAAAATATCAGAAGGAATAACAATTTTTAGTGAAGGTTTTTAATATTAATATAAATGTGTATATATGTATATATATATTCGTGAACTAATGTAATTAAATTTTCAAAATCTACTGAACAAGACCACATGCAACCTAAAGTCATCTCTGCTTTGAGCATGCATTAGAATCTGATTACAAATACAAATTTTACAAAATTTCTAAGTAGTAGAGACATTTCTATTAGGTTTTAAATTCAAAGTAATTTGTTAAAAGCATTCAGTTAGGCCAGATTCAGAGTAAAGCTGAAATAACTGCTATACTACATGCTGTGGTCATATCCTTGTTTTCTTTCTTGCCTCACCTTCATGTTTTAAATTATCACCAATTTAATTCAAATTCTTGGCAAATCCCAGTAGAAAATATTTCTTTGTGAAATGTTTGTTATTCATATCATCTCAGCCAAAGACTGAAAAATGATCAATGTAAGCTTTCCTGTTCTTTCAACAAATTATAATGACCAACTACATTAACAGCTGCAATGGCTAATCCTGATTACATTTATAAGATTAGTGTCTTCTGTTGTTTCCACGTTCTGTATTGATTTACTGGACTGAGATTTTTCTTCCTGATTTTGAAGTATCTAAGCTGCAGGAAACATTAGCATCTTAAAAGTAGGAACATAGATTTAACACAAAGCTAATTAAAGCATTACATTTTGGTCTTACAGATCTGATGACTAGAATGCACTTATGCTTTTACTGGCATACAACGGATAAATGCCAGCATAGCCTTCATTTTTTTCGTAAACACAGCTGTTCATACTGAATCAGTTCTCATAATTTCCCAATTGACCCATAATGAAAGATAACAGCCAGCTTTAAAGCACCAGTTAATATTCATTCTTAACCCAGGTTTGTGAGACTGCCTTTGCAATAAGCATAGTTTGTGAAGGTGAAACTGGAGATGTATGTGTGCATGCACAAAATATATACGCATATTCCTTTTATAGAGAAAAAGGAAAAGTACAGTGCCATTGAAATGGGCTGGCAAATACATGATAATTACCAGATGGACAGCTCAGAGAATGAGGTTCTGCCTTGGTCACTGA
Source organism: Perdix hodgsoniae (assembly GCA_035772895.1). Lineage (NCBI taxonomy): Eukaryota > Metazoa > Chordata > Aves > Galliformes > Phasianidae > Perdix > Perdix hodgsoniae. Next base: position 3,814,073 of record JAPSGF010000062.1, on the reverse strand, counting down.
ATCACAGCCACCCCATCAATGGTATGAAGAACATGTCATTACACTATGCTCTCTGCGCCATGATCTGGAGATAATTTAGATTCCAGAGATTTAAAGACTTTCTAAATATTTCATTAAATAATTATTCTACAGGAAAAATAACTCTTCTCCTTATCTCTCAGTCATAACAAATGGAAAACTCCAGATGCCACGAGCATGGACAATGACAGTATTGTTTTGTTGATCTTGCCTGTGCAAGATCTGTTGATGACAGGAGACTGATTGTGTTTCCTGAAGACTGACCTAGTAGCTCATTTAAGAAACTCTGTGTAACCATTGCTGCATTGAAGCATCCAGAATTTTTCTGAGATTCTCTCTTCTGACAAAGTTTGAGTACCCACCAAACAGTTGCCTTGGTGTGTAGTGATACAAAGATCAGGTAGGCAAAAGGTACTCAGAAAAATACGCATCACAAGCTATCAGACTTAATCCACACTCCCAGTCTGAATGACAGCATGCAATGAAACTCTATAATTGATAGTTAATAACTTTCTTTGTCTATTCCAATTGGGTAACTGTGATGGAAACAAGAATAACTGGTTTTGAAATGATTTTCTTTTGAAAGTCTAGGTGAGAAGGGTTAGTAATACCAAGAGTTGAGTGCACTGCCTTTATATGAGTAAGTCATATTTTTAACTGCCCCAGGAAAGGAAATTTATTGGTAGCTTAAGAGGTACTACAAAGAGGAGTGATATTGTTAGGTTTGCATATATTTAGCTAATAACCATCTTTAATATATTTTTTCGTTTAGCTCTGTGAGAATCTGGCATGTGCTCTCCAAGGTTGCACGATATACTTCAATTGGGAAGCAGGTCTCTCTAATGGAAAGGATTTACTGACAACACAGGTTTGATTTTTATCTGCATGAGCTGGGGCATAATACTGAAATATAGCCCAGAACACCTGTCAGTGAGAGCTCGACATTATTAGGAAGTAACAAAACTTGACTATAGCAAAAATATCTCAGGCACATGCGAAGAAAACTATGTTGAGTTGTTCCAATTTGCTTATGGAAATACTACTCTGTTCAGTGGCTCTCAAGCATGTGAAGATGCGTAAGGCACTTTATTTGGTAATGCATTCGCAGATACATTGAAATGGGAAGGAAATTATACTAGTCATAGGCATGTCCCTTCTATCAGAATCATTTTGATAAGACTCAGTAGTGAAAAATTATGTCATTAGCTTCATATATTTGAAGTCAAAGGTAATTTAGACAGCAGCCCATTAATAGGTGACCTGAGCTGCAACTCAGTAGAAATAAGTAAATAAATTAGGATCAGTGTAAAAGAAAGATCATTCCACTATTTTCTTTTTGATTCTATAATCCAACTGTGCTATGCAAAGTTCCCTTTATGACCTCAGCTATTTTCCTGGAGACCAGAAAGCTGAAAAGCAGTCTAGATGTAAAAAGTGGTGTTTAACAGGCAATAATATCTCATTATCTCAATGCTACAATATATATTCTCACAAGAAATAACATATTCCTTCATGTGAAAACATAACCATGCACACACTGAGGTCTTCATTTGAGCTGTTATTTAGAGAAGGCAAGTGGTAGTAGTCACAGGAATAAAACAGTTAAACAAAAACAGATCCATCCATAGATACTTGTTTATATTAGATTAGCCTTATGATTTTTTAACATGGACTATCAGGAAGACTGTAGATGGAAAGGGAGGAAAAAGTTAACTAGAAAATTATGTGTAACTTCTCCTTTACCTCAAAGACAAAATGAGTACAGAACGGCATATCAGATAAAGAAAAGCCACTAGACTCAAATCAACAAGAATCAATTAATTGTGGATTATAATTGTTAGTTTGGTCATCAGCTGCTGTATCTGCAGTATTATATGCGGTTTTCTTTTCTCTTCCCCCCCCCCCAAGTAAGGTCTACATTAGAGGGGAAAAAAAGAGGTGAGACAAAACTGTCTTTTAGAACTTTGGAAATAAAAGGGCAAGACCTAAATTTCAACAGGACTACTTCCCTATGAGCTTGTGGAAGAACATAAGTTCGGAAAACTGGCATCACCAAAGAGAGCATAAACTATTCATTTCAGGGCTGCAGGACTCCATTTAACTTGCCTTTCTGAACACATAAATGAGTGACTGAATAAATGATAATTTAATTCAGTTCTCAGCAGTCACACAGTGACAAAAACAGTCGAAAACACACTTAGTAATACTTTATATAAGCAATATCATGGCCACTTAAAGGGGATGAGTTTTTCATGGTGATTTGATCTGCCTCACTCACATGCTGTGCCATGAGGAGCTGCAGGCTGCTTCTGCCAGCAGGTGGGTTTTTAAGCCCTGCTTTCAAGAGCATTTCAACGGCTGGCACTTTCAAGCCTGCTACAAGGGCAGCTTGAGCTACACAAGCATGGCTATGCTCTCAAAACTCCTGCTGGACTTGCTGACAAAGAGTTTTGGTGCTTGAAAAGCTATATCACCTCATACATCACAAACTGCACCATCAACACACACCTCCTCTATATCTGCAGATGTATCCATGATTTTTTCCCCACTATCCTCATTATATCTGGGACAGAGTCGATTTTCTTCAGTAGTGGTTGATGTGATTCTATGTTTTGGCTTCAAGAGAAAAACAAAGTTCACAGCACAGTGATATTTCAGTTGTTGTCAAGTGGCGCTTTACAGAACAAATGATCTTTCAGCCTTTCTCATTTTGTAAATACATGTACAAATAAGCAGAAGAGAAACAATAGGCTTCTATCTTTATTTTTTGACACTTTAAAGGGCTTCAGCCTTTCTGTGAGCATCTCATAGGCTTCCATGAACTACCAGGGTTAACAGAATTAACTCCTTACATTTCCAGCAGAAACAGGTGGACTCAAAGACTCAAAGAGTAAGATTGAAAAAGTAGGTGAAACTGATTCAGACTAAAGCTTTTATGAACCAGCTTCACATAAAGTAGCCTGAGTCTATGTTATGCTTATGTTAATCTGAAGATTATGGATGCTAGAGTATGCTAGAGTACTGCTCCTACGAAGAAAGGTCAAGGGAACTGGGCTTGTTTTGCATAGAAAAGAGAAGGCTCCAGCAAACCCTCATGATGGTCTTCTGATACTTGATGGTAGCATATAAAGAGGGGGAACAGGTGGTTATGAAGGGGAATAGTGATAGGACAAGGGGGAATGGCTTTAAACTGAGACAGGGGAGTTTTAGGTTGGATAGTAGGAGGAAGATTTTCCATACAGAGGGTGGTGACACACTGGAACAGGTTGCCCAAGGAGGTTGCGGATGCCCCATCCCTGGAGGCATTCAAGGCCAGGCTGGATATGGCATGAGGCAGCCTGGGCTGGTGTTTGGCAACCCTGCACATAGCAGGGGGGTTGAAACTAGATGGTCCTTGTGATCCTTTTCGACCCAGCCCACTCTGTGATTCTTCCCACTTCAAAGGTCTTAGTGGGAAATTTTAGCAGACTTGGATATGGTTTGTAGGAGAAAGCTATGACACTTTTTTTTTTTTTTTTATTATGACAGCAGATATTAAGTAGCAGCAGAATTTCAATAGGTCTGACTTTAAAGTGCTATACTGTGTGTAAATGACAGTGATTTTTGAGACAAACCCACATATTAAAAGCTACAGCTCTACCAAACAAGTACTTTTCTAAATGTAGTGGTAATTCAAACCATATAACCAAATGTTCCAGCCCATTCAGATCTAGTTTTGCCAGACATTCCTGTCATACTATGTAAAGAAATGCACACACACACAAAAATAAACATAAAAGCACAAAAAAAACCTCAAGGTAATCACTTTGCAAGCCTTATTTATTTAGTTATAAAGTCAGACTCTCGGAAAATTTTCAAGACAATGCTTACTCTTGAATAAATGCCATTGCAAACTTCACAAATATATAGGACAGGCAAGCCAATCTCTGAAGACACAATGAACAAGCATCCAGCTGAACAAACCACAGCACTCCACTCTCTCATTCACATTCCTTGGTCCACACAAAATTGGAAAGCAGAATTATTCTGGATTAAGTGAGTGCTGACTGATTACCTTGCTTATCTTTTTTTTTTTTAAGATTTTAATTTTATTAAAAAAAAATGCTACCTTGACAAAATCCATCCATTTGTTGTATTCTTACATACAGTCAAGACTGTTTTTTTTTTGAAATGCTTTCAAATTGCACTTACTGACAGGATAACTGAACGCTTGGTCTATTAGTCTCAAATCCCCATAGCCATGACATTATTCAAATACTGCTGATACAATGGTCTCACATGCAGCTGCTTCTGCTAACACACGCCAGGAAGAATTTCATTGTGACAGCTTATGAAGAAATTTACATAATCAAAGGAAATGTGGTAACACTTTAAGCGTCCAGTAACCAGTGCTTCATCACAGCACAACACCTACAGGAAGAATATATGACATCCACATGAGTACTAAATGAGTCCATTAGGATTAGTGCTATTAAAATGAATACCAGATGCATCAACGAGGGACTGCGTAAAACAAAATGCTGCACAAATGTTTGCATCCTGATCCCAGCTTTCAAATAACATCAGCATATTACCCTAAAATCATTACTTCGCCATTCTAGCTCCTTTCCTAGGGAGCTCTAATGATAGTTCTTGCCCTACAGTGAATTCATATTGCATCTGGCACAGGAAATTTGGCATTTCAATTTACATAACTGTTTTCAATTGCACAAATTTGCTGTTCCCTAATTCTCAGTGTACTTTGGACAATAGTTTTCAATGCTTGACTGAGAAAGAGCAAAACTCTGAGCCAAACAACTTTTATTTCCCTCCCTCCTCTTCTGTTGAGGAGTTCTCATGCTGTTTCTAATGGAGATAAAAGCAGGTTAAATGTCAGATTTCAGAGATTGCAGGTTGTCCATCATTTTGCCTAGTTTAATTTGGATAGCAGTGACTGATTGACAGAGACTGAATTGTGTATTACAAGTGAGAACTGTAGTCTGGGTGAAAATCCAGACACCAAGATGTATGACATTTCCCAGGAAATAGCGTTCTCATTTAAGTCAGATCAAAAGAGACAAAGATAAAGGACAATACTTTTGTGAGACCAAGCAAAATCTGTACAGCTTTATTATTAGCTGAGTTTCAACTGCTGCTATGGAAGGCAGATACACTTCTCTAGAATATGTACAACTCCAGGGTGCACATCTCTGAATTTTAAAGGAATAAACTATGGAAAACCAGCGATATACACCACACACAGTCTGTGTGAAGTGTCAGTGTAGGATTCAGAATGAAGACAAGGGACACGAGGCACAGGTAAACTGGAGAGCAGGGAATGTGTCACATAAATAAATCAAAGCAAGTTCCAATAGGCTATAGACCCTCCAGCTTAATCAACAATAAGAAAAGCCTGAAAGAAAAGTTCTTGTAAATCTTGAGAAATGCCATTCTAGTCTGACCAAGGGTGTCAGCTCACACACTGCAGCTATTTACATTTGTATAGAGAAGCAGAAAGCTGATATGAGAAATTATATAAAACTACAGCTAAACAAGCCAGAGCCTGGTGAATCTTATTGACAGTCTCCCTACTGTAAGAAGTATCAGCAGTAAAATCATCCTTCTTTCCCTCAACATCCAATGGTTTGCAGGTATTTTGCTCATTTTTCCACCACTGGCTGCTGTGATATATGGCTTGCCTGTTATTACCAGCCTGTGGCATAACATCTAGTTTTTTTGTTTGTATGTTTTGCAGCCCATTCTCAATGGTTTGTGTATTCAGGGTCTGAGGTGTGAGAACTTGAGTCAACTGGGCTTCTGAAAAGAGCGTGAGCAGCACTGTCCTCATCCAGTACAAGGAAATCTGCTAACAGGGCAAATATAGCCACAGAGAATGGTTCCTGTTACCAGTGAGACATGTGGCTGATGAGACAACAGCAGAGAACTGATAGGCAACAGAGCTCAAGGGAAGCTCAACATCTGGATGAGGAGCAGTGTCTGGTGCTCTCAGGCTTTTTTGAAGACAGCAGCGGCAGTCACAGGGAAGGCATGGGACAAGGAGATAAGCAACTTCCAAGTGGAGAAGTTGAATGAATTGAAGTGGTTCAGTGAATTGAACCACAATGCCAAATTTCTGAAGTACATCTCAACCACAGAAAAGATGGGAAAGATTGGTCTATGCAAATACCTTCTGTCATGCCGAAGCCTCCTTGGCAGCCTAGATTTTTTTTTTTGTTACTAATATGTTTTTGTTAACTGCTGCCACTATTCCACCCGCCACAGCTGTTCATCCATTTCCATACCTCACTGGTGTGTCCCAGTACATTTCATGGCCTTTTTATCTACTTTCCCCTTACCAGAAAGAAAATATGCCAATCTTGGCATTGGCAGGATAGACAAGAGACTAGATAGGTAGATTTAACTTCTAGGCCAAACAATCTCTGCAATAGAACTAAACAAAGCCACAGAAATACAAACTGTAATATATGTAGCTTAGTTTTTGCTTTCACAGACCTTCCTGTTTGATTTCTTCTTGTTTACAAATTCAATTCACAGGATAAGTGACCACTGGCATCTATGATGCCAATTAAACTGAACAGTTTTAAGAGATCCTGGGGCAGTAATTTTGAAGTTACTGTTTTGTTTAACAAAGAGTATAAACACATACAATATTCTAATAATTGAAGGTATAAAGCATGCTCTGAAATACATAGACATACCTGTGTTTCTATATATATGTGCATAGAATGCTACGGACTTGCTGCACTCTCTTAAAATACATACAAGTTTTGGTTTACATCACTGAGGCCTTTCAATTATGAAGCAAGAGAATAATTTCCCACCATTAAGGCAGAAATCCACAGAAGGTAGATGAATTGAAACTATATTAGTTGCTTTATTGTTGCAGTTAAAAGCAAGAAAAAAATAGATCCAAACCCTTGAATCTGTGTTGAGTCTACTAATGCTGCTGCCAATAAGAGTTAAAATTTCAGTTCCTATGTTTGCCTTTGGATACAGTTCAGATTATTTTTACAATATGTGCTTTGACAGGGAGGCCTGAAAGAGAACTGCCAAACTCCTCCTCCCCCATATTCACAAAACCATGAATAATCAACTCTTCCTTAACTCTCCCAGTTTTTTGGCATTATGGAAATGCCAAAAAAAAAAGCAGTAAAGAAAAAGAGCAATAAGATATAAAAATCTGAGCAGTCTTCTAGTGTCAGCTTTTTCAGTTTAAATGGCTGCAATGGTTTAAGGTATGGATATAGAAGAGAAATTCTGTTCCAAAGACTTCTTCAACTCCAGTGAAGTCAATAGGATTTCGATGAATTTTGCTGTTTTATATATAATGCATATATATGTGTGCGCATATTTTAGCTTAAAGAATCTTTGAGCTTGTAAAACTGCAAAAATATTATTTACGCAATTCCATTAATTTACAGATGCCGTAGTTCACTGGGATTATGCAACTTCTGATCATTTTGTACTCAGTAAATGATTCTACAATTGATCAAATCCCTATTCAGAAACGGAATAGAGAGAACCCACTTTTAAATTCTTGGAATCCCAATAAAAATGCATTGTGTCAAAGACAGCTTGATGAAATAACCTATTGTTTATAGTAATATTTCAGGAGAAAAGAGATAAGATTAAACAACCCATCATTTTGTAGACTAAAAAGACTGTGTATCTGAATTACATAATGTGGTTATAAAAGGTCTATTTAAATTCACAACCAAAGGCAGAGTATTTCAGATCAGCTTCAATGCAATCTGTGTACAGGCACTCAGGCAGAATCACAAGTGAAAATGGTCCATTTTCCTTTTTATGATTTCTGAAGAGCAGGTACAAATAACAAAAAAAAAGCATTTGAGTTTTTACATGAGTCTCACTGAGATCTGAAAGCTGAATGTCAAGAAGAGTATTTCATAAATCTCCATGGCAGAATCTCTTGCTTTCTACATAGAAAACAGCTACTAATAGCTGCTCTATCTTGGTAGTACTGTGCTGGTTCCCCCCCCCGCAGTTGTCCTAAAGACAGCATCTTCAAAACGTTTAAATAAATTGCTGGTTAACATAGTAAAGATGGTATGGTTTGAAGAGCACTGAATGAGTACCACCAGGCCAGTAACAGACTGCTTTCTGATCCTGTCTAAAGCAGACACTATCAAATTCTCCTGGTTTCATTACAAAGAATAATAATGGCTTGAATTCCTCCAAATGGGAACACTATCAAACATTTAACCCTGCCTTTAGAACTTTTTCATACTGCCTACAAAAGCCACTGCAATGTGTACACCTCAGTAGAGCCTCATAAAATGGAATTCTAGGAAAAAAAGAAATTCCACTTTGCTCTATGAGATTATCCACTTTACATCTTGAGTAATTCTAATATTTTAGCTATCAGTGTTTTTTTCATTTCTCATGTAAGAATTATCTCCCTCTACTTTTGGCCTTAAAAAAAGTTGTTATAATGAAGTGCTAGCTGAATGTTTGAGACAGACTTGACAGACATCGATACATGACTCTAGAAATCCTTTTCAGCAGGTACATTCAAAACATCCTGGTAAGGTCATAACCAAAAGGAAATTTTGCCTAACCTTACCCAGACACAGTCAAAGTGTTTCAGTGAAGGGAAAGAAAAAAATCTTTGAATAATAGCGGAACCCTGAAGGTCTATGCAATTGAGAACTCCTCTTCTAATCTACATTCATTTTAACCTGAGCATTATATTAAAGGAATGTTGAAAGAGAAGTTTCTGTTCAAACAGGGACAAAACAACTAGCCAGCTGGAGTTGCTTTGTTCTGGCTACCGCCTCCATACTAGTGCTGCCATTTGGGAAAATATTGGGAAAATTTGGGAAAATATTATGGACCATGGACAGTTGCAGAGCAGTTCATTAAATAAAATGAAAATAGTAGAGATGGAGAAACTTGCGAGACTCACTTGTGCAGATACAGAATCAACCAGCCATACCTGGCCTGGGGAACACATCAACATGTCTAAGGAATTCCCACAATTGGGCACACTACTGATTATCAAGAAACACCAAAACCAGAGAATAATCAAGACAATGCAAGGTTTGAGAGAGCTTGTAGAAAAGAGAGCTCCTCCAATTATCACAGCGTAGGGTCACTTTTGGCCTTGTTCTCTTACAGCTCTGCTTAATTTTTGTGCTTGATTAGTCCTTAGGAACTTGTCTTTCCCTAAGAAATCAATGACAGTCCTCATCTGTGGTGGCCGACATAGATCCAACTTGAGTCTACTTTAGTAACTACCTCAGAGAACATCAGGAAGGGTTTGTGGAGGATGAGCTGCTTCATTACTCACTTTCACATCATTCATAATTTGTGGATTGGTGCTTATGGACTTCTATACATTCCTGTGGACAGACCCTCAAAACTAGCAAGAAATGAACGTGAACATAATCAAGAAAGGATGTGATGTTCAACCCCAAGCTTTGATCTGTAGACAACTCTATCAGCAAATACAACAACTTCAGTGGCAGTCTACAGCACTCAGTGCATTTTCCACAACTACCTCAACATTTACACCTTGATATTAATGCTGATTAATGCTGATTCTGGAAACTCTTGTTTGCTAAGAACAGACAGGAACTCCTCCAGTTCTTCATATTTCCAAATACTACTGTTAAATGTTAAAAAGCATCTTTACCATTTTCTAAGGCTTTTTACGATATGAGCTCATGTTCATATATTGAATATCCTTCCAAGATTTTTTCCCTGTTTCGTTTCTTGGTGGCTTTGTACTCTGTCTTGTGAACAGTTCGGCAGATGGTTTTTATTTGGAAGCTTAAATGAGGCGATCTCTTATATTGTTATTGTTCATGCTTGTTTATGACTGGCTTTCTAACAACAAAATGTAGTATTTTCTCTGGTCCCCTAGTATATAACATGCAAGAAGTTTTCTTCAAAATAATTAGAAATCTTGGCCAATCTCTATATAAACATTTGTCTGATCTGCTCCACTGTTTATCCCTCTTAAAGAGAGGGATGAGGTGCAACTGAGTTGTGAGGGAACATAAATATTCAATTACCTATGCTGCTATAAGTTAATGAATCAAAACAGACAGGAATGGGTCAAGGGAGGATGATAGTCAAGTGACACATCTTCTCATAGAGACATTGAAAAACCTATCTGTTCAAAGTAGATTGCTTAGACTAGCAAAGTGTATAGGCAGTGTTTTATATCAGCCTTGAAGAGTTCAGTGAACCTAGTGGTATGCTTAAAATTGGCACCAGGTATTGAACTGTATTCAAATTTAGAGCAAACCTAGGAAAAAAAAACAACCAAGTCTAACTACAGTTGTAACACTTAAATGACAGTATTCTCTGCCTAGGCATCTGTAGCCTTAGGGTTTTTCCTCTACTAACATGAAATACACATACTAAAGAAAGCAACGTTACCCAATATCTTTTCTATAGTACAGCAACCACTGGAGTTGGAACAGTGAGAAAGCCAGTTCTTTATCACACCTGTAAGCAATCATATTGCTATTTTACCTTTGAAAGACAGAACAGATGTGTGATGATTGCTTTCTGATTTATAAAATCAAAGGTGATGTCATTTTAAGGATTAGAATGATGTTATACCAGATGATGCTGTTTATTGACTAGTTGATCTCTCCATGGGCTTGCAGACAAGTCAGGTAATTTGATACGACTTGTAGTCAAGAATTTCTGAATCAGTTCGTCAAACAATTATCAGATAATTCTGAATTTAGAACAATTCTGGACAGAAGCTGCTCAAGACTAATTTCCACAAGAGAATCGTTTTAAGAAAACTGATATTTGTACTGGAACAAATATGCGCATTAATTACAGATAATGAAATAATTTGTGTACAAAACATGAAGACCAAATTCCCTGTTAGAGACCCTGATAGACCGAAATAACCTGCTTCTCCTCAGATGTCTTACACACCACCTATAGCAATGGGTTGTGCGGGTAGATCAGAGTTCAAGATCCGAGTAGTGGGGCTCTAAAAATACCTGTTCAGGTCTGTGGCATGGCATCTTCTTGCTGAGGAGACCTTAATATCATCTGGGAAAATTTAGGAGTACAGAATCTGCAAGACTTCATTGCTGCAGAAGTCATTAATGGTGTATGCCACTCCTTTCCATGACTCATCCCCATAAACAGTACAAAATGAACTGGACACTTCAGCTGGAAAAGGACACTAAATGTACAACAATGCGAGTAAACTATTTTAGATTTCTTCTCCTTTCACCTCCAACCTCAGAATACTACTATAGCCAACAATACCAGTGACGGTTAAAGGACACCAAGCAGTTTCACTGTTGTTCAGGATCAGTCTTCAATTATCAAGAAACACCGAGTCTATGAAAAACAATGTGAAGCCTCTCTGAAGATCTCAATGCAGAGAAGTCTAGCCAAGATTTGTGAATAGCTATTTTTCTATTTATTATCCCTCTACTTTTTCAGTTGGAGATGTTGTCTACAAGCACTTTCATCTTCATGTCATAAGATAACTTTTGTGCTCCACCTCAGGTACAGTACATAGGAAAACCATGTTGGAAGTATCCATGTGAAAGACAAGATTAAATACCCAAAGTACTATTATTCATCAGTAGTAACTAACATGGCAAGAAGAACAGAATACTAAATTCTTCTATTAATATGAGTTTAAGTAACAACCGGAGAAGAGAGATGTCCTGAGAGAAAACTTTCAATTAGCCTCACATAACGTAGCAAAAGTTCTCAAATTTTAATCCCTAGCATCCAAGATGGAAACAGAAAATGACTGTGACAATTCAAAGCTAAAACTAAGCAAATCTCAGAGTTCAGAATATTGCAAATTTTCAACTTCCTATTAGCCTGTCTGATTAGTGAGGAAGATGCACCTGCCTGCATTGCAGTTTGATAAAACCACAAGCATTTTTACAGGATTTCATAGATTAGCATCACGACTATGGTTTCATGTACAATTTAAATAAAAGAGTAAATTTCTGACCTTATGTTTTTGTATTTTATTCTGCTCAGAATTTAAGTCAGTCAGTTCTATTAAAGCTGAGTTTGTGGGTTTTCTTATGTAGACATAACCAGCGTCCTGTCAGAAAAACAATTTACATATATGTACTTAACCTTTATTTTTTTTGTACTAACAATCATTTGTATAAGCATAAGAATGCTAAAAAAGAGAAAAATGCACTTAGAAAATCTATTAGAAGAATTTAAATTCAAGGTCTAAATGCTCATTTGGTGGGTTATACCAACACAGATTCTTTTAAGGACTTTTGAAATAGTTGCCAATAGATGCTAGGAATCATAGGGAAGTACAACACTACGTAATCAGTGTATCAGTTCAGTCTACTTTAAATGATGGTGGAAAGTGCAAGGGCATGCTCTGTTCATTTAATTTTATTTATTTTTATTTATTCTCCTTCATCTTAACAACAATTTTTGGAATTTTAGATTTTGTAGTCACTTAATGCATATCTTGTCATTTACTTGATGTCTCACATTTCATTACCTTGATCATGACTCTTCATAGCCAGCAGTTCCGTTCATCAGAGAGTCATGCTGTGAAGGGAACTGTCTAACTTGATTGTACCCAAGAGACAAGAGGCAATTCATGATATTACAGACATCATTGTTGATGTCAACAGAATGAGTTACTGCTAAGATAAAGCTGGCAGATGGAACCCAGACAAATCAAAAATTGGAAAACACTACAGTTGGCTGCCAGTGTGAATTACTTTCAGGTGGTTAGGTTTATCTCTAATTAAGATGGCACTCTCAGCATGCAATCCTAATGAGCCCTCAGCAAAGCCATAGTGAGTCCTAATTCTCAGCTAGTATAGTTACATTTCTCAAAGGTTGGTTTCTATGCAACAAGTGAGCCATATCAAATATCTTGCTTTTGCTAGGAGTCAGAAGAGATTAAAAATTTGACTAGTTTATTTGCGCACGTACCTGATTCTAAAAAGTATTGGAAGAAAAAAGAAAGAAAATTTGTAATTTACCATACCAGTAAGCTAGGGGAAATTTGTCATTTTTGACAAGAAATCTGGCATATGGAAGTTCATCTTTATAGCATTTGAGCAAGCATACAGTAATACATGATACAAGATTCTTCCTTGAAAACTTCAGGTTATTTGAAAGCAGATTTCAAAGTCCTGAGAAGTAATAGACTTCCAGCATGGCTGTCCTGTGGTTAAGCGAGGTGTGTAACAAAGCTCTGATACAGAAAATCAGCAAAGTAGTATAAAGGTTAGGTATTTTGTAGGGATGCATGCTAAAAAGGTTCTAAAGCTAGCAGGCAAGAGACATGGGCTTTATTCCTGGTTGAACCACAGAATTCGTCTATTGCTGTTAGAAAAGCTATTTTTCTCTACTACAAAGAGAACAACAAAAAAGTAAAAATAAATATGCAGCCTCAGCAGCTGTTTTCCATCTGTAACACCAAGATACAATTCCTTGTCTCTTGGGCACTTAATGACAGCTGTTGTTTACAGCATCCTTGAGCCTAGACTTCAAACATGTTAGTTAATGTGATACCCTAATTACAAGACAAATGTTTGTCCAGAACCTACTTAACCTATTATTTTCAAAAAAGGAGCAATTTTGACTCAGAAACATATTTGATATGAGTAGATTTTAATGTATACAAATAAAGAATGGAAGTAATATTTTTGAAATCTATAGGCAAAAAGACTTACCTTCCCTGACAGCATCATGGTAGACGCATCATTGTGTGGATTATCTAGTTTATCACGTAACAGTGGTGATACTAAGCAAAACGTCTTTCAAATTTAGTTTCCTTTAAAACTTCCATAAGGCAATAAGTACTTCTAATATATTTCTAGATTATTAGCAACACAAATCAACTTAGAAGTGCTCAGAGTACAGGTATAAGTAAGGATCTGCACAGTCTTCATGCTACATTATTAGGCAAATTTACATTTTTTTGAAGAGTCCTGCCCACTTCTGGTTTTCACTTAATATTTTCTTGCAGATACCAGTACTTGGAGCATTTGGGAAAAGTCTGATTCAGGTTGATGAAAAACATGAAGTGCCAGATGTTCAGCTATGTTGAAGAAAATTAATTTGGAAAGGAAAGTTTTTTTTTACCGTGCCCATGCTGGTGTGCACAAAGGTATTGAACCCAGCATAACAGGGCATCAAATTTTTTGCACCAAAGACTGAAAATACACAGGTTGATTCACAAGAAATGTGAATCTATGAATCAATGGCTTCTCCATTCCACCTCCCTTCCCCC
>JAPSGF010000062.1:3718166-3799713 GCA_035772895.1 Perdix hodgsoniae | reverse complement strand
CTTCCATTTCTACATTAATGTTTTTTTAAAAAAAAAAAGAACTTCAAAAAAAAACGGTCCCCCCCCCCCCCCCCCCCCCCCCCCCCCCCCCCCCCCGCACCATGCCAGTACTTCAAAAAGATACTAATATGAGATATCAATACCAAAGAGAGTTCCTGGAGTTCTGATCTAACATGAGTGTGCTAAATACTGATTTAAGAAATTCATATCTTCTTGCGCAACTGATTTCTCTCACTACAGATTAATCTGGTAACAATTTCTCTCTCATATCTCCCTAGCCATGAGAATCTTCATCTTCATTTATGTTCTTTTACCTTAAAGTTAGGCATTGCCAGATGTTAACATAGACACTAAAAATTAATGTCAGTTATTGCTGGTTGGAAATTTCCTTTATTTTATCATTAGGAAATTCCAAACAATATTACATAACAGGTAAGTCAGTGTTGCAGTGAAAGACTAGGGTTAATACATGTTATGAAGTTTCAAAAATCATCTTATTTAGATATTTTTAATTTAAAACATCCCTTGGTCAAAAATAACCTGTTTTGAAAATTAGTTAATATATGAAGATCTCTAATTAAGATTTACTGAAAGCATTCAGAACACCATAAATAAGTGAACTCTCACAATTTGCTCTGAAATGCCAAAATTTAAGGTATGAATTCTTTTTTCCCCCCTTTTCTTTCTCTTAATAAACCTTGGGATATGACTTGCAACACACAGACAGAATCACACAGAATCACACAGAATGACCCGGGTTGGAAGGGACCTCAAGGATCATGTAGTTCCAACCCCCCTGCCTAGCAGGGCCACCAAACATACACCTTTACTAGATCAGGTTGCCCAGAGCCCTGTCCAACCTGGTCTTGAACACCTCCAAGGACGGGGCATCCACAACCTCCCTGGGCAGCCTATTCCAGGACCCAACCACTCTCCTAGTAAAGAACTTCCCCCTAACATCCAACCTAAATCTTCCTTCTTTTAACTTAAAACCATTTCCCCTAGTCCTGCTATTATCAGCCCTTTCGAAGAGTTTACACCCCTCCTGGGAGTAAGTTCCCTTCAGGTATTGAAAGGCTGCAGTGAGGTCACCCCGCAACCTTCTCTTCTCCAGGCTGAACAAACCCAACTCCCTCAGCCTGTCCTCGTAGGGGAGGTGCTCCAGCCCCCTGATCATCTTCGTGGCCCTCCTCTGGACCCTTTCCAAAATCTCCATGTCTTTTTTGTGCTGAGGGCTCCACACCTGAACACAGTACTCCAGATGGGGCCTCACAAGAGCTGAGTAGAGAGGGACAATCACCTCCCTATCCCTGCTGACCACCCCTCTCCTGATGGAGCCCAGGATCCCATTTGCTTTCCGGGCTGCCAGAGCGCACTGCTGGCTCATGTTAACACATATTAACACAGAAGAACAATTTCTTGTGGTTGCCAGAAAGTACTGGGTCAGAACTACCCAGACTTTGTTCAGTTCATCAAAAAAAAAAAAAAAAAATCCCCAGACAGGAAAAATGATGCTAAAGTGATTAGAAAAGTTTTGTATGACAGTGAGCCAAGAACTTAGAATCTTGTGAGACTCGAGCTAGAGCTGAAAGGCTTCTCACAGGCATCTTATCATATCCTGAAGATTAGATCAAAAATCCTTAACTATGCCTGAGAGAAGTTCCTGTTCCCTAAGAACTGTCAACAGATGGCAGTTCTCCAGTGATTCTCTTCCAGATTTCAAATATCTCCAGCTGTACAGAAGCAACTATCAGTAGAACCCCATCTTTTCCAGACCCTGACCTTAAGAATTAGCTTTGGGAACAGAGAAAGTCTGAGAATCCATGTCTAATATCCACTGAATCTATACTCAAACCTTACAGTACGGAAGTCTTTAGAGCCACAAGATAGCTGCCAGAACAGGTCGTGGATTGTTTTAGCACAACTTATTAAATTAACTATACCAAACAGGTTTTGTTTGTTGCTGCTCATAACAGGTGTTCTTTGGGTGAAATACACTAAAGGAAAATAGCAGTGGGATAAGATAACACGACCATACTTCTCTGCGACAACTGGTTTCTGATCGAGGGATTACTGTCCTGTTAGGACCATGCTGTTAGCCCCTTTATCAAAGTCTTATTTTGTCTGCCCTGGAAAGAATGGTTCCAGGCATGGAAAACATAATAATCCAAGCAGTAGATTAATACCTTGCTACCCAGTGGGAAAAGGTTGGAAGGATTAGATTAGAATATAGAAGCTGCACAATGGAAGACAAAACCAAGACCTTGTCCTCTTCTTTTCATAGGGAAGATCACAAAAAGCAGGCTGCTGATTTTACCAGGTTTTAGGATATATCTGGTAGCAGCAATTGTGGGGAGATAGTATCCCATTCCAACAGCAGCAACTGTCACTTGTGAGAATTCCTTAACAACAGCTGGAACAACAAATCTACTTTTTCCAAAACTATCTGTATCTCAAACTAATCTTATCCTCTGTCACTGGCTATAACTGGATGAACTTTGCCCTTTATCTTAGGGTAACTAAGTTCAATTTTGCCTACGCTGATGAAAGGCTCTGAGAAAGTTCTGTTTTCAGAGTAAAAAAAAAATGTAGTCAGGGTAACGGGCATTAGACAATCTCATTTTTTCTACCAGTTTCAAATAAACTTAAAAGACAAGCTGTAACAACAACACTCTTCGCAAGCAAATAAGTCATTAAGTCACATTTCATAAAATTAGAATTACGTGAATAATTACACCAGCTTGCTCAGATATTCTTCCAGCTATAAATGTTAGAGATTTTGCTGAACATATTTATATATGTTTCTAAGCTTAGCATATTTCTCCATAGATAGGGTTCTAGTCCAAGGTAGAGCTGAATTTCACCAAGTGAGTAAAGATGCTGTAAAAAAAACCTTCAGCATTCTTGGAATCCCAAAGTTCATAATAGAAAAATTTTATTAGCATCCCCAAAATTGCTTTCTCCCAGCTGCAGGTTATAAAACCATTTTGCAAGTCACATAATTGTAATTTCAGTTATTTACTGCAATTAACTGCTTGGTTAAAAAGTTGTTTACTGTTGGAGTTACAGGATTTAGTATCAGCTGACAATTTACTTGTTTACTATGAGAAAGGAGCAAAAGCACAAGGGATTTCACTTTTAAAAACTACACAGTTGTTCTTGGTTTTGACATCACAGACCTTGAACTACTCAGGAACACATTAAAAAAAACAGAATTCCATTTGCTTTCTAATCTGTCGGTATTCCTTCTCTGTTAAAAGCACTGGGATTTTTCCTTCCTACTTTCAGGACTCTGCTGAGAACAAGAACTAAAATTCCAGCCCTTGCATTATAGTAATGCATGTTAGAGGACTCAAAGAATTTGACTGTCCTGCAGAAAAATAGTTACAGAGAATGGTGTGAGTTTTCATACTGCATATGGCAAATACACTCATCTTTATTCCATTAGTTCCAGACCTGAAGAAATCAAGCAAGAGATGACTCCAATACACTATAAAACTATTAATTGCACACAAGATCCAGTGTCCCACTGCAACTCCTAAGTATCTGTGAAACTGATCGGATCAGTTACTCACCTCATAAAGCTCAAGGGAGTTAAAGCAACCACTGAACTCACTACTGAGGATCATAACCATCTTTCTCATACTTCCATAAAAGTGTCTGTTTGAGAGAGAATAAAAAAAAGCCCACCTAGATAGTATGCAAGCATGAAGAGCTCTTACCAATCAGCAGGAGAAACAGCATTAAACATCACCTAAGGTTTCGTTTACAAACCAAGCAGTCCTGAGCAACAGAGCATGGAGAGCAGCAACCCATTGTGCCTCCAACTCCCCAGCCTTACAATAAATACAGTTTATTAGCTGGGAAAGGGCACAACAGCTACATCTTCCCTATCCAACCATGTCTGTGAAGTCTTCCAGTCTTCAAAGCAGACTGGAAGCATGGTACTGGCCAAGCTGTAAGAACGTGCATAATGCCCAGTGTAACAACAATTGGATGCTGCTCTGTATTTCACTTTAGGAAAGCATTCAGGAGATTTGTTTTTACCCACCCAGTCTGAAAATGAACCTGTGTATCTACATAAGTGATTGACCTGGAAACTGCCATTACTCCAACACATTCACCTAACAGCAACCCTGATAGAAATGAAGTTTCAGCTGTAGCCTCTTCTCAAGACAAGCAAGCTTCCAAAGGCTCAGAAGTTGTCACAGCAAGAGAGATCAAAGACCTTGTAGCAGGCTTTGCAGCAGCTGTTTCTGTCCAATTTCTGCCCAAACAATACACAGCTGGCTATGAAAGACCACAAAGAAGTAGTTCTGGGAGCTATTCAGAGTTGAGGAAAGTCTTTTTTTCTTTGATTCAGGTACATGGTCTGTTACAGAGGAAGTAGATTACTACTACGTAACATTCTCAATGTAACTGCAAGGGGAAGAGTTCTTCTGTTCTGCACTTGGTTAATTAAGGGCTGACTTCAACTGAACAGTTGTACTGAATCCTTTTCTCTAGCTAAAACGTGTAGGAACACATACTTCACATGCAATGGAGGTAAGCATAAGAGCAGCAAAAAACGCAGAAGGACTAAACTCTTTAAACAGTGCCAGGCACTGCATCTCACTTGAAATCAAAAGAGATCCATTCACCTCCTGAAGCTCTTGCAATGGTGTGTGATAGCAATAAGTAAACATACACTGTGTACCATATTCTGCCCGCTGCTTGTTAATGTCTGTTAGCAAATTGGAAATGCTCCAGAAAGCAGCCACACAGAGGAGAAAATAAACTGTACAATTAAAAAAATATCCCTTTTCTTTGAGAAGTTTTGTATTTAACCATGGATCATACTGCATGGGGAAAAAAATAAAAATAAATTTAAGGAAGACACACAAAATCCAAAGTGTGAATGCTGAAGCCATACAGTTTGTGTTGGAAGTATTACTATCACCACAAAGATATGTGCATATAACAAATGAAAAGCAAAACCTTGCGCTAACAACAAGAATCTTTGATTGGCTGGCATCCTTAAATAAACTGGAGAAGTTACATACTCTTGCTTCACTAGAAGGTTTGTGAAGGTTTAAAACATTATTGGGCTACATTATATCATAACGTATAAACATTTTATTGTGTGGTCATACTTCTTACTCTTATTTTTGAGAACTGTTTATGTTGTCATAAAAGCACCATGTAACTGAAAGGTATGTGTAATGGACACCTGGTATCACAGCTATTATTGGTGGACTGCCACTATTCTCTGTGGCAGGCATAACGCCACTGTGCTGAAATAATTGACAATAAGCTCAACTGTCAGTGCACAAAGTGATTAACATCTTTAGAAATATATAACTTCATTAAACAAAAAACCCACACCAAACCAATACAGCAGCAATAACACAAACACCATAATTTCTGTCACAGAAAAAAACAAAACCTCACCATTGTTTTAATTGGGGTGCTCACCAAGAGTTTCTTTCTTGTTTAGAACATTTTCTTTGGCATGAACTTGAAAATTACATTAAAAACTGAAACACAGATGTGAAATGAAATATTAAATTGCTTCATTCACAGCACCGTCAGCACCACTGAAAGTGCTACACAGAGATTTTTCAAAAGGAAGTGTCATTAAAAGCTTTGACAAAAGGTTCTGATTTGAAAAAGTTGCTTTTTTCCAACAGCAGACAAATGTTAGAAAAAAAGATTAACACCCTTTCGTGACCTCTGGATTTGAGTGGCATTGCACAGACATTGACTGCAACAGCGGAAATTAAATACAGTCTACACTATTTAAAAGGCAGCAATTTTATAAGTACATTTATTTTTTCCCCCTTCAACTTTTATTTAACCAAGTTTAGCACACCTGCAATGAGTCAAGGGGACTGTCCTAGAAGTTGACCTCTTTCCCCTAGAGAACAATTTGAAAGTGAGGAAAAGCAGAGTTTGCTTCCTTTTTATTACCTTACCAGAGCAAAAAAGCCCTTGCACCTGGATAGACCATCCTTGTAAAAAGATAGCTCAGTACTCAACATTTCAGCTTCATGGTATAAATTTCAGCTTCTTGGTATAAATCCTGAGGTTTAATCACTCTTCCACTTCCTTCAAATGCATAATGTTCAGTGGCTACTAATTCAGCAGTTTAAAGAAACAAGACAAGTTGGCAAAAAAAGCAGTGGAACAGATAGCCAAGAGAGGGTTGCTGACCTAAGCAAGACTAAACTCAGCATAAACAGTCAGCGAGTCACCACAAATCAGGAGATAGATTCCATCCCAAAGAGCATGGTTTTCTAACCATGTTATCATAGCATTCCACTTAAACTCTGTTATTGAAATAACTTAATCACTTTAAAAAAAAAAGAGCATCAAAGGATAAAGTAGCTTCTAATGTTATATTTTATTACTACAAAAAAAAAAATCAGATACTAGCTTAAGGTTTGAATGACATCATGATACTTGGATTACATGGCATCGACTATGCTATTAAGTAACTAGCCACAGGCAAACAAATTAAGGGAATTTGCTCAATGGTGAAGTGTTTTAAAATGCCATTCTCCTAATGGGTTAAAAAAAAAAAGTAAAGACCAAATGAAAAATACACAACCAAATGTAGCTCAGAAGAATAACAGTGATGCACATGCTGTAGAAAAATTACTTTTGGACTTAAGTCGCTAGTACAAGGAATAAATATAAATATATATCTTCCTGGCATATTTCTGTATTTGGATAAGCTCACAAGGTTTTACAGTTTCATACCATGTCTACAGTTAGTGTTTCAGCTGCAAAGATTATCATAGTGAAAACGGAAAAAGAAACAAACAGGGAAAGAATGCTCACCTGTATCCAAATATCTAGGTTTACAGGGAAGGCTCCACAGAGGATGGATCTCCAGAAAGAGATCGTTCCCAGGTGGCAGTCAGCCCATAAATGGGGTCTAGGAGAGGTGCAGCCAGGCTCCACCCATTCCGGTCACACAGCTGAATTGCCTTCACCTGTGCTCCATGGCTGACTCAGTGCTTGCCTCAGGTGATCAATCAGTTGTTCAGGCCCTGAACAAATTCAACGGTTCCCATACATATTTATACAGCAAAGAATATCTGAGGGGTTATTTTGTGCTTTGCAAGCAAGATAAATAATCACCCTAGAATTATTTTGTGAGCCACAAACAAGTATCTCAAAAGCTAAAATATACTACATTAATGAGAGTCTGGAATAAGTTGATTTATAGGCATATACAAACTTTCCTGATTAATAATGGGATGATAGACTCTGCTCCCACATTTTTAATTAGCATTGCTGAGTGTGACATGTAGTATGTGGTAATGGATAACATTTAAAAATAATAATAATACAGCCTCTTATTGATCTGTGTTTTAACTCTAGCTCCACCATTACAATCAGCCCTTTTCTAAGTGGCACAGAATTCTTCCTTTCTGGATATAGATATAGAACTAAAATGGGTCTGTAACTGTTAACCACATCCCCATGATGAAGATACTATCAGACAGAGGTAAGAATTAAGTTCAGTGACAAAGATGTACTCGCCTTCTTCTCACCTCAGCAGTTAGTCAAAATGAGTTTCTCTTTTATCTTTGCTTTCCTCCAGGTCTTCAGCCATCTCATACTTAGCAAGCTACTCATATCCAACAAGCTATTTAATGAATGCTTTAAATGCCTTTTCTTCACCTCTTCCATCAAATCAATTCACCCCATGCTTTAAATTAATTCTTCTAAATTGGCTTCAGGCTAAAGAGTAATGTCAGGAATAAACATGTCTGTATTACAAGGACATACATGTGGGTTGAGGCTGTCATTCTGTCTGTGGCTCTTCTGATCTTGGCCAACAGGTCATACAACACACAGCACCAAGTCAGTTGTTAGAATAAGTCAGTGCACACCAATACTGTTTTCCTTTGGACTAAAAAAAAAAGAAGACATCCACAATATTTTGCATCGTGAGCCCAGGGATCTGCAGCATTCTAGGTCTTACCTTTAAACTCAAGTCTTCACAGGGTCAGGAGACTCAACACAAATTTATGAGGACCTGAGATCCTTAGAGGAATGCCCAATAGCTATGATACTATCATTATTGTTTCAAATATTACAGTTTGGCAGTGATGTGCCTATTTGAGAGAAGATTCATCTACTAACCATCTTGACCTGAAGGCAAGGCATTCATTACTAAATTGCCAAAGTTTTACAAGTGCTGGCTACCTGCACCTCATACTGAAGTCCTCTTGAAACTTGACTTCATTTGTAAGAAGTATAGGACATTCAAAGTTGAACAATGAGCACGGGGTCAAATGAGAAAGACAGAAGCACACAGGGAAATGCAGAGCTTGGTGGATCCTTACAGATAATTGTAACAACACTTCTGTAAACTCTGGGTAGGGCCTCCCCCTAACAACTTTCAGGGAGTACTTTCAGCCCAGATTCTCTACCTGACACTCCCTACCATAAAGTGAAAAGAATTGTCTTTGTGACCATAGTGCCTTCTCCCAGTCTATTAAAGTAATAATAATAATAATAATAATAATAATAATAATAATAATAATAATGCATTAACCAGATACCTGACATCAGGTCCATCAAATCCAAAGATAAAATATTGTCAGATGATGTAAACCCCAGACAGGGGGTTTAGCCAGAAGGGCCTCCTGTAGAATTCATCTGCAGAATCAGAGCTTTCCTCTGTAACCAGCCCTCCTCCAGCCAAAACCAAGACATACCTGCTAACAATATTACAGAACAGCCGTATACCAGTCTGCCTTATTCATGCACATGCAAGTTTAACAACATGAAAGCAAATGATCTTCAAGCAGCCATTTAACTCTTAAGTTCAATCCCTTTGGATTTTCATTCTAAGAGCACTGCTCCCCAACTAACTCTGTTTGCTACATCCCTGCCAGAAAGCTGATGGACTCCAACCTGACTTCACTGCTCAAAGAAAAGAGCAAGGTGAAGGGATGAAAGCAGGACAGTGGTTTTAGTTTCTATAATGCTGCTGCAGGTCTTCTGTAAGTGAACTACCTCAAGACAAGATAATCAGGCAGGAGACTGCTGGGTAGAAGATGTGATGAGCGCAGTGATGACTTGCCTCTTTTGCAGAGATCCTAGTGCAGTAGAGGGCTTCACAAAACTCCATGTTACCACCCATGATGAAACAGGAGCACGTTAGAGGTACAGTCTTATAGGTAACATTCCTGTTCATTCACTCTGTCATACTGACTCTCATTTTCTTTATATCCTTGTTCTTTATGTAATGCACAGACATTTAGTTTGGACCCACACATGCTTGAGTGATATGATCCAGAGTCCAGCTCTATGTGTCAGAATCAAGAAGTTTCCCCGCAGTGACCATGATGCTTCCTATGTCCCCAGAGTAACTGTCACACTCCTATAAGCCTAAAGAACTTATAATTTTGCCTGATCTGGAAATACTGTTCTTGTCCTAAACTGTTGCTTTATACCAATCCCTACAAGAAAACCTTCCCTGGACATTTTTTTCCCCGTCATACTCAATACTTTAATGTCATCATCTGCTGCTACTATAGTAACAGCAGCATCAAGGATTGGGGCAGCAGTACAAGCTTCCATTTTACTGCATCTGGATTGTAAGGCACCATGCACAATTATTAATTGCCTCCTCTGCCCATTTTCTTCATTTATTTTTCTCAGGCAAGCAGGACTTGCACACCTGAAGGTGAACAGCCTCAAAAGCATCAAATGGTCAATGATTTATTAAGTCAAGCTGCAGGTACAGTAATATTTACCAGGTGGTTAATGAATAGGCTTTGTGAAATAAAACTGAGGAAGAAAAACAAAAATCAACAACCAGTAGCCTTTTCTTGGGATAGTTTCAAAAACTAGTGCAGGCATGCACTTTTTTTTTTTTAGTAGTTTGACATGTGCATTGAATATTGAACAGACATAAAACTGGTATCTTCTAAGTCACTATAACTCTGCAGTGAAGAAAGGGAACATTTGCTGTAGAAATAGTCTCCCTTCTGTGTGCAACAGAGTTTAAGTCCATAGTGAGATGGTCTTACATGATGAATTGCAAACATAATCCAAAGGACAAAGAGGGCTTTGATCATGCTTCAGTGGAATTCCCAAGCTGCGGTGACACAAGGTAACTGTGAGGCTGAATAATACTACAGCCCATACATTGGGAGAAGTTGAATCAAAGATATGCCTTCTTTTCTACACTAAACATGATAGAAATTACTACAAAACCACACTCCAAAATCTTTTAGGAAGTGTGCTCTAGACTGAATAAAGTCTGTCTTTTTTAACAATCAGAAAACAGCCTTTTCAGAGAGATTGTCTATCTTGGGCATATGAAATGCTTAGACAAGGTA
Source organism: Perdix hodgsoniae (assembly GCA_035772895.1). Lineage (NCBI taxonomy): Eukaryota > Metazoa > Chordata > Aves > Galliformes > Phasianidae > Perdix > Perdix hodgsoniae. The sequence continues at coordinate 3,789,367 of JAPSGF010000062.1, read as the reverse complement.
GCCCTCATAGCTTGGCAAGACTACTACAGATCCCAAATGTCTAAATTTTCATGTTATTATTTTTTTTTTTTAATGGGACTTAAACAAGAAACAAAACATGAAATCTTGCATTAATATTTTTCTGTTTCTCATCAGCTGTAAATTTCAGGGGAATAAAAAATATTTTAGAAATAGTCTACTGATTTAAGGAATTATAAATAAAGAGAAAGAAAAGCTAACAAAGAGCAAAAGAACATTGTGACAATAGCAATTGGAAACTAATGCAGCTTTTGATTTCAGAAATACATCTGACTGCATATACCCAAGTAAAGAAGCCAGAGAATTTGTTTTTACAGACATTGTGCATTGTCATTCAAGTTAGCTACCAGTCAAGTTGACACAGATCAGTTCCTAATGAGGCATCTGAGACCAGGTAGCACCCTCTTTAGATGGCATTTGGTGTTACAGCCCTGTCCTTGTGCACAGGCGAGGCTCTACATCAGGTTGTGAAGCTCAAGAGTTCATTTGTACAAATAATGAGAAGGAAGACTACTTCAGTGTGTTCAGCCACAGTGAAGTGGCTTTCACAATTTCTATTATCCACTGTGCACCTGCTTTTTTAAACGTTGCTGCTAATCAGTACTGAGAGAAAAGAAAGACCATCCTGTGATCATGTGTGTATTACACACTGTACAATCTGCACAAGGCATTTCCTACAGACTAGGACCTGTAAGGGCATTTCAAAGTAACACATATAGAAAGTACTTTGATTACAATCAGCAAATGCCTTTTCTAAGTCTACAAGTAGATCATTCTGTTTGCTAGACTGTGACATAGGGAAGAACTGCATTGAAAAATTAAAGATTTTGGATCCACCATTGTCTTCTAGTTCACACATATGTTGTCACACCACAATACATTTATTACCTCTTCAGCACAAAGAGTCCTACTTTTCTTCTGCTACTGGCATTAATTCACTGAACTTCCCCCACTTATATAGTTCCTTAACAAAGCCTGAGCAATTTGAGCAAAGAAACAAAATCTGTAGTCCAAGAAGCCTTCAAGTCTCAAGCTCTAGACCAGGAACATATGGTTAGGAGTACCAATGTTTAGGAAAGTACTTAAGCAGATGGAATTTAGATTTAGATATATTTAAACGCAAGCCAGAAGAACTCCAAGTGCATCTCTCAACCTGCTGGGAGACCTACCTGTTTCAGAGAAGACTCACAGACATGCTGGATTTGATTCTCTTAATAATCTTTTTCTGGGAAAAATCTTGTCTTCAACTTCCCTTCTGTTTTAAGCACTAACATTGAAGCAATATTAGTTTCTGTGAATACATTACAAAAGGTGACATGAACACATTTGTAGTAGGAGCAAGTCTCCAGCAAGGATTTCTCAAGATAGTCAATCTGTGAATATGCTTATGGTATAAACTACAATATGCAGAGTTTAATAATGTGATATATATATATAAATAAAAGCACTGTCCACATCAGAAAGACTGTCTTTCCTGGCCTCCACCATCATTTGTCAAAGGAATGACATCACTGGTATACAAAACAATGACCCCCTCCCCATCCCACTTTCAAATAAGGAATATTATCATGTAACTTGTTTACCTTTTCAAATTCATGATGCACAGTGAAACAGTACTGCCTTCTGCCCCTACTAGTCAAATTTCACAGAAATGGGTTTTCACAGCTGACTAAATTTCTTTTGAAAAATGGCCTCTTTTCCACTGAAACACCCAAATTACCAGTCCCAGTGGAGACTGCAGCATCACCCTAGAGATGTGAGACCATCAGGATAAATAACCAGACAGAAGGACACTCATCTTAATTCACAGGCAGTGCTCTGTCATCTTCTCAAGCTTGCTAGTCCTGGGAGATTTAAAGTACTAACTAGATAAACTATAAAAGATGGCAAAGAATGATCTACAGTGACTTGTGCATCTTTCCCTAACCATAAATAACTTTATATTTCATTTCTGGCAGCATGACAAAGCAAGGAGGTAATGAGCCATTATGGAAAACCCATCTGTTGCTCATAAGGGGAAAGGCTTTGTGCTGGTAGATTTATAGAGGAAAAATTTCAGCGCAAGTCCCAATACTGTTAATGAGAATTGCATAGTTAATTGTCCATGCTGAAAGTGTACCCCATTATGTTTCTTCACTATCTAGATGGCCACTGTGTGCTTAAACAACATGAAAAAAGTATTAACAGAAGAAAATCCAGTGCTCAAGTGACAGTGACATTTAGATAATAGGAAAAGGAACTTGAAGGAGAGAAGGAAACTGGGGGAAGTGTGAACATACTACTTAAGATTTTTCACAATATATAAAAATTGGATATTTTTGACATGCAAATAGGGGAAATATTTAAAAATACAAAACAAACCAGGAAAGGATAGTGCACTTGAATGACTAAAAAATCCACGTTTCTTCTCATCAAAAGGTACATACTAACTCCCAGGTTAGAATGCCATTTTCTGTACTGCTTTACTGGATCAGTCTTGAGAACTGCTCTAAGGAAGGTGCTCCAGGCAAAAACATCCTGTCTATGCCTAATTAGAGTTTTCAGGCTTTTCGAGGGTACACCTTGGCAGTACCTTTAGCTTTCATTTTAGGGTACTGGACAAGCTTGAAAATGGGGAACCTAACGAGGTTCAACAAGGCCAAATGCAGGGTGTTGCACTTGAGTTGGGGCAATTCTAGGTATGCATATAGACTGGGAGAAGAACTCATTGAGAGCAGCCCTGCAGAAGAGGCCTTTCGGGATCCTGGTGGACAAAAAGCTGGACATGAGCCAGCAGTGTGCACTTGCTGCCCAGAAGGCCAATGGTATCTTGGGCCGCAATACTACCTACATTAACTTCCTTGCTAGGAACTGTTAAAGAAATAGTGAGCTCTGGAGGAGAACTATTTATTGATTCACTGCTAGTTTGGGCACATGGTGACTGCAACACCATCCTTAAAGGTCCTCTTTGTGAGTACTAATTCACACTACTGTTTTGAGAGTTGGCGATAAAAGCTCAGTAAGGCATACCACAACCAGTGATTTAGGAGTAGCTGTTCTTATCTAGAGGAGGAGTGAATGAAGTCATCAAAGGAGGACTCTTCCAGCTAAGGATTCTCCAGTTAAAGGAACATACTCTTTGTTAGCCTGTGAAGACCAACATCAAATATCAGAAGACTATCTGCAACCTGTAGTTTTGTGTCACAGTTTTGAAGGAAATGCCACAAATAAGAAATTATTCTAGTTTAATATTTCAGCCTGTAAGTATGAATTCATACATGCAAGTATGCACAAGCTCTGAATTTATAATTAATTGGTAATTAATTTGGATTAATTGGTAATAACCTAGCTGCAGATTAACATCATGACTGTAAAGGGCGATGGTTGTCCTTCAAGAGGCCAGGATGAAAAGCTGTGTGAAATTTTCCTTCTAAGTTTGCACATCTTTTTCATACTGCCTGGTCCTACAAAAGACTGTGGGAAGAAGCACTTTGCCTGGAAAATTCTTCATTTACACCCACCTATTTACTTTTTTAGGCTTTTACCACATCTAAATTTATGTCGCAGCATAACTACATGACTCAGCGTTTTGAATACAGTTATAGGAACTAAAAGTGCAGATCATTCCATTTAAGAACCACTCTAATGATTCCTAATAATATAAACCATAATGCCAGTAGCAGGATGTACTGTTGCAGTTATACTGGCATAAGTGTACTAGCAAGCTCCTTCAAATTAAACAAGAACTTGCTCCATCAGTGGAAGGACTGCAGTTGTTTTTCCTCAGAAGACCTCCTCTCTTTCATCGCACATTTCTGAATAGGTTCAATTGCTGTCTCCCTGGGGACTTGCCATGTGCACAGAGGTTTTTTTGATCTCTACAGCAGTGTGATCAAATGGATGATTGAGGAGACTTGACAAGTACGCAGCTGTGGGCTGCAGCTTCGCTGCCCCCTGACTTCTGAGCTCATCTGTCTCTTGTCTCACAGCACACAGACAGGAGGGAACAGGAGATTAAAGCCACATTACAGGTTACTAAATTACATAGGAAAGAAAGCAGATATCAGCAGAGGGTAGAGATAACACTCCAAGTAATAAAGTAGATGACAAATTATTTAAGTCCTCTTTCTCTGATTGAAGGGAAGCCTCCATTTCATTATCCTCTGATCTGTTTGGATATTTTTGTTCAGGTGTTGGCATGTTTTGGATCCTTAGGACCAAACAAATTAGTTCTTCATTGAAAAAGAATATTGCTAATAGCACTTTTACAAAATACATGATCTATTTAAAATACAAATAATCACCTGAAAAAGAAAAGATTTTTTTTTTCCCAAAAAAGCTACTTAATCTCTAATGATCTTGAAAAATACAGTGTAAGCTAAAAAATATTTCTCATGGATTTAAACTAGCTTACTCAGTATCAGATGCAATCTAGCCATATCAGCATAAAGTGCAACAGGGGCTAACTTACTGTGAAGAAAAGTCCACTCTGGCCCATTATAAATATCAAGCTGTTTTCTTCAAACAATTTATACTCTCTGGCTGTATGAAGAGGAGTAATAATGAATTTCACATCAGGAGATTTACATTATGTTAATATCCAATACAGTTTAAAACCTACATCTGCATCTCCAGAGTGGTACATCGTATATCAGCTTGTATTTCTGAATGCTACCCCTGCAGGATTTAACACTGCCTCAGACTTACAACAGCTAGATTATGAAACTGAATATACAAAGGTGAGGAAGGACATCTGTACCATGAGAAGGATTCTAAAAAGTATAGATTTCCCAAGGAAACAGAGAAACTAACAAGACTAATTATTTTTTTTTTTATATATGGTTCAGCATAACATACATGTTTTGTGTTGCATAGCGTGGTTGTGCCAGTACAGACGTCTGGAAGACTATACATACATTGAGGCCACACATACCTGGCTAGCTATAGTTTGGACCTGAGTGCAAAAATTCAGTTACTGTACTGCACGCCCTTGTAATAGAGAACAGCCTTTAGCACGCACTTGTTCTCAGTTGCTTGGTTAAACTAAGCATTCTAAAGGCCAACACCAGTCGACATACATAGCACTAGCTTATATGTCATGCAGTTCTATTTACCAACTTGAAAGAAACTTCATTATACCTTCCTGCTTTTGATACTCAAAGATTTTAATTAAGCAGTGTCACAACAGGGTGTGCATTAACAGACTATTGGCGCATGGCTTCAGTGCATTGTGAAGCACTGGACCAGAGACCAATTACCTTCTACCACCCAAGCAGCACAACATCAGCCCATTAATGCACACCCTAGTGTGGCCTGTTTCAATTAAAGTATATTTGTGAAACTATGAAAGGGCGGGCAGTGTCGAACCACTGAGGAAATCAGATGCTTTTAGGCTGGGATCCTGCTGATTATTCAAACTTTTACAAACACACACTGGAATTCGGTAAACAAATTGCCCAGCTTACTTTGTTACACTGCATAGTAAGGCTATTAAGGCTACAGGATGTTATTTCTATCTGAACTCAGAGAATGTAAGAAGGAAGCTGTGGTGTCAGCAGTTCTGCTGTCTCCATTCCCCCAAGGGAGGCTCAGTTTCAAGAATTTGGCGAGAGATAACACTGAGGAGAAATGGGTTTTGCTCAGCCCTCTACAGGTTTTATCCATTAGAGCAATGGATTGAGTTCATCCAATTATGCAGCGCAGTTAAATTCACTAGGAACTTAACAACTTTTTGTTTGTTTGTTTTATTCAGTTTGGTTGTTTCTCGTTTGTTTTTTAATTTTTTTCTTTACTTTTACTAAAAATCAGATTTTTCATTTACATGAAATCTACATGCAAGACTTCAGAAAAGGTCATATACACATATAGCAAAACACTCCCACTTGGTAAAATACATTCTAAATATAACTACAAATCCCAACCTGCACATCAGGCAAGTCTCATTTCCTCAACGGATTTGATTTCCTTATCACTTCCCACATTTATGTCAATAGGGAAAGTATTATCCCTTCTGAACTGTTCATACAGACCCAAGTGGAATGCTTTCCACTTTTAATGGGGTGCTTCCAGGTACTCCAATGCAAATCACAGATAGATATGAAACATAGATCTGTGGCCAACCAGCAAAGGATAAATGTATGTTAAAGAAGAGTGCAAAGCTGCATTTTTTTACTGCTTCCCTTCAGACTAATTCAGCTGAGAAACAATGTCAACAAGGACCATAAAAATCTGAGTTGCAAAGAGCACAAAATAAGGTGATAAAAATTCACCGGTATTCAGTGGCCACAGAAATCAATTAATTCTAACAGATTAAGATTCAGAACTTTATAACTACAATAAAATCAAGCAGAAAATACAGGGCTGAGCAGGAGAATTAAATGTGAGCTGAGTCTACTTTACTGTTTGCCTACCAATACCTACCAGGGTAGACTGAGAAGTGAGGTATTAGATGGTAGTCTACAAATACTTGACAACTAGAAGCAGCAGAAAAACAATTAGTTAATGAGCAAAAGGGTGTTACATTTTAAGACTGATGCAGGGTAACGTTCTGGCTGAGTACAAAACTTCATTAAAGAGAAATGTGGAGATCTACTCTTTAGGAAGTTATGGTTGTTTTAATAGCCAAAGCACTGAAACTGGACAAAAGTCCAAGTAATGTTCTGTAGTGGAAAGCTTGCATTTACAGAAGAATGAAATGGATGGCACAGAGAAGCTTTTCTGTCTCCATTTTGCTGTTTCTAAATGACTCATAGCCCAGACAAATAATGAACTGAGGCCATATACATCAGCTATTTTTTCCAAGTCTCAAAGGTGTAGCTCGATCAATCTGCAGTACAGCTAGCTAGTTACACAGGCAGCGCCATCACCTCTAGACTTTTTAACTACATTATTGCTTATAGCAATTGAATTTGACTCCACAATTCATGATCTGCCTGATCCAAGTTCAAAATGAAAAGTGAGGAGTGTGATGAAGTCACATGAATCACCTGACAAAATAATGATATTCTCTTGTTTTTTTTTTCCCTTTAGGTATGGTCTGATAAATCTAAAAGCAGGCGTCATCTCATGTCAAATACTCTTATTTCTCTTTTTTTTGCCAGTTAAATTTTCAAAGAAAATGTGATGTCTTCTGGTTTTGAGTCACCATATAAGTAGTAAGAGAGTACAAACTTTTCTGTTGCAATTACCTGTTAGGATGAGCACCATGAATATTCTCAGCTTTTGCCCAGAGATGTGGTGGATTCCCCCATCTTTGGAAACTTTCAAGGCAAGGCTGGATCAGGCCCTGGGCAACCTGATCCAGCTGTGCATGTCCCTGTTCACAGCAAGGGAGTTGGACTAGATGACCTTTAAAGGTCCCTTCCTACTCTAATGATGCTTTAACGATGCTATGAATTCTGTATTAAAAAATTCCCAATCCAGACCACAAACCACCAGAGTCATCACGTGGTTGAAATATTAAATACTGGAATTCTACTCAGAGAAGTAGAATTCATAAAAATGAATTGCAAACATGTTCGAACTGCTGTTGCTATCTCCTGTTTCTCCAGCTTTCAGTTCTCCTGACCTATTATCTGGTTTTGAGCCTGTCAATCCCAGAACAGATTTCTATAATCTCTCTTACATCTTTTTATTTTCATTCAAAGAAAAGAGCAATGTTTTAGTTCCAGTCAAAGTAGTCAGACAAGATTTGGATTGTTCCTTCCCAATCTTTACTTAGAGGTAGTAAGACATCTCATTTCTTTTTTTATTTTTTCTTCTACCACAAGAAAAAACAAAAACAAAAACAAAAAAAACCAGTCTTGTAGACTTTCAGGGTCATTTACAAGTTAAGTTCCACTCTTCCTTCTTTATAGATGAAATGATCCTACAACCTCCATTTTCTCTCCTAGATAGGTATCCCATCAAATAAAGCACACAGATATAAAAATATAAATGCAAAATATAAATATATTTACTATTTCTATATGTATAAATAATTATGAGAAGAAAAAGTAATATTCATGTTTAATATGAATACATAAGTTACATAATTTACCAGATTTTCCCAAATCAATTTTTTTCTAAAGATGAGGCTTATCAAGAACACATTTTTTCAGAAGTGTCAAACAGATTTTCTGAAGAAATATTGTAAACCATCTCATTCTTCTAAAAGCTTTCCTAGAAGTTCTGTACAAGAGCAGATCTGATCTGAGAAATTTGTAGATAATATGTAGATTCTAAACTAACTAACTGCAGGAATCTCCCTATTTATTTTGACTATACTGAGGTTCAGAATGAGACCTCTTGCTTGTAAGTCTCACGGTTACAGATACATTTAACAATATCACTTCTTTATTGCTGTTGTCCATTTGTTCTATCTTTACCTAGAGCTTGGAGTAAAAACAACTAATCTTCTATCATTAAAGTAAATCAGATAGTTATGTGAATGCTCCTGACAACACAAACCTTGATAGAATTGCACTGATTTACATCATCCTTACCCAGGAAATCAGAGATGTACATGAATTGGTTTTTCCTCCCCCTTTGGATTAGGAAGAAATGCCCAAAATGTCACCTGCTTGTTTCAGTTCTGAAGAATCAAGCTGTTCAGTGTTTCCAGACACAAGCATCTGCTGTCAAAGCATTAGTGTAGGCTTGGTGTAAACTAATACCTAGACAAAAAAGGTGTAGAACATTAAAAAATGAACTTGGTAACAGATAGTGAGATTTAATATCTATCTGATCTCTTTCCATTTTAGTTATAATACCTCGTTTCTATGATTAAGATGCAAATCTGTAAAAAATTTTCAAGTTTAATAACATCATACCCTTTATCTACCTTCAAAAAATCTTTGAGTAAATTTACTTGTTCTCATAAAAGGTTTCCATTTGGGATGAAGCAAACATTAGCATGTGGCTTACAGTAAACATATCTGATTGATCACCACATGTACAATTTTCCACGAATATTTAATAGAACATTTGAGGATAACTGCTTCATTCGTAATTGTCTACTGTTTTCCTTCTGGAAATTTTCATATGATCAAGAGTCATTACCCTAGCGAAAGCAAGAAAAATATTCACATGAAGAGAACTAAATGTGCTTTCCATATGCATTTGTGTGAATAATATGAAGAAAAGATACTAACATTTGCATAAAGTCATACCATGATTAAAATACTACAGTTATTTTACAGATGGAAAGACTTTTGGAGTGATTCAATTTGTAATATTTCCTAAAACTTTCAAAATGAGACCAGAGATAAAAGCATATATCAATCTCCTAAAAGCATTTTCCAATATGACCTAGGTTAGCCTCCCGAATATCTTATAACAAAAGTCAATTGTTAACAACCAAAATGATTAGATGATAATCTTTCTTGCTAATAATCTTTTTCCAAGACAATGCAAGATAAAAGTTGAATTAGTTCTTCATGGTTCAAAGACTACCTGATAAAGTTTAATATATCACAGAGTGATATAGTATCTTCCTGGAAGAAAAGGAACGGGAGGGTCTCTTTGGTTTAAAGGTATTACTTTACCAGCCCAACAGAAGAAAATTATTCTTCCACTATGAGTGCCTGTTCTCAGCTGCTAATAACTGAATTTTACTTTAAGTCAGAAGTTTGCTGCTATACTGTAGCCACACAGTTGTTGAAACTATATAGTGTTGAAACTATACAACAACAAATATGGGAAGTTCTTTAAGTTCAAGCATTACTTACTGATAAAGTTTATTAAAGTATAAGGAAAAATAAAGAGTTCCTCTATTATTTTCCATGTATTGTGTTGACAGCACTGTTGCAGCTCATGAAATTTTGGTAGGCTTCAATTACTAGCTCATGAATTGATGTTGTCCTAACACTTGATTATTTGCACATCCTTCTAAAAAGGCAGGGAGCGCTAGGTTTCCATGTGTGTTTTTAAACAGCAGCTCATGCGCCTGATCACCATTTGGATTGATTTATGTTTTAATTTTATGGATGATATCACACAATTATCTCCAGATGGAATAATCGGGATGAAACATTTCCAAAGAACATTATAAACACTAAAAAAATCAGCCAATGCAATCCATTCAGTACTGTAATTATTTTTGTTTTGGCTTTAGACATTGGTACAGAGGCACAATTGCATTCTGCTAAGGTCTCGTTCAATATCTATTTAACACAATGGAAAGGCTTCTATACATTTCAGAAGGCATTGGCTCAATTCCCCAGCAACATTCTATTCCTCCCACACTTTCAGCTATGGAATATCTCATACACTGAGATGGTCTCTTCACTTTCCTTTCTTCTCTTTCCTTTCTTCTCTTTTGGTCTCAACCCCTACTCCCTATCTGCTCCTCCCCCCTCCATTTATTTTTTCCTCCCTTTCCAAACAATTTGCAGGTGCTATTTGGTCCCATCTTTGGTGGCTTATTAAACACAAACAAATGAAGTTAAAGTTGTTTAGCATATGTAAAACAAAAATACTAATTCCTGTAACAATCTATTTAGTTCCAATTTATTGGATGCATCAATTATAACAAGACTGATCTATTTAGGTTTCTCAGTGATAAACTCAAAGAAATATTTATTCTTAAGTTAAATCTGAGAAGTCCAATTGATCAACAAATCAAACAAAAAATCTTTTTTTTTTTTTTTCTGGGAAAAGAAACACAGTATATTTTAGAATTGGCCTCTCTTTAATGAGGATCCAATATTTGAAGGCATAGAATTAGTTTTCTAGATGTAGATTTTCAAAAGGACTTTCCTCAACCAAGAGCACAGACCCTATTCAATGTCCTCAAACTACATTTTGAAATTTAAGTAAAAGCTAAAAATTTATTTTGAAATATCTATTGTCTTCAGGTTGTGAGTCTTCTGGCTGTAGTCCTTACAATATAACCCAAACAAGCACCATGGAGAAACACAGCAGATGGTCCTCTTTAGACATGCCTACAGTGCTAAATGCAGTACCATCAAACCAATCCACTAACACAAGACTTGGAAGCAGTTTCATGACACCAGTGCAGCTTGCTGAAAGACAGAGATAATTACAGTGGACTCAGAGCTGGATCGGTGTTCAGATAATGCTTTCAGGGCACAAATGTTTCATAATGGGTCTGTAATTTTTTATTCAGATGCAGTAAATCAAGTATCTTCTACACATATATGTGACCAGCCCATAGAGAGAAGAAAAAAAAAAAAAGAGCCACTTTCTTTTCATTGTTTAGTCATGCTATATTAATTATGTTTATTTATTATTAAATATTTATATCTCATTGAACTGGTCATGACAATCTTTGCAGTGAGATAACTTGTGGAGTTCTACTTTTGCTCTGGAGTTGATGAATGAAGTTTTTAGGCTTCAAGACTAAGCCAGAATTTTAAGTTTCGCAGCATTCTACTAGGTGTTTAGATCAGATGTTAGGTTATAATTAACAATCATTAATATCTGTAGGAAGAAAGCAAACATGCTGAACACAGAGGCTTTACAGTGTAATGGCAAGCTTGCTTATTTCAACTAATTCTTGAAAACAACAACAACAAACCCACAAATGTAATACTACTGTGATAGTCATGTGGCAGGTCTGAAAGGCCCTTAATATCATTTCACTAAGATCCATTTCCTTCCATTTTTGTTTTTTCTTTTTTTTCTGGGAGATTCTTTCTATAATGTCATTAATCTAGATACAATTAAGAAGTATGATGTCAGGTGAATGGGTCAGGTTGGATGGGGCCTTGCATAGCCTGAACTTTGCCCATAATAGGGGGTTGGAACTGAATGTTTTAAGGTCCATTCCAACCGCAGCCATTCTGTGGTTCTGTGACCAACACTTTTGAGAGAAGCTGCTATGTTCTTTTTCTTATTATCAAACATTCAAAAAATTCAGTTCAGAACACTACAGAATTCTTAAGATTTTCTGGCAGCAGTAGTACAAAATCATGTCATTTTCTCCCATTTTATAGAGAATAAATTTATATATATATATATATATATTTTAATTTGGCCATAAATATCTAAGATACAAATTTACAGCTTATTAGCTACTCCATGACAAGTGCACTTCTGTGATGTATAGCAAACAGGAGGTTTACCCTTTAACACAACAGCACTAAGCTATTTCAGAGGGTATAACCATCCTCTAAAGTTATTCCCACAGTTGTTCCTACAGATTTATCAAAGCTTTGTAAAACCTGAGCTCATGCCAAACAATCTGCTTCGAAAGGTAGCTCTCAGTAGCTTGCTCTATTTAGCCATACCACATGGGAAGGTTCTCAGCCTCTACAAGTAACTTGGCAGGATAAATCCCATTTAAGAGTCTATTGTGCGCAGTTACAATACGCAGTGTAAAGCATGAAACCAAGAGCTGGGAAGTGAATCAGAGAGACACCACCACAATCAAAGTTAGGGTACCTTTTTCACCAGAAACCACATGCCAAGTTCAGAAAGCGCTTGTGAATAAAGTGCTCTAGCCACAGTACTGACAGGCATGCTAATAAGACGACAAGTATATGTATTAGAATGATATTAAATCTGAGCTAATGAATCTTGGAGTGTCCTATGTGGCATAGAGATGTTCAGGTGGCACTTAATGAGCTTGGCTGGCCCTGCACTGCCTCTGTACCATCTCAGCCATCCTGTAAAGCAGGAATGCAGTATTGAAGCCATACTAGTGACTCCATAAAATAAGCCTGGGTCTTTAGAGCTATTAGCTTGTGTTCTGCAGACACAGCATGGCTAAACTGCTCGCTGGCTGGCAAGGCAGTACAGCTGTCTCTTTCTGGCATTAGGCCTAAACTAATAAGTCTGGATGGCCCAGTGCTGGCTTGGTATGGGGAAAACTCAAGTACCTTTGCTTCTGTGGTATGATTAAAACTCAAATTGGATAAAGCACCCACAGATAACTGAGTGTTGATTGCACATAAGTTCAAAACCTCACAGAAAATACGACAAAGCCAAAAGACGTATGTAGCCCTTCTGCATCTTAACTCTGTGCCTACAAGAAACAGTGAGCTGGGCTGTTCGCCCTCATCAGAAAGAGGTACATTTTCAGAAATACTAGATACAAAAGATTGCTTCTCATTCCAGATTTGTTAGTGGATAATAAAATAATAATTAACAGAAGATGTCTATGACTCCGGGTTGTTAAATAAAAAGTGTATGCAAATCAATACATTTAAAAATAAAAATATCTTAAATAAGCAGAGACAGGGACTTTTCCTTGCACTATTCATTGTTGTTGCCGTCCTTTGTTGCTGTGTTGTTGTCCTTTTGTTGCCGTGTTGTTGTGCAATCCTGCTTATAGATTGTCTCCCTGTATTAAGCTGCTCACGTACAGACTACATAAAATTTCTTTCCAAGTTCCCTCTAGTGTTTCTATGGTCAATAGACATAACTACAAGCAACTGGTTTCATTTGAGACTCTTCAAACTGGTCAATGTGCTGTAAGCTATTGGAGTTCATGGCATAAAGCTGAACATGTACATTCCATAAGAACATTTTAAGGATACTTGGGGGGCTAAAGCCTAATAGGATCACACTGACAGAAAAGGCAGCTAGACCTACGGCTGCCTTACCCACAGAGCTTTCAAGGGGAAGTCACTTGAGTAGTTTCTCACAGATCTATAAATCATTGAGTAGAGCAGAGAACCAGAAAGCTTTTGCCATCTAGAACAGAGCTGGGGTGGTGAGAGGGTGTAGGGAGTGTGCTAATGATAACCAAATACTAGATTGGGATCCAGTGCTAGAGCATTCTCTGCTTCCCTTTAATGGAGTAGTATGCATGCACCCTAATGTCCCCAAGCACACTTGGTTTCAAAACAGATACTCAAATTTAGAAGGTATTTACTTATTCTAGGAGTGTTTAAGAAAAGTAAAAAAAAAACACCAAAAAACTTGTGCATATTGCTCACTCAATACACATTTTTTTTTGTGTGCCATGCAAATAAAATTGCCTTTCATTGAAAAGCTGCTGAAGATGATTTCATTTCCTTTTCTAGGACTATGCCTACTGCTAAGAGTGCACACTGCACTTCCTAACCCTGCCAGGAAGAGATCACAAATATTCCTTTCTTCCCATCCCTTCCTACTCAACTATTAAACAAAATACGTTTTATGGTCAGGAAAAAATCTGTGAGGAAAAAACCTCACCAGAACACGTATTATGCTGGGGGGGCGGGGGGGAGGTGAAGGGGAGGGGAAATATCCACACAAAAACAAACACATTACCATATAACAATCATTTCATTGTTCAGAATCCACAGCGTTTCAGTATTTGACACACACACAGCAAATTTCTTCAGTACAGCAACCAAGAGTGAGAAGAGCCACCTTTGATTCCTCATCATACTCACCATAGGTTGTGCAGTGAGTATGAAAACTTCCATTACTGGCTTATGACTTTATTAATTGCAGAAAAAGTAAGTACTAATAGAGGGGGAAAAAAGGGTAAAGAAAATGTGAAAACATTCATCATGCATGCATAATAAGTTCGGAAATCAAAATGCAGCACCAGGGGTAACAATAGGTTACAGAAGTCCAGCCTTAGCTTTCAGTGAAGGCCAGTGTATTTTTTCCTCCGTATTCACAGACTTTTGTTTCAGAGAACCACACCTATAGAGGGAACATATAACTAGCAGAAATAAGATTACAGAAAAATCAACTACACCCTTTGATTCCCAAGTGGATGTAGAATTATGTACAGACTCATTCTAGGAATTTTGAGCTCAATCTTATGCTACAGTTGATGAAAGACCAGGCATACTCTTAAGCATTAAATAAATGATAAAATTAGTAGCAGGAATATCTGTAGCAAAAAGTTAGGTTCCACATGTCTAGTACTTATAGAACAGACAATCGACAATGGCTGAAATTGCTTTATCATCAATGTTTTACTCCATTATTCAAAGCAATTGATCATTTTCCCTCTTTATGAACTTACAATGTAAAAGACAGCTTACTGATTGTTTTAGTTCTTAACAAACATTAAGAATCGTTTGTATGTAATACTTCCACTGGTATTTTGTTTACTCTTTCTGTTGAAGTCAGTAATAAGTGACTAAGACAGAGCAACTAAATATAAATTCAGTCTGCAAAAAGCACTTCAAATTGCTCCTGGAACTCAAATCTTCAGCAGATGCAAAGGTGCAGCCAAGTACTCACCACTGAAGGACTTACAGCTGATGCTGTTGGTTCAATTATTGGCAACATACATCCCTCTAGGGCAACACACTGGAGCCCTTAAAATAAGGTATGCGCATTGTACCTTTCTGCTACACATGGACCACAGAAAACAAAATTTCATGAAGTAGGGCAGAAACGTCATAGATTTGCACAGAAAGTTCAGGTACAGTTATTCTGTATAAACATGCTCAAAGCTGAAATGCCCTACAACGGCTTTCTTAAGTTTGTCCTAGGACTCCAACTGCATACAGCGCATAAGTACTTCTGCTTCACATCAAATGATTTTACGCTCCATAGCAAACTCAGCATAGGCCAAAAAATGCATTAAGAAAGCCATGCCTTGCTTTTGAAAGAAGAAATGAAATACAGTCCTATACAGGAGTTTCTTCTAAGAAGTCTGCTGGTAGGATATCCACATATCATAAGGAACATGCATAAACCAGTCTGACACCACTTTAGTGTGACTGGTCAAATCATTACTTAGACTGGTTCTAGGAAACCTCCCATAGAACAGTGAAATGACAAGGTAGCCAAAGAGAGAAGTGAAAATGGCATTTGCTATGCACTACTTGACCACGTCTTGAACTTCACAGACACCAAGTCATTCTTCATTGTCAAGCAAAAACAGCATACAAGTGTGATTTCCTGGAAAGTCTTTCTGCATATCACATTAGACCAGACAAAGCCAGGTGCACTGTTAATTTTGATGCTCCCTGAAAGAGATGGTAGTTGTATTTCACTGACTTGTCAGGAACTTCTTGTAGACTTGTGCCATTAGGCTACAGAAAGACCTCTTTTCTGCCATGACTAGAGCCCTTCTGAGAAATAGTGCTGTTGAGTAGCTCATACATCAACCTCTGAGTTAACCAAGCTATTTTTGTTTTTTTTCAGATTTATTAATGACAGCACTTCTCTTAAATGAAAGCCTTGAAGCTTTGCTGAATCGAGACTTGCTTTTATAAATATTAAAGAGGCCCACAAAGGGGTAGTTCGCAAATTCTTTTTTTGTGTTGTCTATTAAAGAAAAAAAATGACACCCAAAGGGATGTGGTCAAGCTCAAAAAGCGGGGCCATGAGAACCTAATGAGGTTCAACAAGGACAAGTGCAAGGTATTGCACTTGAGTCACAACAGTTCCAGGTACGTATACAGCCTGGGAGAAGAACTCATAAAGAGCAGCACTGCAGAGAAGAATGTGAAAGTTCTGAAAAGCTGGTCATGAACCAGCAGTGTGCTCTTGTAGCCAGAAGGATCACTGTATCCTGGGCTGCACCAAAAGACAGGTGGTCAGCAGGGTGAGGGAGGTAACTGTCCCGGTCTACTATGAAGAAAGGCTGAGAAAGATTGTTTTGCTCAGCTTGGAGAAGAGGAAGACCTCATAGCAGCCTTCTCCTACTAAAAAGGAATTTATTATCGTGAGGGAGAACAACCATTTACATGTCCTGACCATGACAGGACAAAAGGGAATGGCTTTAAACTAAAATAAAGATGATTTTGGTTAGATGTTAGGAATAAAGTCTTTACTCAGAGAATGGTGAGGCAGAGGAGCAGAATACTCAGAGAAGTTGTGAATGCCTCATCCCTGGAAGCATTCAAGGCCAGGTTGGATGGCACCCTTGGCAGCCTGATGTAATGGGTGTCAAACCTGCCTATGTCATGGGGATTGGAACTGGATGGTCTTTAAAGTCCCTTCCAGCCCCAGCCATTCTGCAATTCTATGATATTAGCAATGGACATTAAAAAAAAAAAGTACATGTGCCTCATTAAACATCCTCAAATCTAACCTTGGTATCAAGCATGCATAAAACTATTGGTGACATATATAGGATCATTCACTCCTCATGACATGGAGGCAGTTGAAGAGACCAACTTGGATTTTCTACAGCTAGTGTTCTCAGTGTCTCACATTCTCACATGGGATGACAAAGTACTTGCAAATGAAGGAATGAGAAAAATCCTCTTCCCGAAGCCATCTTTAAGGTTAGCTAATAATTGAAAGGAAAGATACCTTTCCCTTCCTGTGGGACACGAAGTGCTCTGACATAGAGTTTTTAATTTATGTACACAATCAATACCATCTATGTACAAAAGGAACTCTCAGAATGAAAGTTATTGTGAACACAAGAATAAACTAACTGACTGCTGCAAGGCAAGCCTTGAAGCAACTGTTTGCTGTGGGAAGACATTTCATCATTGCATCTAAGAAAATAATTTCTCCTTAGAGGTAAGCCTTATTCCAAGTGGATATAGAGGAAAAAATTGAAACAAATTAATCATAGCTAGAACTTTACACCCCTCCATCAGGAACAAAGCGTGGCCTGCTTTGCACTGGCATCGCCCCAGTTACTGTAGTAGCACAAAATATACAGCTCTCTACCCTAGTTCACACTGATGATGCATGCAGAATAGGAAATGCTTGCAAGGGTAATTTAATCTATCTGGCCTGTGTAAGGCTCTCTTGATAATCTTGGATGCCATGCCATGTTTCTGAATAAATGAGAAGTATGCCTCTGTGTTTTTTAATTGAAACAGATTTCAGTGCGCAGACTTCCATTACCAGACCATTCCCCTGAGATTGTGCAGAATCCAGGTGATGACAGCATTGCCAGTGCTGAAGTTTATTTCCGTGCAATCTTGCATAATGTTGTCCTGATGGGAAAGAGACCTCTGAAAGGGCTTGAAAAAGTAGTCAGTCTGAATAAAGACAGAAAGCAGGTTTCAAAATCTGAATTCTGACTGCCTGCTGCCAGCCAGTCCAAAACACTGCCTGATTGTCCAGGGAAGCCTGCAATCGTGTGGGAATACAAAGCTACACTTGTAATCTAGACAAGTGAATTGGCTGCTATTTCACACACAATGATACAGATTCAACTAGAATGCTCTCCACTGCAAGTACAACTGAGGTAGAAATCCTTAACACTACTAGTCAGTAGCCTAGATTTTGTTTTTGCTTTCTCTGTTTCAATGGACAAGCACCAAAAGAGTGAACTGAAAGTACAGACATTTAAAATTAGGCACGTGCCTATTAATATTCAAAGTACATCTATCCAAACCTCATTTTGAAAAGGATGACCAATAATGAGTTTCTCTGCAGGATCTAAGAAGTGGTAGCCCCTGTTCTGATCACCTACTTAAAATGCCAGCCAAGTTTCTCTCATGTACCATCACACTTTCAGAAACAACTCTTTTTCCAGCCTCAATAAATACAATCTGGTCCTCCACTTATGCATGCAAGGATCATATTCTTAGCTCATCCTTCTATTCATCTCATGGTCTGTATCTCCTTTAATCCCTTCCCTGATTTTTTCACTCCACTGAATGAAATCCAACCATTTCCCTTCACTCTTTTTTTTTTCCTTATCTTTTTAATTTTTTAAATAAGTAAAAAGAAAAAAGAGAAAAAGAAAGAAAAAGAAATACAATGCATCTCACAGCCCAACTTCAGTTTAGCTGTCACAGTGGAAACACTGACTTTTCTCTCACTATCTCTACTTGTTCTCTCTACTCACGTTTGTATTTGCTATTGATTACCTAAAATGAAACACTAAAACTGATGCTAGAACAAGCTTTTAGTGTCTGGAAGTATGGGATTTCATGTTGTTCTAGTCTCAGGCTCTACAGTGATATTAGTTATAAGAGTTGGCACTAATCTAACACATGAAAGCAATCTCCAGTGGTCTTCCACCACACTCCCTGTGTTTAGTCTGTCATTTTATAAATAAATGGGACCGAATTATTGAGGTCAGTAATGTATTTAATATTTACTGTATTCAACCACTCCAGTTCTCCTCAGCTAATATCTCTGATAATGAATGTATAAACATTAACTGCCACTTTGTAACTTCCTACTCTTCTGACCAAATGACCTGAATATTGCTTGCCTGTTTCTCCTATGTGTCCAATCACTACTTCAGGACTGTTGATTTTTTCACATCACTTTGTAATATACATGTTTGCTTTGTATAATATAGCAGCTGCTCTAGTAAACTTGGAACAAATCCATACTGATCTCCCAGGCATTCAGATCCCAATTTTATTTGTTTTAAACTGGTAAAAAACTCTTCCCACTGCCTTCAACAAGGTTGCATCAGATCCCATTCATGGCAGCTTGCTTACTACAGATATTCTCAATTTTATATAATAGACAAGATTCTTCTCTTAAAAGACAAAACATTTTTGTAATTCCCTTTAAAGCTGGGATAGTTCATAAAGACAAAGAAGTAGTCTTGGTTCAGCAATACACTTGTTTTACTTGAGCACTGCTTTTCTTCTTGTGTGCGTTTCAAATACAGTACAGTTCTTTCATCAAAGCTCAGAGGTCACCAACCCAAATATCAAAGTTCCTTGGGATTCCAGTAGGAAGTTTGTCCAACATATTTATACTTATTTGATGGGCAAGAGTCTATACAGAGACTCTACATATATATCTATCTATATATAGACTCTACAGAGTCTATATATTATTACTATTATTGATATTATCGCAAAATCAAGAAAATTACTCGTTACTTTCATAATCTATAGCCAAGGCTTAAAATTATTAGCAATGTTTTACATGGTAGAATAAAATGAAACCATTAATGCTTCACAAAGCATAATTTTTTTTTTCCACAAAGAAAAAGCTAAAGCACAATACTTAAAGTGTTTAAATTGAATGAACTGCCAGTTGTTCATGATCTTTCTCTGATTTATAAAACAATTTAAAAAAGAAAAAAAAATGTGGAAACCATTAAGACCAAAAATCAAACATGGGCAGGATATCTGAAGAACAAAAAGCTGAACTGAGCTTTAACGTTGATCATGCACAATAAATAAAAAGATGAGGTGTTGATTTTATTTTACTGTACAGAGGCCAATTAAAAAGTATCAAGAAAACTCAAATTTAATGAAAGTCATTTGAAAGTGACCATGAATGAAAACTGAAGCTAAACATTCTGTAGACACCATTTGTTGGGACACGTGAATGAATAAGATCCTTGCAATTTGTGTGTTTTTATTCAACAGTGTAATGGAAAGATTTAATTGTGATGGAAGCTAGGAAATAACCACAATGATCAATGAAACTGACACCCAAAGAGGATCTTTTCTTAGCTTTAAACCTGTTTATAAGCACAGCATCAGTAAATTTACTTTACTCTCTTTATATCGTATTACTTCACTGTGTCTTTCACCTGCAGGAAGTCATCACACTGCATGCTGTGAAATGAGTAACTTGTGCCACATCTTAGATAGTAAAATTATCCCATTTCATCCAAGGTGCAAGATCAAAGGAGGAGGAAAGACTGTAAATGACTTGGAAAAATACTCTGCTACTTCACTGGTCATATCATATCATTCATGAGTTCAGATTAGGAAAACCTCTATGACGCACATGGGACGGGGCTGCTCTTTAGAAATTGACTGCAGTTATTGTTGATCCTCGTCCAGAATGAAACTCAAGTACATTTTTGTGATTGAAGGTAAAAGGTGTTGTAGAAACAGCTACAGTTAGAAAGCCAGTTGGCCACAGATATTACCTGCAGAAGCCAATACAAACCACTGTGCTAGCTTGTTATGAGAACAGAGACATTAAAAAGAAAAAAAAAAGTTCACAATGATTAAGAAAAACAATATCCAAACTCTTTTCCTGTGCAGTAGGTGATGTAGCAAAACAGTCAAATCATTTCCCAAATGACTGTGATGCTATTAGCAGAGAAGGCACTGATTTATTACATTTTCACAGTGGCTTTAGTTCTGCCAGTCCTCCAGTACAGAAAAAAAAAAAATCCTGCTCCCCAGAGAAGGATTACAGGAAGTTCAGTAACAGAAATGGCAATTTCTCCTTAAATGGGAATTCATGCTGAGGAAAAGCTGTGGACACTGCCCTATGAACACTCAAAATACATTCATAATTAGACAAAGGGAAGACTCTGCAATAGAGGCAAATAAAACAGTTTACATATAATCATTGCAGCAGAACAGATTTTAAGGATTATCAGCATATTCAAATATAATTCTGGACCATACATCGAGAGGCAAGAATGCTGCAGTGATTCCTGTTGAAAACTGCAAATGAAAAATATTCTGATTTCTTTAGACCTCATTCAAAATAGGATGCAATACCTCCATCCTTCTTAGACACATGCACTGAAGACAAGAAACTGCACTGAAAAGAATTGGAGTCAACTTCCACCCATGCTAGCTTGGGGCGTGGACTCAGGTTTCCGTCCACTGCACTGCTCTGCAACAACTCCCTTTCAACTGTCCCAGCTTCATGCATGTCCTCAGATGTGTTGAAATAATGACTCCTATCTCATCCCCAAACAGGAAAATGACAAACTATGTGTAGACATCTGTCCTTTTTTTTCCCTATCCTGATGACAATGTGACAGGTGAAAGGAAGGATTGTGAGGACAGGCATCTGTAAGGAAGGTTGTCCTGTGCATACAACCATTCCACAGCAGTAGCCTAACTCCTTGCTCTTTAGTAAGGCAGGCATCAGGAGCAAAAGTGATCAGGTTACTCTTCAGAGGACTGAGTCTGACTGTTGTGTGCTTGCCTTTAAATATAAAGTACTTTCTTAAAATGCATTCCAGGAAGGTTTAGCTAGCCACTCATCACTGCAACTCTACTCTTCGAAATACTTCAGGAAAGAAGGAACTTTTCTACTCCAAAATATCCGTGGAATTTAGGTCAGAATAGCTTTCTACTACAGCGGCTATTAAGTTACAGTAGAAGGCTCGCTTTCTCCACCTAGCGGCTAAAATGCAAAGACAATAACCTATGCCATAGAGGTACCCTACAGAAAAGCATGAAATCCACCGGAAAAAAAAATAAGAATCACCCCAATTTCCTAATACTGAGTGGGGCTTCATTATTTTTGAAGCCGTTACAAGCTTTTTCTCCTCCCTTGGCCGTAATAAAAAGAATTTTGCCTTCTGAGGCAAATTAAGGGACACAGATTTTTGCCCTCATTGAAAGCACGGGCTCCTGGAGATCCAAATAATTTGTTTGCTCACAGAAGAAACACGAAGCATACAAATCAGCCTGCTACTATGATGCTGAGATTTTCCCAGATACCTGCTGAGTAACAGGAAAGGAGGAAATGCAGAGGTGCTGTTTTTCTTACAGTCGTGCTCTTAAACACTCTGTGGATAAGGATAGCTGACTGGCATAAAGCAGAGTAGCCCAAACCTCACACTGTGCTTGGTTACAGCTTTCTTGTCCCAGAAAGGCAGACTGGAGCTTACAAGGGAAAAATGGTTTTAAGTTGAAGGAGGGAAGATTTAAGTTGGATGACAGGGGGAAGTTCTTTACTACTCAGTTCTTTACTGAGAGTGGTGAGGTGCTAGAACAGGCTGCCCAGAGAGGTTGTGGATGCCCTGTCCCTGGAAGTGCTCAAGGCCAGGTTGGATGGGGCCCTTGGGCAGCCTGGTCTGGTATTAAATGGGGAGGTTGGTGGCCCTGCATATGGCGGGGGGGGGGGGGGGGGGGGGGCAGATTCACGATCCTTGAGGTCCCTTCCAACCTTGGCCATTCTATTTTTATATGAGCCATGGGAATGCCACAGCCACGTACCTTCTCACTTGTGTCCTTCAGCCTTACAGAAAGGGGAACAAGTTCTACAGCTGCATTTGGCAAATACCTCCAACAGGATGGTCCTTCAGTGAGATAATACTCCTGCTTCAACTGGCTTTATGGGGACATTAAATGCTTGATCTGGTCCACAGGGTTCAAATGGTTTGTTTCATGATTGTAGCCAAAGTTTACTGTGCATGCAATTATTTTCCAAGGCCAAATGAAATTGATAGAAGGAAACAAGAATGCTGATGGGTTCCTCTCTAGATTGTAAAGCAATCAGGAGGAGTAACTAAGCTGCCACTCTGAAAAGCTCCACTCACTGGCCTGCATCTCCATCAAGCACCAATTCATGCCAGCATCACCTGGAAGATGTTCTGTTTGTATTCACTCCCTTCTATCAGCTAATTAACTAATGTAATCGGCTCTAACTTTCACAAAATAATGAGGCAGGCAAGAGACTGCTGAAGTACCCAAAGTAAGTTTTTCCACTTTCTAACCTCCTGGTCCACTGATTTCTCAGGTAAGGCAGAAGAAGTTTGGCTCAGTAGCTACAGCTTAGCTGTACATGCAGGTGTAGATGGAGATCCATAAACACATTGCCTACTGTGTCATAAGGAACACACTGTGGAAGAAACATCTTTATCATATATTAGGCAACAAGATACGATAGGGAAAGTTTTCTTGGCTCAGATTTCCTGATAAACCCAGTTCCATTCAAAGGTATCTTTGCTTATTCTTTATAATCCAGGGAATTCAATACACTGATGCTCACAAGGAAGAGAACTGGAGGAGTCTCAAGTCCTCTAAAATGAACTTCACAGAATAACTGCATTTATTATAACTACATTTATTAAAAGCATGGTTTTTGTTGTACAAAATTCATAAAATCGTTTTGAGATAAAGGGACTTAAACACATGACAAGCAGAAACGGTAAGTGCCTTCCTGATTTTAAAATGTATTTAAATGTTTTACAAACCTGGACCATTGATGACAATTACAAGCAGCACTTAAAAGAAACGTTCTTATTTAAAGACTTTCAGCATTGTGGGAGAGTTACAAAAATAAAAATAAAAAATAAAAACAAAGAAACAAAAGCAAACACAAAACATATGGGGTAAAAATGCATTAATTTTAGTTTCTAAAGGTATCATACACAGTGGGAGGAAAGGGGGGATTACTTTTACAAAATTTACACTCAGAATTTCCTATCTATATCTTAATCAATAAGTCGTTTGCATCTTAAACTATGAAAAGATGAACTATACCATGCTTAGGAAGAGATTATAATTCATATTATGTAAGGCGTGTCTGAGATATATTGCTTACTAATTGGCAGTATGTCCTTTCAAAGCTACAATACTATATCTCCCAATGTCAAAAGGAGGTGCTTCCTTAACAGTGTATTTTAAGAAGAGATACTGCTGACCTACTTCCACTCTTCTCTTCAGGCAGGATAAAGGATTGAACGGATGCTTGCACCGTTATGAAACTGCAATGTTCACTGCAACTTAGTAAGCAGAATCATTCAGCGTCTTAGAATCTAGCTTCAAAGCGGCAGCTTCATCTATGTTTCTAATTGGTAATATTACTAACATATATTAATATATACCACAATGCCATATAGTACACACTAATAGTCTTCTGCACTTAGAGGGATTGTAGCTCAGATTTGTTTTCTTACTAAACTGAAGTGAGAATGTATCCTATGTGCTTCCATAAACCAGGACAGAATTAAAACGTTCTCTTCAGCCCAATCAGATCAAGTTACTGCTTCACTTCTCACCAGAGTCATACCTGCTGGGAGTACAGCACCAAGTCCAGATCCCAGAACTAGAACAAAAGATCCAGTGGACCTGCGTGGTAGGGCACGCAACAGTGCAAATCCATCAGCTTGGTAATGTTTGACATAGAGAGAAAAGGAGGAATCTGACTATGTTTGCGAAGAGCTAAATCTTTCATTTTATCAAAGTTGAGAAACAAATTCATTGCAGTTTAACAACACCATTTCCCAGAATAAACAACACAGGTAAATAGTCCCTGTATACAAGTGTCTGAATTAAATTACCTCAGAGTCTTTGCTACAAAAGAAAAAAAAAAGAAGAAAAAAGCCAAGAGTCTTTTTTGGTGTATTATGTTCAAAGACACAAAAGTTCAAGCATTGCATTTATGACAATGCTTTTCAACATAATGTATAAGATCACTATTGCTTGCTAAATGCAGTTAAGTTTCTAGTCACACTACCTTTTCCTCTATAATCTAGCTTGGCATCTGCCTCTTCAGGGAAGAGTAACACCAATAAAACAATGCATACTAGCTGATGCTGCTGAGTTTAATCTCCTTCTCTATTCTACCAAGACCCACAGTGGAAATTTTGGAGTAGCTCTTCTGTTAGATCACTTACTAGCAATCTCTAAATTAAGTTCCCTCTATCTGACCAAAGGGATAGAAACACAGATCAATAGCACAGAGAAATAAAGCAGGATGACTCTTCCAAGAAATTCATAGCAGTGTAGAAAGAATTTGCACTCCTTTTAAGGAGATTCAGAAATAACTGCTCTTAACACACCTTTCAAGCAAATGGGAGGAAGGTGTGGACACGGGGAGTAATGCGCCCCCCCCCCCCCCCCCCTGTAAACAAAAATCAAGTTCACAACCAACTGAGGAAACTGAACATCCATAAACCTATGGGTCCTGATGAGATGCATCCCAGAACCCTGAAGGAACTGACTAATGTAGTTCCCAAGGCACTCTCAGTGACCTTTGAATAGGTGGTCATGGTGGTCAGATGAAGTTTCTGGTGACTGGAGGACAGGCAACGTCACACTCATTTTTATGAAAAGTAGAAAGGATGACACAGGGAATTACCAATCTGCTAGCCTTGCCTCTGTGCCAAAGAAGATAATGAAACTGATCCACCTGGAAGTTACACTGTGGCACAAAGAAGAGAAGGAGGTGGTATAGGATAACCAGCATAGCTTCACCAAGAGCAGGTCATGCCTGACCAACACAGTGTCCTTCTATGATACTGGAACTGCATCTGCGGACAAGGAAAGAGCAAATGATGTCATCTATCTGGACTTCAGAAAGGCCTTTCACATGATCCCCCATAACATCTGGCTCTCCAGACAAGGATTTGATGGGTGGACTTCTCAATGCACGAGAAGCTAATTACAAGGCTGCACCCAGAGATCTGCTATCAAGGGCTCAATGTCCAGGTGGAGATCTGAGATGAACAGCATCCCTCACGGCTCAGTACTCTCATGCTGTTTTATATCTTCACCAATGACACTGACAACAGCATTGAGCGCACCCTCAGTGAGTTTGCAGATAACGTCAAGATGTGGGGTGCAATTGTCACATCCAAGGGAGAGAATGCCAGTGGGGGAGACCTACACTCGTTCAAGCACGACAACTGTGTGAGATTCAACAAATCCAAGTTCAAGGTCTTGCACTGGGTCACTGCAAACCTCACTGTCAATAAAAGCTGGGAGATGAAAGAACTGAGCACAGCCCTGCTGAAAAGGTCCTGGGGGTACCGGTGGATGGGAAACTGGACACAAGCCAGCAACGTGCCCTCACAGCCCTGAAAACCAAACGTATCCTGGGCTACATCAGGAGAAGCGTGGCCAGGAATCTGGGGGAGGTGATCCTGCCCCTTCTACTCTGTACTGGTAAGACCTCACCTGGAGTACTGATGTGGAGCCCCTCAGTACAGAGAAGGCATAGACCTGTTGGAGCGCATCCAGAGAAGGGCCACAGAAATGACCCTGGGGTGGAG
Source organism: Perdix hodgsoniae (assembly GCA_035772895.1). Taxonomy (NCBI): domain Eukaryota; kingdom Metazoa; phylum Chordata; class Aves; order Galliformes; family Phasianidae; genus Perdix; species Perdix hodgsoniae. The sequence goes on along the minus strand of JAPSGF010000062.1, from coordinate 3,762,879 downwards.
CACCTCCCCTTACTAAGACAGTCTGAGAGAGCTGGGGCTGTTCAGCCTGGAGAAGAGAAGGCTCCAAGCAGACTTGAGAGTGGCCTTGTATCTAAGAGGGGCTATAAGAAAGAAGAGGATTCTGTAGTAGGGTCTGCATTGACAGATGAAGGGAAATGGTTTCCAAATCGAAAGAGGAAAGATTTAGACTGGATATAAGGAAGAATTTTTTTATTTTGTACAGCGAGGCACAGACACAGGTTGCTCAGAGATGTGGATGCACCACCCCTGGAAACATTCAAGGTCAGGCTGGTCAGGGCTCTGAGCATCTGATGTAGCTGTAGGTGCCCCTGTTCATTACAGGGGAGTTGGACTAGATGACCTTTAAAAGGTCTCTTCCAACTCAAACAATTCTGTGAAATGCCTATACCTGCTTCTTCGTGAATTGCCTTAATAGCTTCATCTCAGTGGAAAATGCATTCTCTTCCCTTTCACTCCGAACACTTTTGTTTTGAGCCAAGTCTACGTTATTGGACCCTGGGCCACTGCTGCCCCACAAAACGATGCACCAAATAATATAAGAGTATTCACACTTTCATTTGAGAAATTACCTGAGCATCTGGAATCTAATACAGGCTGACAGAAGTCTCACACGCAGACTGCAAGAACAGAGCTGTATGCATTTCCCACTCAGAAACAGGCTATTTTTAGATGATATTGGCTCACTAGCCAACCAAGATTTACTGCTATCCTAAAGGTGAGACAGAAGGGCAATACAACTCATCACTGACTCAGTAGAAAAGAACGTTACTGTTGCAAACATCCATGAGGTTTTACTGTGGCTTTTTTTTTTTTTTTTTTTTGGTCTTCAAGATATTATTAACATTCCCCAAGGTGTTTAAAGGAGAAAAAGAGGCATTTTGGTTTCTTTTTTTCTTTTCTTTTTTCTTTTTTTCTTTCCACCCCCCCCCCCCCCAAGGATTGCTTAATATCCTACTTAGATATGCAAGTTATATTTGCATGTACACTACAGCCAGCAAAAGCAATCATGCGTTCATATCCCAGATTTCCACCATGAAAGACAGTATGTTGGTGGTATAAATGACAGCTATTTGCATTACTTAGTCTTCAGGCCTGGCAAAGGTTATAAATAGTCAATATGAAATGAAGAACTCTTTTTTCCTGTATGTGCTCTTCTACAGTACTTAAGGGATCAAAATAATGAAGTTGTTGGCAATGCCTTTTTAAAAGGTAGTTGCAGGTAAAAATATATTCAGAAACGCAAAATAAGGAAAAGGCATGCCTTAAAAAAATAAATAAAATCAGTGCATTACTTTGGGGGAGGGGAGAGAAGCTTCCATCATGGGCTCTGATACCCACTATCTCTATTTCCTCCCACACTGTCTCAATCTATTTCATTCTGCTGAACCAATTTCACATTGAGGTGATTGAGACTTTCAGATGTCAATTCTCTATCACCACCTACCTTGTATTTTTGCAACAGGGCAATTTCATTATCTGCTTCAGCAGACAATTAAAACATAGTACCATGTTAAGCTTATAGTCCACCACCCACTGGAAAGAAAGTCAGAAGATGAAAGATGTATTTCAAATAAGTGATGCTGCAAATCAGGAAGAGTTTGTGTCAGCAGGAGCTCAGGACAGAAAGGAAGAAGTTTATGGAAACTTGATTTTAATCCCCCAAAATGCATCTTCTAGCATTCTGAACCTCCAAAAGTTTAGGAAGTTTGATTTAAATGGGCACAAGACTGAAGATATACTTGAGTTTCAGTATGGTCTTACAAATCCATATCAGATTGCTTGACTATTCATATACTTGAAACTACACACATTTGGACCATGTTACCAGCCTGAATCTTAATGCAGCTCAAACAGATCTTCATACAACATCTCCTTTTTCAGTGATGTTTGGAATAGTTTGAACTATTAACTTTTTATCCACGAAAACTATTTATCATGGCCATATATTTAAAACTGTAAAACTATTTATCCTCCAACTCCTGCCTAGCCTGCTGTTCATTTTAATTTCCAGATAAATCCAGGGAAACAGTCTGGCATAGCTGAAAGAAAGGAGCCTGTGATACATGCCTAGCTCTCATCTATGAGCTGTTCCTAAGGGTGGCTCAGAGTCGTAACAAACACTAACCAGATGGAAGGCCTTGGTTTTGTTTTAAATCATACCTCCAGAGTCAGGTTAGCAGTAATCGACTTGTGTTTTACACAACACCAAGGCATGTTTTTCTTATGAGTATCATTCATTCATCATGCCTCAGTCTGACATGTTGCTGCTTTTTAGCCTGTTTCAGTGTTCTTGTTTCAGGTGCAGAACTGAAGCATGGTTAAATGTCTGCATACTTAGCCCTGACTTGCTTCAAGATTACTTCAAATTCCACAAGTTCCTGCCTTATCTACTTGTTTGCCTAATAACTACCCAACATCCTGAGATGAACCATGCACATCTTACACTTAAGTGACGGTCTGGATACTTAATAGTCCCACTCACCATTGAGTTGCTTCAGGGACTGATCAAGCATCCATTACACTTATATTCAAGACACGTTCTCAGGAATGTTCAGGAGATGCTCCTGTGAGTTACACTGTAAACTGTCTCAATTACTCTGAATTAAGAGGATTTAACAGATTTACCTCCAGTATTCCTCAATAATTCTCTAGTACGAACTGAGTTGCTGAAATAAGGCCAGTAGCTTCATGTTAATTCAGAGGTACAGACACCTGCCTCCTTCAATGGCCTGAGAGCAGAGTTGCAGCACTTTACCTGATGCACCTTTCTCCCTGCTCTTCTGTTGTAGCAGAACCAGTGAGCACAATTCTAGCATCTTTGCCCAAAAATACCAAGCACCTCAGAGTGACAGGGTGCCATCTCCTATCAAGACATGGAGATACACTGCACACTCAAAGGAATTGTTTCTTACTTAGTGTGTTGGCCTCAAAGAACAGAAGAGTTCAATTGAAGAGAAGTTTTACAAGTGGGCAATAAAACTGAGGAAAAGAGAAGACGTAAGCATTGCAACGAAAGACTGGCAGGGAGGTAGGAAAACACAGAAGTTGGAGGATCTACAGCCATAAGAACTGTTGACTCAGACACAGCTAATTTATTGTTTTCACTATTGTTTTTCAGAGTTAAAAAAGCAGCTTCATTTCTCTGGATTTGCTTATTATTTCTATGGGAAAGAGTCACAAACAGATAGCAAGACAAGTTTCTTCACAGTTACACACATAGTTTACATCCCTCTTTTGTTTTCTCTCATGCTATAATCTCAGAAATGCACTCTCTGAGAAAAGGACGGGCAGAGAGCTAATGTTTATTACATATTGCACATTAGTCTGTAAGAATGAGATATCTCCATATGCACTGAAATTCTGATTCCACAGTCTTGTGTGGTTGCTCATGTAAGAAAACAAAGAAAGGCTGAAAATTAATCGGTTCCTAGCACATTTCCCACTAAAAGGATGACCTGTTAATATGTTCCTCTTCCTTAACAGCTCTAAAGTAGACAGGCAATTGAGCACCACTTATACTGTAGAGAAATTGATTCCATATTGAAATGGCAGTCCTATAAAAATACTGCAGCACCCTTGGGAGTCATAGACAGCCATATGTATTAATTTTGCCTCAGAAGACATACTGACCATGTTTTACCACTTGTTCAATAGGATGTGATTCCCAGAAATAGAATATGTTGACAAATGTAATACATGTATATTAAATAAACACTGAGAATTTTTTGTCCTCAGACATGGGTGTACAGCTTCCTCTCACTCCAGTGCATACATAAGGATGGTCACGGACTCCTGTTTGCACTCTAAGTTCACATGAAGCATTAAAGGCCAAAAAAAGAACAGATAAGAAAGCAAGTCTGGGAGGAAAAAAAAAAAAAAAAAGAAATAATGGTGTATGTGTATATAGTTATCAGTTCATTCATTACAAGAATAATCACTCAAGAATAATCACATGGCTACTAGTTCAGCTAATTATAGGCCAGATTTTCAACTGATTGTTTGGCTACTTACACTATCATTAATGAAATTATCACAATTCCTAGAAGTTGAAGGCATAGTTTCTGTTCTTGCAGAACAACCATTACTCTATATATTCACAGAACAACTTGTGGTAACACTCGTCGGATTTGATTATGAATTAGTTCTGAGAAAGTCCCAATGGAAGTTGAATTTTGTAGGTGATAAGAGAAAATACCAGGGTTTCAGTCACAGTTCAGAAGTTTCTTTTATTTGATTTACAGTTTTTGGTGTAAAAGAGGGGTGGTGGTTTTTATTCCACATTCTTCTAATGCTACAGGGAGTCATACATGGGTTGAAATAAACCACTTTAATACGATTTCATTTCCAGATTGGAGGAAATACCCGGAAAAAAAGGCAAGACAACATGTTATTTTAGCCCCAGAAATTGTTCCCTCAGGTACTGAAAAACGTAAATATTAATCCAGTAGTATTACATTTTACAGTAACTCCCTACCTCCATTTTGACTTCATTCAAAAATCAAGTCACATGCTATATAGTCATCTTCAACACATTCACCTGCCAAAGCAAGCTTTCTGGTCACTATACCCTTCCCCAAAACTGCAATAATAAACAGAACATAAAAGAAAAAACTAAATCTTGTAGCATTGGCTGTCAGTGTGGAATTACATAACCAGGAGATTTTTATTTCCATAGCTTTGTTTACTTTGGCAATTGATACCTCTTCCTCTTGTGTTTTAAAGGCTGGCTTTAACAAAATGACAACTTAAAAGCCTTCCTTACTCACAGCTTGATGTTGAAATGGAATCAAGCCAGAGCTGGAATGGCTTTCCAAATTAGCAAGGGAACCTACTGTTGAAGTACACTATTACCCTGCGTGTGTTTGTGCATACAGGCTTATTTCTTCATACCCACAGCTGGGCTAGCTATCATTTACTCACCTCACAAAGCTGCCTCTTCCCTGTTTTTCTTCTCAGAGAATTTAGTTGAAAACAAAAGAAAAGTCAAAATGAAGTGTTATTGCACTTGAAAGCACTTTGCCACTTCACATGCCCAAGCAGCATCATATCATTTCAGAAACAGCAATGAAAGTGTCTTGAATCACTCAAGGAAAGCACAGTAGTCTACATTTTCAAAGAGGATGAGCATAAACTCTGGACGTCACACATCTAGCAAGTGTTTATATGACATGCAAAAAGCCAGGGCAGCAATCACACCAAGGAAACACACTGTGCAAACTGCTGGCTTCCAGAACAGCAAAGGAAGCTCTTTATATTCTTATGAAGTCAAAGCTTTTTTTACTGAGTGCATCCCAAACAATACCCTTTTGGGGAAACCAACAAACACACCACTTACTAAGATGGCACTTTAAGTCACGGAAACATAACAAGAAGTGCCACAGTCAATGATAGAGGCAAAACTCACCCTTTCTGTCCTAAATTTCAATGCTCTGTACAGAAGAACCCTGAATTGTAATACAGATTAACAAAAAATATTTAGTTATGGGTCTGACTTGCTTGCAGGTACTCATGAAGCAGCCTAGATGCAAAGATGATGGGCAGTGATTTGCCAGATGTCTCTTGATAATTTTCTCACTGATTTCAATTCACACTAACATCCAAATGTGTCATCACTACTTAAAGATAGGCCCCAGAACTCAGAAGCAAGAAAGAAGAACACTGAAGAAACGTAGTGCAACCCTATATCTCCCATGAGATGAAGGAAAAAATATCACATGTTATCAGCTACATTTATCTACAGACTAAAGTAATGGTATAATTGGACCTTGAAAGTCAGGAACTAATAATAACAAAGTTTAAAACAGAAGGAACTGAAAGGAGGAATTTCATAAGAGAGCAAAGGTCATGCAGAGCCTAAAGCCACTAGAAAAGTTGCAGAGACAGCAACCATGAAACAACATGCCAAGGACAATAAAGAAACTGCTGACAATGATAATGAATAACATTTGAAAGAACTGCTTAATTCTAGCCCACTAAATAAACTACCTGACATGCTACCCCCCAAAGAACAACTACTCACATTTTCTCCAAACCACCTTGCATGCACTCCGCTATCATGAATGATGACCCTGGAATGGAGCACCACGTAACCTGTTCACCTGCATGAAGGAAATCCCTTGCGTGCTGAACAGCTGTCCTCATCAGCTGCAAGCACCTCTAATAAGAGTGCTGGAAACGGCATTCAGCTGAGACCGACTCAGCTTTTCCTTCTATAAGAACTAATCCCCAAACTTGATGAAACTTAGCATAGCCCAGGAGATTACCTTAATCATAGAATCACACCTATAGCTAAATCAGGTGCTTAGAGCCCTGACCAGCCTGACCTTGAATGTTTCCAGGGGTGGTGCATCCGCATCTCTGAGTATCCTGTGTCAGTTCTTTGCTGCCCTTACTGAAAAAAAATTCTTCCTTATATCCAGTCTAAATCTTTCAACTGGAAACCATTTCCCTTGGCTTGTCACCATGGACCTACTGCAGAATCTATCCCCTTCTTGCTTACAGCCCTCTTTTGATATGGAAAGGCTGCTCTCAAGTCTGCTTGGAGCCTTCTCTTCTCCAGGCTGAACAGCCTTTAGAGGCTGCCCTGAGGACAGAAGATGATCACCCATTTCTCCATATGTGTGATGGCTGCATCAGTGCACTGCTGCACTTCCCACCATTTTGCAGTCCTGGAAGAGACTGCATGGCATGAATCAGATCAGGGAAATAGAGTAGTAGAGTAGAGGAGGCTGCAGCTGGCATCGTCTGGAAGCTTCTGGAAAGGGTGGGGGTGGCACCACATGTGGTGCTGTTCCATCAGAGTTTCAAAAGCCATATTAGGAAGAAAAAAACACCATCCCCTACTCCAAAGATAAAAACAAACTGTATCCAACTGCAGACACAAAGGTACAGGCATCCAGGTCACTTTTACCCATTTTTTCTGGGTAGCTCCTCATCAGCGCTGGGAGGTAATCTGGTGCTTGAAAATTTGATCTACTACAAAGCAAGCTGGTTCATTTCTTTTTAAAGTACTTCCCTCCTTGAAGCTGATTCTTGTTCAGCCAAACATCTCCATTTACCTAGAAGGTCTCCGGGCCAAAACAAAGGAGCACTTAGGCAGCAAGGACTGGAGCTGCTCTCAGTCAGTCAGTCTTACTTTGGCAATGAGAGTGGGCAATGTTATTGATGATATGAAAGACCAAAGCTGCCAAACTGACATGGAAAAGAGACGTTGTACCTCTGGCTAAAAAAAGCAGTACAGTACGGTGTGGCAGTTTGTCCCCAGTGGCATGGAATTTCAGTGGAAACACTCTAAACTTAAAATAAAAGGTATGCACCTATGCAAAGTAGTAGAGATTTATAGCACATATTTTCACAAAAGAGTGCTGGCATGGAAACTGTACCTTGGGTACTGTGGTCAGTTCTGGGCTCCTCACTGCCTGAAGGAGGCTGTGGAAAGGTTGGTGTCAGCTTCTTCTCCCAGGTAAATAGTGATAAGATGAGAGGGAATGGCCTCATGTTGCTCCAGGGAAAATTCAGGTTGGATATTATGGAGAATTTATTCTCAGAAAGAATGGTGTTGTGTTGGAATAGGCTGCCCAGGTGGAGCCACCATACCTGGGGGTGTTCAAGAAACATGCAGATGTGGCACTGAGGGACATGGTTTTGTGGGCAATATTGGTGGTAGGTGGATGGTTGGACCAAGTGATCTTACAGATCTTTTCCATCCTTAATGATTCTATGGCTTTATAAGTAAGACTGCTTGGCATGTTTTGTCTGTCTGAAAGAGTCTGCTGTGTTTTGGAGTCCTCCCCACTTCTTCTGTTTCTCTTTACAGCCTGCTTTCCAGCCTCTCTCCCTCGTACCTCCTGCCTTTTGTTCTTTTCATGCATATCACACCTCTGTTACCAGAGTTTGTCCTCTGCTGCACTGAGCGGGGATTTCAGAAAGCACTGCGGCTCCACTCAGGAAGCAACTGCTTATTTCACACGTGGAGAGGAGCATCAGTTCAGCACAGCGGGAGAAATTGCAGAGCACAGCCTGGAGTGGAGGTTGATGAGACAGAGCACTGTTCTGGAGCATCCTGGCTTCATTTAACCTCTTAATAAAAGTAGGTTAGAACATCCTGATATTAAAGAATTATGTGAACAGAAAAAAAAAAAGAAGGAAAGCATTGCAAGAGCAGGGAGGAGAAGTGTGGAGTTGTCGTGTAAGAAACATGCTTGCAGGTAGTGCACAGAGAAATTATTTCTGATGCATAGTACATAGGGTGGTATTATCATTCTCTGCATAACAGTTTGCAGCTATGTATCTTTTTCCAGTGGTGGGGCTAGGCAGTCATACCTATACATCTGGTGCAGAGACTGGGAGCAGACCTCAAAGTTGGGCTTTTTGGTTTTTTTTTTTTTTTTTTTAATCAAATCAAGTTCCTGAAGGTCCAAAGTACTCTGCAAGTATTATCTATTATTTTCTTCACATAGATGTGAGAAAAGACTCTTATTTGCCCTATTCCAGGTGTGGAAACTTCTGATCGCTTCCCAAAAGTTAGTTCAAGATGGACATCTGGACTGACCAAGTACAGGATAGGGGTGGGGTGACAGCTGCTAAGCTGAATGAAATGTAAAATTGGATGTTAATAGAGAATACCCAGAGAAATATGAGGAAGCTAGTGCTGTAACTTCATAACACTTACTAATGTAGACTGATAAGGAAGGAAAAAAAATAGACCATCAAACCAAGAGTTTCTACCTGTGTTATGACGGATAGCAATGATCCAATAGAGACATTTGAGTGGGATTTCATAATACATTTTTTCTGTTCTAATCAGGCATGATGAAGCTGAACCAGGACTTATATACTTCACAACCACTTCAGATTATTGAACGCTCACAGTAGGCTGAAGGAGCACTTATGGTTCATCAAATTAAGCAAAAATGTACAAATTAAGTACCATCAAACCTACAAGCCATTGCATTTACAGGGAGAGAAGAAGGGGAAACAGTATAGAATTAAAGGACTAGATATTAAGATGCACTTTGCAGTATGCTTTTAAGAATGACATTCATGACTGAAGAAAACAATTAGCAAGCATCTCAATTCATCCCTCATTGCAAGCTAAGATCCATTTACACACACCTCCCTGGACAGCTATCTATCTTTCCTGGTCATTGGTTATTACAGTATTTCCAAGCAGCTTGATTTATTTTCTTGCACAAATGCTGCAGCTTATACATCATGCCCATCATTTGAGACAAGCTTAGCCTGTAGCTTAACAACTGCTATGTACATACCAAGCTCAGGATCTAGCATCTGGAGTTCATTCTGCAGAATACCAGAGGCACCACTACCAGAAGGACCAAAGGCACTCACTATGCTGTGTGCCAAAACAGCAGCATTCTGAATGCTGAACTACTTTTCCATACCATAAATGTTTAGTGATCCTAGGAATTACAATTCTTCTCTGTCTTTCTAGATGACCATCGAGGGTACACAAACAGAGCCTCCCAGTGTGCTGTTGGGCATGATGAGCTTGCCAGTAAGTCAATCATTAATCCTCTGCTGTGCTGCTGGTTTCTGGAATCCACACGTATCATACAACATGAAGGCATTTTTAGTACTGGTGGCTCCCATGCAAGTTTGTGATACGCTCAGGATTGCTTAGGTTCCAGGTTAGGACAGATAAGACGTTTTGAGCAGGAAATAGAGGGCAGCAGGTGCCTGACCATTTTGGAAAGGATTGGAAATTAATGCTTTGGAAGATTAGGGGAAAAGTGGACAGTTTTGTTGTTGCAACACCTAATCAGAAGAGAGGGAGGGAACAGATGGAAACTGACAGATAAAGAAAAAAATGCAACAAGAACTTTTTTCTATTCTGCTACCTAGCACTGTAACATTTGTGTTGCACTTCTTATTGTGACAGCTAACAGGAATCGCCATAAAGCAGTGATAACAACAGAAGGTAAAATATCTTCGAAAAGCAAGGAAAGAATGACATTGCAAATTATGAAGACAGCAGAAATTAAAATAGCCTAGATATAAATTCCAGGAAGAAAAAAAAAAAAAAAAGAAAAAAAGATTCAACAGATTTGATAAACTGTTTGCAGTAGGACAGCCATATAACTTTGATCCACACTGCAGTGTCTTTCCAACAAGAACCTTAACAATTAGTGCTGTCTTCAAAAATTGTACCATGATTTTGCATGTCTGTGCATGCCAGACCGAAGACATTAAGCAGTCTGCTGACAAATCCCACTAAAGACTCTTCAGATCTAAGAGATGTCTTGCATCTAGAGCAAACAAGGTAAACAAATGAGAATTAATTAAGAAATACAAAGGTGATACCAAGTATCAATGAGATTTGTCAAGTTTTTTTTTTTCTTAATATATAGCTTATAATGCAGTCGACGTTAGATGAGTACTATTTTCCAACTTCTTTTAAAAGGATTTTTCTGCATGCATGACAGAATTCATTGCTACATTGTTCTTCCTTTGAAGGCTTTTGATCAAAATACCAAAGAGGCAAATTAAGACAAAGAATGCAACCAACTATGATAGAAAAAGCATTTCCTTTCCATTTCTTATTAAAGAATTAGGTAATTAGTCCTTATTATAAAGTGGAGTGGTTGGGCTGAAAGAATTTCAGATTTGTCTTCCAAGGAATAACCCTTCAATGACAGAACTGCACTCAAGAAGGAAGACGTAGCAAGAATTAAAGTTTAGAAAAAAGGGGTTGACATCAATTGTACTAGAAAGTAAAAACTCATAACATGCATTATGTGTTCAGTCACGTTTATTTTAAATAGTACTGACTGCTGGTAGTATGAATATCCCAGATGTGGAAGAAGTATTTCTAGTGTGGTTGCAATGGAGAGCATAGGTTGGTTGGTCTTCCTGCTCCTTCTATGATGGGCTCAGAAACAAGACAAGTTGGTGAGACTTGTAGGTGTCGCTCACACAGTCATACCAGCAAACACGTACCTATTCCTGTGTGTATTTGTACACGCATTTGTACAAGTAATATATATACACACACACATATAGATTGAGGCTACGGATTACAGTCTGTGGTGCCATCTGGTGGAAAGAAGTCAGCAGCAGCATTACTGCTGTGAGAAAGTTTACAAGTGTACGTATCCTTAAAACAAGGAAGGAAAGAATAACATCCGAAAAGGTGGCTCTCAGGCATATGATTTACAGGAGCTACGGTGTTAAAAAAAAAAAAAAATTCAGTTCCAGGCTGCCTCAAACACAAAAGCTGTGTACCTTGACTGTCCCACACTGTCAAACTTACTGATGTTGATCGGCAGTCACTGATGCGCCACTAAAATCACAAAAAGCTTAAGTAGGTTATGGAAAAAGGTAAAGTTTTAAAGTTTTTCTGGTGCTTCTAACAGCTGTTCTCATCCTGACTTGGTCTTAGATAGACAGGTTTAAGTCTTGCAAGTTTAACAGAAGAGCCAACATCTTCAACTGTAATGCATCTAATAGTGAACCACCATTTTACAGTAAGCAAGTATTTACTTGAATACTATATATATATAAATATATATATAATATATATATACTATATAATATATATATATATTATATATATATATAAATAACTTGTCATCTTAATCTGGCATGAAATTTCTGTTTCTCTCAGATGAAATTTTTGGGAGAGAGAGTTTCTAGAAAATAAAACAATCTATTTTAAGGAATATTTGAGAGTAATGTTTGCCACACAGGCAGGGAGGGCAGTCTTCATGTTTTATTTGAATAATTTGGGTTGGCTTTCTCAAAATTCCATTTAGTTTCTGAAGGAAAAATTAAAAAAAATTAAATAAAATAAAAAATAAAGAACTAGTTACTCACTAAGAGAAAGCTGTTGTCTTTAAGGACAGCACTCACATCCAACTAGATCAAGCCTGAAGAAGTCTGCCCTAGAGGAATAAGGTCTAATTCTGTACCAGGTTATACAAGACTGGATCATTTGGGAAAATTTATTTCATAAAGGATTATTACATGTATTTACAGTTATACTGAAGATTACGAATCAGGCATAGCGCTGTAATGGTTTCCATGGCAGAAGTAAAATCAGTAAAGCCAGGAACTGCTGTAGAGAAACAAAGAAACAGTTGAAATCTTCTTTAGAGAGGATACCTATGTTATCTCTTACTCATATACTTTCAAAGGTTGCTTAGCCTACTTCAGCTTTCTTATCTTCAGATGAAGACCTTGAAATAGGTTAGGAATCTAACATCAAATAATGATGATATGAGATGTTTCAGAAAAGGCTGGAAAGTTTGTCAGTGATTCTGTGTGTCACAAAGAAAATACTATGGAAGACGAGATTGTAAGCACACAGGTGAACAAGCACATGTGTATGTCCACGTGCCAGCTGATAATCACCTTCCACTGGTGAGCCACATGTGCCATCTATACTTGTTTTTCATTCCTTTTCATTGTTCGTGTTCCCCCATTCATTTTTCATTTAGCAGTTGTCTATCACATCCCTCTTTTCTTCTCTCACAAAGCTCTGTCCAGCTTTCTGAGAGCCAACAAACCCTCTCAGTAGAGCAGATGGAAAGGCAGTGGGGAGGGAAGGCGATATGACTAAACAATAATCCTATCTCTGTTGAGATAACATCCTAATCCAATGGCAGTTTTTCTTGAAAAGTACTCTGGATAAGATGATATGACTTGAGCTGTGGCTAAACCATCTTTATCATCAGCAAATTAAATTTATTGCTTGCCCTCCAATGGCCAGTATTGTCAAAATATTCTCAAAGCTCAGCCCCTCCCCCCCCCAAAAAAAAAAGTTCTGTTTCTACCACTGCCTTATTTCTGCTAGTCTTGCTTTTCACTTGTGTTCCTCTGCTTCTCATTGCTTATATTATGATGTCTGAATCACTGACTTCTCCTTGTGAAATCAGCCAGTAAATTCATCAGAAAAACTCTTATTGACTTAACTGGGAATAGAATTGGATTTACTGTCCATTGCTCTAATCTGTTAGATTAGATATGTAAATAAACTATGAATGTAGGAATATTGTGCTTATTGGCTGATGCAGTTACTGGAAGAACTGAAACTTGACAATAGCTCTGGTTATCTTTGAAAACAATATTTGTATACTTTTAGGAAAATTTGTTGCTCATAGTTTCAACTGGCTTGATGTTGATCAAAAGAGACTTTCATTTTCTGTGGAAATGAAATCATTTTTCAAAAACTATGTTTCCAATTTTTTTCCCATCTTGTAACTGAGCTTCTCCCTGCTCACAGCCACCATCAGAACAGTCCTATGGGAGAAGCTTTTCCCCCAGTTTCTCTATCCAAATCCAGAATAGAGGCTGTGGATGCCCCATCCCTGGAGGCATTCAAGGCCAGGCTGGATGTGGCTCTGGGCAGCCTGGTCTGGTGGTTGGCAGCCCTGCCCACAACAGGGGGGTTGAAACTAGATGATCATTGTGGTGCTTTTCAACCCAGGCCATTCTATGATTCTATGATTCCATGAAATATTAAGTGGCAGAGGGGTGTTCATTTGTAGGACACTTGAGCAAGTTCAGTGGTGAACGCCTGGAAGACTCCGTGATGTGCAATGTTATTGTGATTAATGACTTATCGTTGATGCAGAACCATAAATTCATACAGGATGTTTCAAGAGTAGGTAAGAAATCAGTAGGTTCTGCTGCGCAAAGTTACACTAGGAAAATGGCAAGGATTTATACAGTCAAATCTTAACAGGCACATTACAAAACTGTGAATGTTTCTGTTCCCTTTGTAGTTCTCAGATCGCTGCCTTTTCACTATTAGTGAGAGAGAGTCTGGACCTGTAGTGGCTGTGAGAAGGCCAGAATATAAATAGAATTAGCATTTAACAAGGTAGCTGATTCATTTCTGCATAAAACCTTGAAAAAGGTCATTTGAAGAGTATTTGTTTGTGAACACTCACCTGAATTGAAGTCTGGCTGAGGAAGCCAGCTGACAGTAAATGGGAAAGTGTCACAATGCTGGGAGCAGGGCAAGGGGTTGCTCTTAGCCTCAGTGATTTCATTGCTGGTTCACAAAGGAGCTTTACTGTGTGCAGCTGCAGTATGATCTTTTCACTGAGGTGCTGCCATGCATCCTCACTCAGCAATAAACTCTGCTCAAAGGTTGTGGCACAAACTTACCATGTAGAAAGTAGAGGTCAGTGGCTTTTGTTAACCTAGAAAGTATTTCAGCAATAAATGGCAAGGCAAGAACAGCTGGGGGTATGCCATCTACCTTGCTAGTTTAGATATGCTTCTCTGCCTGGAAGGGCTAGCAGAGCAAACCAGGGCCTGAAGGACAATCAAGGATCAGTGTGCTTCTTATTAACAGTTGTGCTTATCCTATGGGTAAAGCTGACTTCCCTTTCTGTGGCTTATGCTCTTCCAGTCAGCTGCAGGAATGCCGTATGATTTTGTGCATAGCAAATGGTACCTCTGATGTAATTGCAAAATATGGAGAAAGGAAGAAAAAAATCTAAAAAACCTCCAGCTGCTGTAGATGGATGTAGAAGATGATCAGGGGACTGGAGCACCTCCCCTATGAAGACAGGCTGAGGGAGCTGGGATTGTTCAGCTTGGAGAAAAGAAGGCTGCGGGGTGACCACATTGCAGCCTTTCAGTACCTAAAGGGAGCCTATAAACAGAAAGGGAGTCAACTCTTTGAAAGGGTAGATAACAGCAGGACAAGGGGAAATGGTTTTAAGTTGAGAGAGGGAAGATTTAGATTGGACATCAGGGGGAAATTCTTTACAGAGAGTGGTGAGGTGCTGGAACAGCTACCCAGAGAAGTTGTGGATGCCCCGTCCCTGGAGGTGTTCAAAGCCAGATTGGATGGGGCCCTGGGCAGCCTGGTCTAGTATTAAATGGGGAGGTTGATGGTCCTGCATGTGGCAGGGGAGTTGGAGATTCATGATCCTCGAGGTCCCTTCCAACCCTGGCCATTCTGTGATTCTGTGAAGTGAAATCTAATATCATGAAAGAGTATAAAATTAGAAAAAACAATCCTTATATATGAATGCTGTGTTAGCTAACAGGGAAAGAAGGGGTGGGATCAAGTCTTTCAAGCTGAGGCAGGAGGGCATATACAACACAAATCCTTCCTCAGCACCTCAAAGCCATAAGGATACTTTTTATATACACTTCCACATGTATTGCACTTCTCCTTCTGAGACCATTATTGTATTTACGGGGTCCCTGCATTTTTCTCAAAGGTGCAAACAAGTCTTGTCCATAACTGATCCTTCTGGGCTGCTGTTTTCTTATTCCCTCTGCAGTTCCACAAGGTTTACCACTACGTGTAGCCTCTAGTGTAGGGAGTGTTTCAGCTGGCACCTCTCACAGGTTGCTTCTGGCTCCATTCTTAACACACCTCGTAGGTATTTCCATTGCTTTTTCTGAGCTTTAATTACTGAAAATGTGCCTGTGCAGTATCAACTGACACTAAAATGATTTCCTCTTTAATGTCAATTGACAAATGAGTTCCGTTTCTTGCTCCAAACACCACTTTCATGTCAGTTATTTCATGAGCCCAGGAGACTTTTACTAGAGCAGCCAGCTGCCATGAGTGGAATTGGGCCTCTTTCCATCAAGCTCTCATTGCACAGCCTCAGCTCTTACTTATTAAGTTCTATGCTTACAGTGACAACGCTCAAAACCCATGGGGTCATCCACTGTACATTGCTCAGCATTTGGTGGGAGGTGGAGTCATGGCTGCAGGGTGCTACTGTGCAGACAAAAGGAATAATGAGGTCTGTTGAAAGAAAAGGGGGTTCAGAGGTTTCTTACGTGAAGTATGGGAAAGGGCGAAAGTGCTTTTGTGTTGCTTGTTATGGCCAAAAGATTTCCCTACTGGGAAGAAGGTGGGAATAGGGTAATGCTTAGGTCTTCCTCTGACCTCTGCACAGAGGTAATTTTTCCAGTCTAGAGACTTGAATTCAGATACTTTTTATTCTCCATAGACCATATCTCTGCTTTGTCTGTTGTGCTGCATGGCACCTACAGCCATTAAGAATCAGAGCAACCCAAGACCCAAGTCTACATTACATTGGCAAAATTGAGGCAGCTCAAATGTACTGGTACATGTTACTCATCTGCCTTTCTACCAAGAGGCTTTATTACTGAAAGTTTTGTAGGAAGCAGTCCATCAGCTCTATAGTTGGCTTTTTTTGTTAAGGCTTTGAGGAAAGAGATCCTGCTGATTGTTGTCAAGAGAAGCTGATGACATTTGTTGCATAAATCTCAGTTGTCAGCTTGACAGTTATTTAAAACTTGGGGTAGATCAGACTCAGATAATTCAGAGGACGAGACTCCAAAGAGTTATGGTCAACAACTTGTTGTCCGTGAGACCAGAGATGAGTGACATTCCCCAAGGATGGCATGTGGGATGGATGTGTTGGGACTGGCACAATTTAACATCTTGATAATGACATGAACATTGGGATTGAGAGCACCTTCAGCAAGTTTGTCTGTGACACCAAGCCAAATGGTGTGGTTGACATGCAGCAGGGAAAGGATACCATCCAGAGGAACTCTGGTATGTTTGAGAGGTGGGCCTGTGTGAACCTCATGAATATCAACAAGGCCAAGTGCTAGGTCCTGCATCTGTGTCAGGGCAATCCCAAGAACAAATACAGGCTGGCTGTTGAGTGGATAGAGAGAAGCCCTGAGGAGAAGAATTGGGGGTGTTTGATTGATGGCTCCTAATTTGCTCTTCAACCTGAGCCACCAATGTGTGCTTGCAGCCTGGAAGGCTAGCTGTATCCTGGAAAGCAGCATGACCAAGAGAATGAGGAAGGTGATTGTCTCCCTCTACTCTGCCTTCATGAGATCCCATCTGGAGTACTGCATTCAGCTTTGGGGCTTCCAGCAAAAGGACATGGACATACTAGAGCACATCCAGTAGAGGGCCACGGGCTTCTTCATCCCAGGAAAGAGAAGGCTCCTAGGAGACATTATAGTGGCCTTCCAGTACCTACAGAAGTCTTACAGGAAACTTGGGGAGATAAACTTTGTCAGGAAGTGTAGTGATAGGACAAGGAGAAATAGCTTTAAACAAAAAAAGAGGGGAAAATTAGATTAAATATTAAAAAAAAAGAAATGATTAAATATCTTTGTGAAGGTGATGAGGCACTGGAACAGATTGCTGGATGGCACTTCAGGCAGCCTGATCCAACGGGAAGTGTCCCTGCCCATGGCAGGCAGGTTGGAACTGGTCTTTAAGGTCCATCTCAGGACAAACCATTCTGTGATTCTTTGATTATATAGATGTATATACACTGATTTACACAGTAAAATGACTGTTTTAAATGGCCTTTTATAAATAAGCAAAATCAAAAGGAACTCCATGGAGGACCAATAGCCACCATTTTTCTTCCCTCTTTACCTCAGCCTGCAAACAAACAACGTAAATGTGAAGTTCTCTTTAGGTGTGCATATGTTTTTATTATTTTTTAATTTAGGAAGCAAGCCATTTCAAGATGTAGTTCTACCTTAACATCTTTGAGAATTCAGTTTATTTATTCATTTATTTATTGACCTTTGTTTTCTTAATCAAGATACTCTTATGCAGTCTTCTGGAAAAGAAAAGCAAGAATTTGAAATATGAACAATATCAAGAAAGTTAAGAGACAAGAAGTCTGAAACACTTAGAGCTGCAATACTCATTTGCATTGCATTTTTACCGATAGCTCTAGTGAGGTAGAACTGTGCTGATTAAATGTCTAGCTCTATGTGCTTAGGGGAGGCAGGTGAGAACTTCAGAGCAAGGAAAGGGACCAGGGCTTTATTTTGTGAACTATTTATACTGGATATTTTTAGATATCACTACCAGAAAATCCTGCTATGAAATTTATCATCCGATGTTTTTGAGCCCTTCTAACTGATAAAATGAATGCTTTTCTGTGCTATACTGAGGAGGAGACAATTTCTAGGGATGGGTGTTGATCTCCTGCTATCCGACATTTAAGTTTCCTTGTTTCCTCACTGCTTGCATGCATCTCTGCCATTGAACCAGTTTCAGTCCTTTCCCTTTTATCCATGCATAGAAATAATCAAGATTATTTGCTAATTCACTCACCAGGGCAGTTTAGGCTCAGTCTGTCCCACCCTTCCTAAACTGCAGCTGCATGCAAAGTGAAATAAAATGGTGCAGAGCCTCACTAGCCTGGAAAGTTTTTCTCTTCCAAGTCATTTCCTGTCTCTTCTTTTAATTAAGTTTCTCTGTTTTTCCCCTCTTTTCGTCCAGTTAGCAACAGCCCTTACTACTCCTACCCACATTTTCTCTCAGGTAAGCAGTATAAGAGTGCTTTGATGCTGAAATCCCTTTTTTTTTTTTTTTTTAAATGAGAATTCTTTCCAAGCATAATAAAAAGTAACATACTTGGGGAAGAAATAACCATCCCAGCAGAGAATATGATGTGGTTATTACCTGGATTTCATGTTTTGGGTACTTTGGAAGGCTCCTCTTAGATGCTGTACAGACAAATGATAGAAATCACCTGAAAAAGCTTACACTACACATGCCAGACTGGATGCAATGTGTTGGTGGGACAGATACCAGCTCTGCTTACCAGAGTTGAAACATATTATTATAATACACATATGTCATGCAAATGTGTGGACTATTGTTGCAGCCAAGGGAAGTCTGGATATGGAAGTATCCTTTGTCCAGGGACAGGGTTCTTGCAGAGGCACATTCTTCATTAGGAGCGCAGACTCTGTTTCCAATATGCAGTGAACACAGAACCACAGAATCACAAAACTTTTCACTGCAGTGAATACAGAATCACAGAACTGTAGGGTTTGGAAGGGACCTTTGGAGATTATCAAGTCCCACCTGCTGCTGAAGCAGGTTCCTTATAGCAGGTCGCACAGGTAGATGGCAAGACAGATCTTGAATATCTCCACAGTCTGTTCCAGTGCTCCATCACTCTGACAGCGAAAAAGTTTTTCCTTGTTTTAGTATAGAACTTCCTGTGTCTCAATTTCTTCCTGTTGCCCCTTGTTCTATTGCTGCAAATAGGTTGTGTTCAAAGGGAAAGCAAAGAAAAAACGTGACTTGCAGACAAACATCTCCATCCCCTTCAATGCACATGTAAGGCCAAAGAAAGGACAGTTTTATAGCTAGCTCTCTAAACAAACAACTTAAATAACTGCAAATGGCTCCTGTTTAGTTGTGAGCCTCTTCCACAAAGGCAATTCAGTCATCCTACGTAATAGAAACAAACTTGTCATAGGCATCAATACTCAGTCCTTGCTATAAGTAACATTCAGTTATTCACCAATATTCGCACAAAGCTTTAGCACTGTTTGAAAGTCATTTGGGCTTCCAGCATAATCTTTTTTGGACTGAAGAAATATCTCAACTGAACCATACCATTCTGCACAAGATATCACCTTGAGATACTTTTGGTAGCAGTCATTCTCAATCTACCATTGAAAATACCATAGCCATGGCTGAAACTACTGAGTAATTGTATCTTCTCAGCAGGAGATGTTACCTTTAAGATCCTTCTGAACCTTCTCAACTGGATATTCTCTAAGAACTGTCATTTCCAAACAGCTTTTTACATTCCAAAGCTCTCATAGTAGAATCAATATATGGAAAGAGAAACATTTTGGAAAGCAGTCCTTGATCTCTGTGCTACAGCCAACTATTGCTGTGAAAAGTAACCAGTAATGGGCTGAAGCCCATCATATTCAGCTGCAACTGAGAGTTCAATAGAAATATAAATCTCTTACTGGATTAAGTGGATAATTTTTCCTTCACTTCATAAGCTTTGTAGAGCGTGACTTTTTCTTCTCTGGGGCCCCTGCATGTTACCCTAATAAAAAACCTATTGAAGCACAGGTGACCAAGCGGTTAGGACCAGGAAGACACGTGTATTTAGCTATACCAATGGGCTCGTACTGCATCTGAGAATGGATATGCACAAATTTAATTCTGTTGGATGGATGCACATCTACAAAGAAAGAGAGAGAGAAAGAAGCTTAAAAGGACTTGTTTCCTTATTGCTTTACCTTCCTCAATGTTCCTTCTTGCTTTTCTCCAGTTATTGATTACTGTGCCTTGGTTATCAATAAGATCTATCTGTTCTGTTTCTCCCTATTCTTCTATATAAAAAGAGCTTTAAAAGTGTCCAAATACCTCTTTTTTACAACACTAAGATTAACTGGCAAACATTCAGATCACGTGTGGAAAATCTAGGTGAGCCAGAGTTCCACCCAGAGTTGGGTACTTCAGTGTATTTCATACAAAACTGTCACTGGGTAGAAGTTGCTCTGAGGAAAAGAGTACCCTAGTGGGCTGCAGCGTGGTACAGCATAATTTTTAATGAGGAAATGACTTCTGATTGAAAAATGTGGGATCTAATCCCACAGGAATGATGTTCAAAGAGCTTTTACAGTTTTCAGCTGACAGTGTATCAATGGCTGAATTCTACACAAGATAGGGAATGTATTATCTGGTAACAAATGATGAAATAAGTAAAATAAGTGCAAAATATGCTTTCTGTCTTTTTCTTGGATGTTTGGACTTTTTCAGAAGTATTTCAGTGCAGCAGAACTTAGTTTCCTCGGCTAAACACACTATGGACTCAAGCTTGCTTAGCTTTAAATAATTACTTGTTTGCATCACTTTGAACAGCTCAACTTTCAATTTCTCCATTTAAAGTGGTGTACACAACTAGAAGATTATTTAGTTATCATTTATGTCCCTCCAAATACGTTCAGCGATGTATCACTGGATGTGCTGGGCAGCATGCTACCTGCCAGACAGGTTTAATATTTGCCTGCCAAAATCCTCTTGCACTGAGTGAAGCCCCAGGACCACTTCTGTCAGCCATGAGTTATCACGATGTACTGTGCTCTGCTAAGTCAAATGGAGACTTTTGCACAAAATAGTCTTCTGAAGACTGGCAACAGTGGTACAAGGAGCAGAGGCACAGGGACTGAAGGGAATGAGCAGCTCACCTATGGATCACGGGACAGAAGGAATGCGAGGGGAAGGGTGCAGGCAACGCCACAAACCACATGGAGCACTGAAGGAGAAAGCCACACTCTTGCTAAGCTGGGAGAAGAGCATGCTGCAGTTTCCAACATCGGAATAAAGTTCCTTGGCAGAAGGGAGAGTAACTGGAAACCTCCTTCCTTCTTCACAGGAACGGCTCTCATAGGATGATGCGTGCGTGGCAATGTGAGAGCCGCTGACTGAGGCAGCCATGGGGAAGCACGCCAAATGGCATTTGTGTTCCCCATGAGATGTGTGGCCAAAAAGGCAATTTATTTCCAGTTCCCTTTCAAGATGAAGTATGGCTTGCACTATCACTGCCTGGGCTGCACTTATTCTGTAAATAAAGATTTTCTTTATTCCATGTGGCAACATTTGCCCTAAAGTCACTCTTCAGGGAAAGAGAGTCAGTCCTCAGAAAGAGAGTTCCTCTGGCAGGTGAGCACAGCCGAGGGCCCAGACAGCAGGTACCCACTAGTGTTAAAACTCTTGGTGCAAGAGCGTTTCCCATATCTCACCTCCTAACATGTGGGTGGCGGTGCTGCTGCCAGGGAGGCAGAGCTGTCCCATCCCTCTGTTGTTTTCCTTGCTCTTGGTGAAGACGCAGAGCAGGCAAGTGTTGCCGTGAAGCCATTGCTGCTCCCTCTGTGCTCAGCATACGTGCCTTGGCCTCGGGAAACCCCTGCACAATGGTTCCATAAGAACACAGTCACCCAGCTCTTTTCTTTCTTTATTTTTTTATTGAAAGCTTCATCAAAGAAAACAGAAGTTTAAACCTAACATCCACTGATCTACAGAAAGCCCCAGGAGTGGGAAAATGGCAGCTATTAGGATTGTGGTACAAATGGAAAACAGCAAAAAAAAAATCATAGCAGTACAGATCTTTCAAAGACATTCTGAGACATCAGCACACAGATGCCCATATAAATAAGATTCATAATTTAATGGATCATGGAGGTTCTGTATTCTACATTTTGGCTACAGTGAGGTCTGTAAGGGCTTTAAAGAACCTCTGTCCCATTTGTGTGATGCACATTTCTTGATAGGAAGTTAATCTGCTTTCAAAGCTGCTTTGATTTTCCTTATAGACAGAACCTGCTCATTTTCCTTCAGAAAGGAAGCAATTAAATGTTCCTATATGAATTCTGTATACTTCCTGGCTTTTACACAAAAATGTTTTGCCTCCAAAAGATAGAATTTTCCTCCACTCTGGAATACAGCATATTTCATAATACTTTAGTTACATAAACATCACGTTCTCTTCTCTAGGCTGCATTTTTGAGCTTTTAAAAATATAACTGCCTGCAAATTCCACCAAATTCATTACATTATTATCCAAGAGAGAGATACTGAAAGGCAGAAATTAACATTGGGCAGATACTCTCTTAGGATAACAGTTCCAGATCTTGGAAGGTGCTTACATCTTGCAGAGTCTGACTCTACAAGGAAACATGGATTTGTGAACCTGTCAAAGGTTTATATTTTTTTATTTAGCAGAAGTGAAACAACGCAACTGTCACTGTTGGGGAATGAAATCTTGAGCGAAACAAAGACAAGCATTTTTGTCATCATGAAAACTGAAGCAACATTTTTTCTTTTCTTTCTTTCCACTTTTTTGACAACTTTTCTCTCAATTTACTGTTAATTTTAACACAGAACAGCAATAAAGGGGAGAAGAAAAGGTCTCTTCGGCCTGCTTTGAGGCACAAAGGTGAATAAATTTCTGGGGTACAGACAGAGTTCTAATCTACGTGGGTGACAGGAGCAATATAAAAAAAGTTGGTGCTCTTTTTTGAGGGGAAACAACTCTCCTTCCACTGTATCTTTGCTGCGTGCTAAGATTATAGAAATCTGCTCCAGTGAGGGAGAGGAGAAGTCTGCCAGTCACTCAGCCCTCCTTCTGAGAACGCATATGTGCATGACTGTGTATATGAATACTAGAAATGAAAAGAATCATTATTATTAGAGCCAATTGTCATCTAACAGAAAAAAAAACAATGCACCAAACGCCAGTGTTTCTGTTATTTTCTGTTTTGCACTTCCATCACACCGTGACTGTTTCCTCAGCTCACATGGGTTACCTAGAAAGATCTGTAAAATCCCTTACCCTAGGGCAGTTTTTTTGTTTGTTTTGGGATCGATTTCATGTTTAATAAAGATTTGAAAGGAAATGTTGACCATGTGTGCATCAAACATTACTATCTTCAACTACCACATTTGGTCTCACCACGAAAAATGGATTGATTCATTACTTTAAGCACATTATCACTCTTTAGTATGACTCTTACTGGAGGTGGAGTTCAGTGAACCTGCCTAAACCTGTTTTGCTCATGTCAACCTCAGCATTAAAATGAAGTGTCATGAGGAGAACCATCAAGCTTAAAATCATGAAGCACGGCAATTTGTTAAACACTTCGCATCATTATCATCCTTCAGTACCATAAACAACATAATATAGATCCAAATACTATGACATATTAAAAATAAACTTTATTACAATGCAGGCTTCCTCAAATTTGCTGAGTTTTGCTACACATACATACATAAATAATACCCTTTGTTTGATTTTTACCTGTGTAAAAATCCATTTGAGTGCTTCAGCCCACTGCCCACTGAAAGTTTAAGCCCTCAATTTCTCTAATAACCAGCCTTTATCTTCCACAGTTGGGCATGCATCCATAGCAGAAGATAATACAGTGTGATGCAATTGCTCTCAGATATGCCTCATTCTGTATTACGGTGGATTTCTTGACCAACACAACCAAGGCAGTCTCTTGGTAAACAGAACTATACAAGTAAGCACAAGCTAAGGACATTTTCAAGAGTCTGTTTCACTGGAAGGCAATAGGAGGACATTCACAATTTGAGGCCTGACTGTCACAGGTGAAAAGTGCTTACAAAACCAGCAGTAGAGCCAGATAGGAAGAAGAGTCCCTCAGCAATCTCATTGGGAACAGCAAGAATTTTCAGTGACCCGATCTACACTGCACCTGCAAATATAATACTCTCTTCAGTTCCACTGTATCCATTTTTTTCCTCAATCTTAAGCGACGAGCCCAGGTATTCAGATTTTCTAGCCATAATTTGTATTTCTCTGACACCCCTCCTGTATTTATCTTTTAAAGTAAAAACAAAAATACCAAACCTGAACATTCAGATTTGACTATTTACAAGAATTCAGGTGTGATGGAAAGTACATACGCAGTTCAGCTTATGGATTTGATGTTGCTTCTAGACCGCTGGGACAGGCACCATTGCCTTAGACTTCTAGGGTTGTTTCTGCAACCTTTCAGGAACCCTCATGATATTTAAAGCTAAATTGTCAAGACATAGATATTGACTTTACAAATTCAGATCTTCAAAACAAAACAAAACAAAACCAAAACTAACAAACAAAACCAACAACCAAAAAACCAACCAACAACTGAAAGAGATAACTATAGCGAACTTTCTGATAAATCTTATTAGCCTGAACATAAAGAACACCAGTATTAGAGTTCAGAAGCCACCAAGTGTTCTAGTGCTATGACAACAACCATGCAGTGTAATGCTTTTCAAGTGTTCTCTTATCTCAATTTGTAACTTTCACAAATAAGTTACCAATTTCCATACAATTTGTATGTTCCCAGTAAGTTTTTTTCTTACCTTAATATGACTGATTATACTCAAATCTCACATTTTTTTTAATAACTCATAGTCTTTCAAGTACCAGTTCACTGTTTCTGGGGAAGAGTAAGACGATCAACTGTATTTAGGGAATCCATTTTCTTTCCTCTTCTTCCTCCATTTCTTTGCTTTATTTCTTTTGATTTCAAACACTAATAAACACTGCAGCATGGAAAAAAAAGGAACAATTCTAACACAGAATGCACTTGAAACACTTTAAAGTGACAGGCATCGTTATACCATGTTGCCTGCCTGGCTTAATAAAAAACACTGAGATTGCTTAAATTTGTTTGCTGAAAAAAATAACAAAAATGTTTCTGAATGTATAAATAAAGCAGCAGAGTTCTGAATAGAAATAAGAAGGTACCTCAGCATATTCATCAGCCACATGGTAGCTACCTTGTAGCCTCATTGTTGATAGTAAATGAGACTTTTTGTATGTCACATTAGAACTAACACAGAAACAAATATGTTTATTTCATATCGAACTGAATTGTGCCTGGGGTTATCTCTATTTGTACAAAGAATTCAGAGACAGAAAGAGAGTACGTGTAGAAAGGAAGAAAATAAGGCTAGATTGATTTCTCCCCCATACGCCCTCCAAATAAAGAGGGAACCTTTTTCCAAGGCCAAAATTCAAGTGCCACTTTCAAAAAGCAACAAGTAATGCGACAGCATGTGAAATAGAAAGAGATGATTGAGTGTCTTTACATGTTTTTTTTTTTTTTTCTTTTTTTTTTTTCCTGAATTAAAAACAGGTTGTGGGTATTGTTCTTTTGCTTTGGCATCATCTGTTTTTCAGAAGTGCTGAATACCACAGCTACTCTGGAGAAAGCGTAAGTTTTACTACTTCTGAAAATCAGGCCTTCTTCCTATGATGAAGAACCACGTGAACTCCCATTCCTCCCATATGTTGCATATCTAGCAGCCATTTACTTGGGAAAACCCCTCCCCCCCATACTACATTAAAAAATATGATCTCGTTTTATCAATTTAAAAAAATAACTGTGTACTTTTTCCCCTAAAAGTCAGGTTAGGGAAACAGATCTCTTCTCAGAATTGTGTGGCTGAATCAGATTGATCCAATATCTATGTTTTAATTTAATTATTTTTAATGGATACCCTGTCTCTAATGCACCACAATAAATGTGATGAATCTTCCCCTCTCTTCTGGATGGAGAGAAGTTTAAAAATGTTTGGTTTAATTCCTACTTAAAGATACATGTATGTACGTATATATTTTAACTGCTGCTTCTCTTCTGCTTCCTTAAGGAAAAAATCCTCTTTTGACTTGCTTACCACTTTTTTTGGTTGCTTGGAAAAACCAAGGGCCATAATCCAAACTTCTCTATGGAAAATAATGTCATTCTTAAAACAGGTTTCAGTGGATTCAATTTAGTTAGTGTCTTTTCTGCCTAATCATACTAATTAGTGATTGTCAGCCAACATATTAAGACAACAGAAATCATAGCAGAGAAGAATAATTAACTTCCTGCCTGGATGACAACACTAGCATAAGTCATTTTCAACATTTTTGCTTGCATGGGAGAGCTAAAATGAGAACAAAGATCAAGTTTGCTTTCTGTTGCATCTAACTGCAATTCAAATGCATAACTGAAAAATGAACACAATTAAGGTGGCTATGCATGCTGGACGATGACAAAGACTGAGGTGAAGAAATGAATCTGTGGTGTGTTGGAATTCAGAAGGAAGACTGTTGTTTCAGTAGAAATACCAAAGATCAGGCAATTTAACAGAAAAACTCATCAAAATTAAAGCCCACCTGGACAGACTAGTTGGTAACTCACTCCACTTGCTTTGCGATGTTCTCCAAAGCACACCATCAACAAACTTAAAATACCAACTATTCTGAAATTTCCACTAAAATCATATGCAGTATGTAAAACACCAGTGGAAGATAGTTTAAACAAACAAGAAAGTAAGAACTGGTCCGGCCATGTAGGTCAAATAAAGATAAAAAAAGAAAAAAAACCTCTATCTTCTGGACTGCGTTAGGGTGTCACTTCATCTTTGGTATAAAATAGGCCATCCATAGGCTGCATTTGTTCACAACTAGGAAAGACTACAGAAATTGTCAACAATTTCTTCTATCTATTGCTTTTTTTGCACTTTTTTGACCATAAGCTCCTATCTACTTAAGTTTTTTTTAATGCTCTTAAGCTAGGTTTTTGCAATGTGACAAGCAAAGCAGACTAAAAACTTCTTAAAGCTCATAAAAAAGACTGCAGATAAAAAGCACTAATGCTTTCGCTAGCGATCACGCTTTGTAAATAAAAAAATCTGCATTCTGCAAGAAAAAAACCCTGCATTCTCTATAATGCAGCAAGTTTTTTTCTCAATTCAATAACTTTACTGTAAAATGCTTTATCCTTCTAGATTTTTTTTCTGTCAACACTTAAGACAAAGTTCATAAAAGTCCCAGCATTTTTCCAATCCTTTCAGTTGCCACAGTTCCTTTATCATCAACTTTTCTTCAAAAGAAGAAAATCATTTTCTTTTAAACTGTACAGTTTATTTTTTGTTCACCCCAAAAACTCAGTCTATTAAACTTCTTCTGCACCAGCACCGGTGTGAGCAGTTTCAATTCATTCTCGGGTTTTCTAACAAGACGTTGACAGCTTGCCTTGAGAGCCTTTGACGTCCTTAAAATTAAGGCAATTAAGATTCAAGATAAACCTTACCTAAACATTTCTTTAAAAAAAAAAAAACAAACAAAAATAAAACGAACCAAAAAACAAAAAACCACTCTAGATTTAAAACAAGAAGAAAAATAAAATGAGAGAAAAAGAGTAGCTTAATTTTTGAGGAAGACAATTGGTTTTCATCTCAACTTGCTCCCTCTTGACATCATCAGTTTTTCTGTTAAAAAAAAAAAAATCTAGCTACACCTCCAGGTAAATTCTGAATTCAGATGTTTGTCCAGATGAAATGTCAACCCAGCGTTTTTCCTTCGGGTTTTTTCTTTAGTTAACAACAAAGAAAAAAAATAGCAAAAAATAAAATTGTCAGACTACATGACGGAACCATTTGCACAGCACATAAAAACACTGTTTTGTTTTTGTTGGGAAAGGTAGAAAAAAAAAAGAAAGCATTCATTTGACGCCTGTGCAAACTGGAAGCCAACTTCTTGTTCAGTGAAGTTTCTCCATTCAAGGCAATGATTTCAGACCGACATTCTTCAGTCCTGTTTATTGTCTGTAAAAACAATTGAATTAAAGTGGTCATTAAGTCAAAACAACTTTGAAATAGGCTCCTCTCCTTTTTTCCACCCAATTCTCTTTAGAAGTTATCCAAGCTAAACTAACTTTGCAGCTGTTTAAACATGATACCAACGCTAGGCTGAAAATAGCCAGGCAGAAGTAGGGAACTCCTGCTTTGAGGATGTTAACACATCCTAAGCAGATGACTTCTGTTAATGCTATGCTTAATGGGTAGTTTAACTTCACTGAAATGAGATGAATGTGTGGCTTAGCGCTGTGTAAATATTTCAAGAGTAATACAATAAGAGAGTGGATATTTTCATAATATTAAGTGGCACTATTTGTTTTGGATACTAATGATAAAGGATAAAATTACAACAAAAGGATGCATCCAATTTACTAACAAGAACACATCTTCTGATGGCAAGAACATTGAAACTATGAAAAAGCCTACTTAATGAGCTAGTTATAGCTAACTAAGAAACATTTGAGATGATATTAATTAGAAAAATTCAATTTTTTTGAATGTATGGGGTCATGAGTTTCTAAATTTACCACAAAGAACAAGTTAGATGATCAAAATTTGTTTTTGTTAGGAAGATAGCACTCATTTTGTGTTTTTGAGGTTTCACAACATTTAATGATACATCTAACAAAACTTATAGTGGCAAGACAACATGAGATCCTTAGGGAGATGCAGATCCTTCTTATAAACATTGTTAAATGTATCAGTGAGCTATCATTAAGAGCTAGCTACTGGATCTCCTACAGTCCCCAAAACTTGCATGGAAATAATGCTTTTTCAATTCAAGTTCAACACAAGGCAAGCTAGCACCTTTATCTTTGCAAGCATTAAGGCATTTGCCTTGTTCCGTTCTAAAATAATTACATTATTATAAGGAGTTAAATTGTGAAGAACGCTCATGACCTAACATTTGCCACAGAGCAACTACTTCTCCAGGATGGTAAACATAAAATGAATACTGATTTTAAACATTAAATTTGCCAAAGAATATTTTCATTGCATGAAGACTTAAAATTAGCATTTTTAATGTAACAATAGATTCATATGGAAAAAAAAAAAAAAAAAGGATTAAATATTTTCTTAGGGCTTCTGAAGCAGTTCTCTATGTTTAACTTTGCTTGACTCCTACAATTTTACTGCCCTTCTGAGTAGGGTGGACACCGTATGCCCAAAAGGCTGACTGCCTCAAAGGGTCACAACATATTCTCTAACACAACCTGGCATAAAGCTTGCCCACAAAAGGCCCCATAAATTGCATTCTCCCCACATTTAAAATCATAGTGCTTTGTGCAGCAGACAGTTTTGTTTGGGAGTAAGAGAGTACAATTTCCAGGGGGAAGGATCTCCATTTAAAGCCACTTCATAGATTTCACACTCTTTTATGTGGAAAATTAAGGATTTATGAGGAAAAGAGGCACTGTGGGTCTAAAATAATTAAGGTGATTTCCTCACAGAGTTGAGCTCTCTGCTCAAAAACAGAGGGCTGTTTCTCCTATATTGCTCCACTTCTAGAAGTTGGGTTTTTGACATGAAGTTATCATTTCTGAATATCCCTGGGATGCTCTAATTGAGTATCCAGAATATTAAACGAAAAAAATGCACACACTGATGAAAAGAGTGGATCTTAAATTTTATCTTTGGTTCATTTTTTGCCCACAGATATTACAGGATACTACATTTCCCCTCCTTTGTTGCCTGCGATGTTATGATAGTTGCAAAGAAAATAAAAATAATGAAACATACTGTTAGAACTTTTCAGCTAACTGATCAGTTCCTGCGAAACCATTCTTTTATTGTCTGTCTTTTTCTTTGCATATATGTGACAAAACCATTGTCTGGTCAAGTTAATTACTTCATCTCCATTGCTTTGCAAACAGCTGTTGTACACTAGGCATGATATTTGCTATTAATAAATGCGCCCTTCAAAGAAAAAATTAGTAATATTTTATTTTAGTTGCAAAAACAAAAAAAAAAGTTGTATATTAAAGATTACTGAAATACTCTGACAGGAATTTTTTTTTTTTTTTAAAGACAGATTGTGTATCATATTTTTTCCAGCTTCCCTCCTTTTGCATTTCTGCCCACAACCAGCAGACACAAATATAGGGCGCATTCCAGATAAAAAATGCGAAAGTAATCGTAATAAATCTGTAGCAGATCAGCCTGCGTGATTAAAAAAGAAATTCTTCTGAATAGAAATGTTTGTGCCATCAGAACTGCAACAAGGCTGTAGCTGACGAGGAAAGATGAGGGATCTCATTCTCAGGGGAAGCAAGAATTCACCTCTTGAGCATGAATACAGCACTCATTTCAATAAAGAATTGCAGTGCAGCTTTCTTCTGTGTAGGAAAAATGCCAGAAGCAGCTGATCACATTTACCTTACGAGACTTGAATGAAAGGGAACTGGAAAATGGGAATGGTCAGATCATAATTCTTTCAGAACACAGTCACCAAAACCAGTGAACAGGATGTCACTGTCACATTCATTTATCTCTTTGACTACTATATTCTGTTAGCATTTTGCCATCATTTTTTTACAGATACTAGAGAAGCTTGTATCAGAGGAGGTACACCATGTCTACAAAACATAGACTGTGTCTCCAAAATATAGAACTGGATACACCAACATAAAGCTTGTGATCAACTGCTTTTGTGATATGTATATATGAACAAATACAGCAATGACATATGAAATTGTGACAGCTTATGTCTCATGACAGTCAAAAAGGGCCATTGTATGATTTGACACATTTCTCATTCATGTATTAGGAAAATAAATGCATCTTCCATTTCCAGAGGTCATAAATGAAGTAAAGCAACTGACAGATTGGTGTAATTCTAACCGCTTCTATATCATAGCATATGCCTCTTAGCACTCATAGTTCTCTAAGTACTATGTCATGATGCATTAACTGACATATTACATGATTTTCTTGTCTTTTTGTCTACTTTCTTCAAGACAAAAATTCCTTTTTTTTTTTTTTTTTTTTTACAGTAAAGTGATGTTTAATGTACACGTATTAATAAATTATAGCATTTGGAGCACATCAAAATTCCTACATTTGGAGCCCTTCCAAATTCCTAGAATCCACATGTGATTAAGTTCTTGACTAGGCAACCTCATCTTTTTGAGGATCAATTTTATTATGGCAAAAGGAAAGATGCTTGAGGATTACTCTAAAGTAGAAAGTGTTCAAAGCACAGCCAGTGTGCAGGATCTTAAGTTTTCCAAGGTATCCCATAGGAAGCAAATAAAGCGAGCAGAGGATAGGAGAAAGACAGAACAGTCTTCTCCTCATCATATTCGCTTCCCTTGTGTTTCCAGCTTCTGCCCACTTGGTGTCTGCAAGGCACTGGTTTTGCATTCTCAAAAATACCACCTCGGGGCAATTTACATTGCTTTACTAACCACATTTTCAGAAACAAACTTTTACATGTGTACCATAATAATTTCACCATTGCAAAATCTAAGCTCTCTGTATAAACTTTGATGCCAAATACTGGTTTAGCCCAGCATGATGGTTGTTAATACAGTTGTTGGGATCCATCCAAATCTGCAAATAGCAGAGAAAAGCCAAAGAGTGTGGTTCGGCAGGCACAAACTCAAGGACAGTTTGCTCAGATGAGGCCATCTACTAACGCTACATCAGTACTCTAATACTGCATAATACAGTATGCAGCAGTGTTCCATATACACAACTATGTATGGAGAATTATTTGAACTTGATGAAGCACCTGCTGAATTTGTATTGCTGAAACAGGAAGCAAATTTGGCCTACTATTTTGAAGAGAGAAAACCTTCTGGCTAAGAAGCATGTGCTTACTTACTTAGACTGTTGGTAAGAATATGCAGGTGCATGTTCACTGGATGTTTCCACTGTCATCTGTTGCTGTTGACCACTGGCTTCCTGTGATGAAGATGCTACTGTTTGTGGAGAAGTATCAGCAACAACACCCTAAGGATTTAAATAAGAACACGAAAGGTTACTGTTTCCACTCAGTTTAGTTAATTACATAAAGGAACTCAGTACCAGATCACCATTCCTGTATTTCCCTTGGACCACCGTATGGTTAAAAGAGTTTGGAAAAGCAGAACCAGATGCTAACACATCAAACTTGATTAGCTCACAAAGAGATAATCCATCAGTGAGAATCTTCCTTAATGTACAAGCCTCTCCAGTACTTTGCTCTCACAGGCTGAACTGGGAAATACCTATGCATTTTGGAACATTTCTCTGTTTATTGAAAGACAAAAATTCTGCTGACTTCAGTGAAATGTGGATTTTACTTTCTGTCTTTCTTATAATGAATGTATGGCTCTCTGATGTTCATGTACTTCACAGTGAAATCACTCCCATTTCCCTTCAATTGCAATGTGATAAAAGGCAGAAATTAGGTCCACCACCTTCCAATCTATTACATGTCCACCAGAAGTCTAGCTGCCTTAGAATAACACTGCACTACTGTACACAGTGCACTCATACATGTACTTTTTCAAGGATAAATTTACCCTACTCTGAAGATTTTACTACTTAAGTCAAAGCTCCAATAAAGTTTTCTTTCAATTGTAAATTTGAAAAAAGTGATTAGATACACAAAAGTTGATGTGCATGGATTTAACGTTATGTTCTATTTCTTAACTATTTGGACAGTCTGAATAATACTATTAATTCCAACAATTCTGCATGCTTTCAAAGCAATCCATTTTCTTGCCTTTACTCTCACATTTGATGCACTGGGCACAAAAATAGCACTATCAGATCTTTTCAGGGAACAAACTTTATTACTGTATCACATACAACAGAGCCAGAAGAGGGAGCACAAACCACTTGATTTGTTTTCATTTGAGTCCTATGTAAACAAGAGGTAGTTTATTTCATATTATCTGTGGAAAAAAAAATATTAAGTTCCATTTCTCCATTTCTCAGAAATTCTTCATGTCTGTTGAGACTGCGTTGTTTTTTTCCTGTGTACTTCCTTGTCTTTATGATTCTGCTATTGTCCATCTTGAGAATGTAAGCTCTCTGGGGCAGAGACCATATACAAATAAACAACAGTAGTAATAAGCATCACTAGATCAGATCAGGACTGGCTAAATATTCACATAATATTTGATTACTGTATCATGTCACTCCATTGGGTATGAATATAACAATGGGTGATGGTGAGAAGAACTCAGGAAGAATTAATCTCTTATTAGCGCTGGTCAGTACTGATGGATGAGCCACTGGTCTCCACCCCACTATCTCATTTTGATTTGGATTTGTACCTCATTTAATACCTAAGAATAGCTACTAAAAAAGAGGCACTTGTGCCACATTTGCAGCCAAACAAGGCTTAGGGGAGTATTATCTTCAAGCAAAAAGACAAAAAAACCCACCAAACAAACAAACAAAAAAACCAACCCACTAACGCTGAAGATCTGACTGGCACAGTGTGACAAAAAAATACAAGCCTTTTCTGAGGGCTCTCATTTAGAAATTTCAGTAATTGCAGAGAACTGGGAAAAAAACATGAGTTCACTGACTGGTGGAGCCACACCAAAAGCATCACTAACACAGCAACTTCAAAGCACAGAGCAGGAACAGCACCAACTCAGAAAGTCCATACAGCTCAAGACAGAAGTATGGAGACCCTGGAACACCTCACATTACCCTACAGAAGGGAAGAACTTTTATTAATAAAAAGGAATAGCACCAAAAAGAAGCACACGTTGAAGAGGATGACAAGGCACCCTCCTCTCACTGTGCTTGGTGGCCCTTATAATGCTGCACAGAAGTGGAGGCTGACCTGATTCTCCCAGCAGCTTGTGGTCTATGGGGTTGAGTAAATACTTACTCATTAGACTGTCATCAGCATGACTCAGCCCCAAGGAGGGAGGGAGCGAATCCTTCCTCAAGGATGAAAAAGCACTCAGTCAGTGCAGCATCCTCCACGTCTGTATATACAAGAGGAAGGTTTCCATTGCTCAATCACTTTTTCTGGTGGCTAAATATTTCAGCAATTACCTATATTTGTTAAGGACCACATCAAACCCTCTTGCAGTCTCTTTTGCATTTGTGGTCTGTCTGCCGGGATTGTTTTCCTGTCGCTTCCCATCTCCCCTCCCAAGTACATGGAGAAAAAAAGACAGTCATAATCACTGATGTTTTATTCCACGTCCTGCTGTACAACAAAACAAAAACAGCAAAACAAGAGCCCCTGCAAATAATAAGTAAATTAAAAGGGAAAATAAAGTCAAGAAAAAGAATGTGAAATCTTAATTTTAAAAAATCTGGAAGATGTACCATTCCATAAAGTGATTTTAGGCCCCTCTCAAACAGCAGGTACAATGAGGAATCATAGATGTAAGAGTTATATTACCCCTCATGGTCCTTTCAGGGATGGAGGTACACTTACTTCAATAGGGACAGCTGTTGGAGGCACAGGAGTGTACTGGGGAATGTAGGTCCCTTGCATAGGTGCAGCAGCAGTCATGTACTAGAACAAACCAAAGACAAATTGACATTAGAAAACTATAGTCACAAAAATAATTATATTGGAAGCGTGACACTGTTTCTACTTTCTGTATGGAATTTGCTGATTCATGTATAGTCTTGTTTTGATTGAGGATTTTAATGAATTGTAAAATCACCTTCTAGCTATTAAAAATCATTATCTTGAACTTAAAAGTCAGGTCACACTTGAGTACAAGCAATACTGTATTCAATATCTTGCTGATATATTCAGATTGTATTACTTTTTCATGTACTTTTTCAAATTGAGACTCATATTTGTTTTTATAAACAAAACAGTAAAGAGGCATGATAACATATATATACACTATATATATCATATTTACAGAGACAAAGAGTCTAAACAATCTTTCAGAATCTTATTTGTCTTACCTTACAAAATACAAAGCATGGAATTTGACAGATTTATTCCTGTCCATAATTAGCCCTATCATCAAGAACATTTATGTTTACAGTCGGTTGTGATCCAAGACAGGAAGACATGTTTGGGAGCTGCTTTTGTACACAGTAGTCTTAACCAGAGTCTTATGGATCATTTTTAATATCCAAAGATCTCCTATACAGATTTTGAAGCTGCTCCCAATTGTTATTACAGCAACACAGGTTATTGAAATTCTTTAAAACATTTTCTCTCCCAAGTACTACAAAAGAGTCATTTTTATTTTTTTTTTCCCCTCTTTTCCTAATTTGTAAGTACATATGGATTTTGCCACAGGTACAGCACTGATCTCTTTACATACAGCATTTCTTAAAAAGCTCTTGAACTGAATGCAACAGATTGTTCAAGTTTTCAAATAAAGTATCAATATTAAGTTATCAGATCCATACGTACTTCTCTGTCTACGATCCAGTCCCAACTGCATGTCTTCACTGACAAGAATCTCAGGATGAGCCCAATCACACAATGGACTGTATGACACTTCCACTACATGTTATCTTCAAAGACACATTGAAGATCTGAATCAGCCCAGAATGTATTTGATGAATTTCAAAATGAGTTAAATATAGCTTTGCTTCCTGGCAGGCTTGGGAAGTGTTTGAAGGATTTTATTCCGCTGTTTATAGTAAAATTTGCATTTAAAGAACTCACCTCAGTTCTAAACTAACTGTCTGGTTTGATATGCCTGTCACAAACACACATTTATAAAATTACAAAGCAGGGTACAGACTCTGCAGCAGTGCTGGAGAATGGAAAATCGGGAGTCTAAGAGCTCAATTCTCCAATCTTCATTTGAATAAAAAGAAAAACAAGCATTTAAATGAAATTGGTTTCTGATGGAAAAAGCAATGAGAAATATAGGTGACATAAAATGTACACTTGCAGTATAAGTAGCACATTGTTGTGTTGAAAATCATTACAGTATTTGTGAACACAAATTCACAGCATTTTCCTTCCCTTCAGGCAGAGGGGCAGGAATTTCTCTAGTGCATGTGTGTCTGTATCAGGCCATGATTTTCTGCAGCTCCTTTTTCTTCTTTTTCAGAATGAGAACTTAATTCAATACTTCTCTTTATGAATGCTAACCCATCAAAGATATTAGGCCAACGATCCCTACTGTCCTCAGTTCAGCTGGGTTATTATCCTGCCTTAAGGAACTACAGCAAGGTGTTTCAGAGCTGCTTCGTTCTGCTTTGTAATGCTGGGATTACATCTGCTCTGCAGTATTGTTATAAATGTGTCAATATTTAAGAATAACCTGAAGCACTCTTACAGTTCTGCAAAGACCTACAAGCATTTTAAATACTTGCATAGCATAGCTTCACTTGAACTTATAAATATTTTAATAACAAGTATTACTGTAAAGACTAAATCGGCCTTATTCATCTTAAACTTCCTCAGAGTTCTTCCCTGAACCCAGCTGATCAATGCAAAGCTCAAGAGGTGCAGTTATTTGCCTTTCCCTTAACTTGCACATAAACACACACAAATTTCAATGTACAGATCTTGAGTTATTCACCTGACTTTTAATTTAGTCCTCTCCCCATTTTACAAATTCCTCTGACACTGAGTTAAGCGGTACAACAACTGAAACTGTCCAGGAATTACTTGATGTCTTTGCTGGCTCTCAATGCACTGTTCTTGGTAGTGCAAAGGAAAGGAACATTCCAGCTGTGCCAGACTCTATGAGGAACTGCAGGAATGTGACTTCTCCCTGTATATGACATATTCCACTTGTATTAATGTTCAATGTGGTGGTGGTTCAACCTTTTGATTAAATCCCTTGTAGCTCTGCAATTAAAACAAGTTACATGGGCAAAATTAGTTGCACCAGAGGCATAAAAGGAATAAT
Source organism: Perdix hodgsoniae (assembly GCA_035772895.1). Taxonomy (NCBI): domain Eukaryota; kingdom Metazoa; phylum Chordata; class Aves; order Galliformes; family Phasianidae; genus Perdix; species Perdix hodgsoniae. The sequence continues at coordinate 3,726,144 of JAPSGF010000062.1, read as the reverse complement.
TTTTTGGCAAATAATTTGATCCTGGTAAAAGTTAGTTAAAGCTTAATCCAGCAGAGGTGTTCTGCTGCTTAACAAGTGGCCCTTGACCACAGCAGCAGATTGATCCGTATTACGGGTACACACATTGTGTCCTTCACACAAATTGAATTTCAAAATACTCCTAATGTAATAACCTTTATGAGTTAAAAAACACCCCCCCTCATTTCAGAAAAAAGTATCCGGGGCAACTGTTAAAACTTATCAGCAGTGCTTGGAACTGATTCTCTGTCTCCCCATACTCTCGCATAAGGATCCATCCAGGCTTTTGTAAAAGACTTCACAGAACTGCAAAGGACAACTGGGGCTTAATTCTCAGAGATACATAATTGGTCTTAAGTATTTAAACTCTGCTTAGGTACAGAGGAAATCCCAAATGAGATCACATCAATTCAGGAGTGCCTGCCCTGGTGGATCTATTTTCACCAAGGGAAGCTTAACACTAAGAAGATGCTCTAAGCTAGTCTGTTTATTTAAAGTATAATGAAAGAGGAAGAGAGATTTATTTTTGTTTAAACTCACATTAGCTCAATCAAATTCACATGCATTTATTGTGTTTATGAGCAACATAATCCTAATCCTTTATCTCACAGGTTGAATACCTTAAAGATTACTTAGTGCTGAGGTACAGTATCAGTGGACTCTAATTAATACATTAATAGCTTTGGCTAATGCAAGAGATGAATTTCTCTTGATGAATATTCATGCTTAATGGTTAGCTGAAAAGTCACCATAAAACAGGACTACAAAGTTTCCTGAAAACTGCATTTCAGTTGCTTCCACACTCAGCACAGACTGAGCCCCCTGGAGTCTGTCTCTCTCCCTGGGTCTCCTTGTCACTTTACCCAGCTATTCTGTAAAATGCAATGCTCTAGATGGGTTGGAGTGACTTCTGCTGGAAGATGTTGGGAGGTGACTCTGAAAACTGGGGAGATTCAGAAGGAAAGTTAAACAATTGATATCTACCTTGCACAGTCCCACACAGAATGAAGATTCTACTTTATGGACATCCCCCTAGTTCATATGGCTTCCCACCTACCTCAAGAAATGAACATAACCTGGATATAGGCAAATGGCAAAAAAAGAAGACACCTCTGACACAGAACTGTCTGACTCTGACTCACAGAACTGTCACAGAGATTGATCTTCATGAACCTATAAACACCATAAACATTGCTTAAGTAAAATAAGAGAACATGAAAAATCCAAGCTCGTTATTTCTTCCTCATACTTTTCCATCAGGATTACAGATTCTTGAGCAAAAATGTGAACACTCATTCAACTAAGTATTCACAAAGAAGAAGAAAATAATGTTCATTCTTCCTCAACTGTACAGGCTTTGGGGGTCTAAAAAGGAGAAGCTGATCCTTCCTAGTAGTAAAATGCACAGTGACTCTACAGGCATAGATGATGCATCTGGAGAGCACAGGGAAGCTTGTTTGGCATTTTGATTCTTTGAAAGCTGACAACTTCTATTACAAAAAAAGAAAAAAGGGAGCATTACTGATGATTTACTTAGTTTGTGTATAAACAAATAGTCTCTTCACAGAGAATACAGAGCCCATTGTTACAGTTGGTGTTACAGCTGGGAAGATTATCGTGATGAAAATGGGAAAAGAAACAAACAGGAAAGGAAAGCTAACCTGTATCCAAAGATTTAGGTTTACAGGAAAGACTCCACAGAGGAGGGATCTCCAGAAAGAGACCCTTCCTGTGTGGTAGTCAGCCCTTAAATGGGGTCTGGGGGGAGGTCACACAGCTGAGTCGCCTTCACCTGTGCTCCCATGGCTGACCCAGACCTTTCTTCAGGTGATCAATCAGTGCTTCAGGCCCTGACTCAACAGTTCCCATACAGCCCATGTTCTCTGCACTGAAGATGCACAGTATTATAGCGTAATGGATGCTTTGCAATACCTCACTGCTTCACTCAGATTGCACTAACCAGGGCACCAGTTTTGCCTATATGCTACATCAGAAATTCTGCTCACACGTCATTCTAATGAGATTTTTGTTTTTACCTCCTTGCAATTCCTTGTGTGAAAAAATACATAGGTAGAAAATAAGAAAACAGTGATACGCCTGTTCTCCTTTTAGCTATTAACCTGCATGACTACAAGGAGTTAAATGAAGAGAGGTAACAGATGAGGCAGGATGAAAGGACAAAATGAAATTGTGGGAAGTATCATTATTAATTCAGAGGGCAACATCAGATCTTACTGATCTGAAAACAGTGTGGTATCCCTGTCTGGCTCCAGGAAGGCTTTTTGAGCCTGCAGAAAACACTAAACACATAAAGGTGGCAAAAGAGAAGAAAAAACAAGGATTAAGCAGTTGCCTGCAACTGGCAGAGCAAGGGAACATACTGAGGAAGGACAATGGTTTCTCCCATCAAAGGTGGAACTGAGTGACATGCAGGGAATTTACAATTTATAGAGTTAGGTGCAGATAATGCCCACTTATTCATTTGTCACAGCCAGCCTTTCTTGGGCCCAAGCTAGCAAAGAGTCTGGTAAATGCTAGCAAGTGAGATACATTGCAAATGCTTCTTATACTAGCCATTAATTGCTGAGCTTTAACTGAAACAGTGTCTGAAAGAGTAAGCAACTATTGCAAGACTTCGTTTATACCCCCAGAAGAATTTGGAGACACGCATTTTAAATTCTGAAGGTCACCTTTAGCAGTAACATAAGAAACCACCCTAAAGTACAACTCTGTGTGTAAGCCTAGTTGCCTATGAAATAGCACAGCTGTGATTGCAAGGCTAATTGTATGCTAACTCTCTTGACCACTGTGAATATTGTGAGCTATTATGGAGTGGCAACAATGGATAAAGTGATCAACACTAAACGTGTCTCCTGGAACAAAGAAAACCAAAATTCACAAAATGCGACATTAACATGTAAGTTTGTAGTAGATGCTGAAATTGAGGGCAACGCTTACTCAGGATTACTATGCTTATTAAGCACAAGGAGCAATGAGCAAGTAATAAGCATAGAAGAAAAGGCTTTTCAAACTCCATGTGAAAATGCTGCTTTCTGCTGTTTGCTTTGTTTTCTATCTGTTTCAAGAATCAAAGATTGCTTTCCTGATTTCATTGACCCATGTGCTCCTGAAAAGGCACAGAGCCTTTTCAGGCAAGGTTAGAGACAAACTGCAGAATCCCTATACCAGTTTCTGCTGGTGAGCATTTGCCCCCACAGCAACCTGCTGTGGAGAGATTTAATGGGTCTTCTTATGTGAGTAAATGCTAACCCGTGTGTCTGAAATGAGCAGGGATTCCAGAAACAGGTCTTTGATGATTATTTGTAGTTCCATATACTGCATGGGCTACAGTACAGTGATAATGACTTAGCTTTTAGGATCCTGAGAATTTCTGCCAGGATTTGTTTGTACGTGTTTTATTTTATTTTATTTTTTTAAACCATCTGAGAAGTCTAGACACTGCATCACTAACAGAATTATGTGAAAACATTTGCATTGCTGGAAAACTGAAGAAAATGAAACTGTTGGCTGGATTTATTTTTACCACCTTTTTTTTTTTTTTCCCTCTTGAAGGAAACCTGCCCTCTCACTTTTAAATCTCTTTCCCTGCAAAGAAAAACTGCATCTCTCACAGATCCCTGGGAGGTGGTTATAACTTTAACGAAACATAGAATAAAACAGATGTATTTTTTTTGTCCCTGGTTCCACCTTCTCATTTGAAAATACCCTGTTCTCCAGCAGAAAAGAACATTGTCCTGCTGCGTCCTCTTATCCCACAGTCCAGCAGGGAGATGCAGAAACTCAGGAAAAAGACCATCTACTTCATCAGTGCCGGTAGCGGCTCAATGAAATGCAATATCCAGCAGCCACAGTTTTTACTTTAAACTTCAAATGTCTTTTGCTGCCCAGAAGCATTCTCATCTTCCAGTTCAATCCTGTAATTATTCAATGGCTGCTATTAATCTTAGTTTTTCCCCAATTAAAGAGTATGAGAATAAAAGCTATGGAGATTTTGCATATATTAGAATATTTTTGCTAATAATTATAAGCCTGGTCTAAAATTTAATGCTATTTTACCACACAATTACCAAAGTCCTATCAAGAATAGCACTGTCATTCAACAGAATCTCATCACTGGGCCACTGCACTCATTGTTCAGGCAGAGAATAAAAATCTTTACAAGATTTAACCTTCCTTCCCTGCTGCTCAGTAATACGAATGTATTTAGGAACACTGGCTATCACTTCGCTTTCAACCTTTCTAATGAGATGTTACCTAATTCTCGGAGCAAGTTAAATGAAGGTAGAGAGAATAATAACTTCAAGAACTATATTTACAAACTAATCTCCTTTTCTCTTCAGGAGTTCTAAGTATCCTTCACAAATCCCCACCTTTGGAAATCAGAGCAATACAAAGGTATTGAAGAAAGGAGCAGATAAGCTAAACCCCCCACAGTTAATGGTCTTTTCTTTTATTTCTGAATTCAGGCCTGCTACTAAAGCAGAGTAATCAGGATTAATCAGATAAAAACTATTTAGAGTAAACAAATGTGAGAACAGTCAGATCACTGCAAACAGCTGTGTACTAGCATACAAAGTACTACGTTTGCAGAAACTGTAGGTAATGCAAAGAGCAATCCAGGAATGTCTACAGAAGCAGATAAAACAAAAATCAGCACATTAATCCTAAGCAAATTTTAAAGTCTGACGGCTGGTATTGGATTGAAAGCTAGTGAAAATCCCAGATTGTATTCAGATATCTCACAAGTGACTGAAAAGACAGAAAATGGAAATAAAACTATCAGAATGTGCAAATTAAGTTCCCAATTTGATATCTTTCACTAAAGGCAAATAAAACCCCTTTTAGGATAATTTCTTTATAGGAAGTTGTTCACATGTTTATCAGCTTGTATGTGGCTATGGAACACAGCCTCAGACAGACAGTAATGCTGGTAGTCACTGTCAGCGTACCTAGTTCTGTGATACTTACATTTCTGTCGTCCTTGTGCCAGTCTCCACTGTAAGAAGAGATCTAAGGGGACTGTACAGAACTGTACATTGACTCTCCATATGTGACTGCACATATGAATAGCCTCAAGATGCAAAAACTGCTTTTTTGCATAATTCTTAGTATCTAATAGGTCTGATGGATGCATCTGCAAGAGAGCAAGAATACTCCTGTGCTTAAAAAGGAGAATGACTCTGGTATTGCACTTTCAATTCACAATTCTTCAATTTTTTCAATTCTTAACCATTTATCTAGAAAATGAGCATTTTTAAATTTTTCCTAATACCGTCTATGTATCTATTCTGTCAATGTACGTTATGAGATCTCTGGGTAAGTTTTCTAGCATGGGTTAGAGCATTTAATAGACTGTCTTGACTGCAGCACCTTATATAAAAACAGGATACAGTGACTATATCATAACAAACGAATATACTGCACCAATCTTGGGCACTCAGGGTCAGCAATCATAGAGATTCTGTCACATTCATATTTTTTCTTTTTCACATTCTGTATACTGAAAGATAAAGGTGTGATGCAGCAGAATTATAGCTGCTGCTTCTGAAATGGAAATTCCCTATACACCCCAATGGCTAGAGATTTCTATGAATTTCCATCTGAATGCAGTTCCACCAATTAATCCTTGATGAATGGCTGCTAGCAAGAACAAGGAAGCCTGATCTGCATATTGTATTTTCAACCCAAGTAAATAAATATCTGTGTCACTGAAACTCTCAACACATGAGCATGTTAAGCTATTATTAATAACACATCCATTTATATGAACAAATAATTGCTTTTTAGAGGTAAATGTATCTTCCAGAGGCTATTACATCTTCACAAACTTGAGGAGCTAAAGAGGAGACTAGTGTCTGCAAACATCCACATAGTATGGATGAATCTGTTAATGAAACAAAATGAGAACTGCGTAGACTTATTGAACTATAGTTGTTCATTCATCACATACACCTTCCATTTGCTCTTTCAGATTAGGCTCAAGTGTGGATCAATTGTCCATAATAAAGAAAGAAAAAATAGTAAAAACACACACAAAAAAAGTACCTATTAGTATTTCTAATTAATATTAAAAATTTAGTATTTCTAATTTTTCAGTTTCCCAGAAACAGGACTAATTTCTTCTACTATTGCCTGATAGAAGCATAATAATACGATAATAGCACTGCACCATCAAACGACACCTTGGCTATTCTTAAAAGAAGCTGAAATACAGTATGACTTTGTCTCTAGAAGATCCCTATGATCTAAAATATTTTGAAAAACTGTAAAGAAAGGTATCACTGGCTGTAAAAAACAAGGAATCATCTCAAAGCTTCATAGAAAACAGCTGTCTGCATTATGTATTTAGAAATTTGCCAATCCAATGAATACAAAATACTTTGCAAGCATAGTGCGTGTTTCCTTTTGGGGCTCACACTGGCAGCTAACAGTGGCAGCAAGGATACCTTAAAAGCCAGTCTTCATATATTTATGGTGGACACGAAATACCAGGGCTAGGCAGGGTGAAATGCATTCCCTGTCCTCTATGAGATATGCTGGGCCCTCACACCTTAGCATGCATGCAAAAGCATGCTACTATTAGGAGTGTTTAGCCAAATCTCCTGCCAAACATGCACTCAGGCCTTCCAAGATGCTCAACATGGTATTGGGATGGCTTAGCATGGAGTTTGCAAGCCCTAGGAGCTTAATTCTATCTGAAACTTGGGTGAAGCTCTGAAAGACTTTTGTCTCCTCCTGCACACCTGGTAACCTGCAGTCCCTGAGCAGGTTTTGAGCTGGTGTCCTGCTTTTCCTCTAGGAAGTCCCACCGTGTTACCTGCCCAAAGCAACACTTCTAGTCTTTTCCAACTTGTCAGTCACATGCCTACTAGGACTCATCTCTTCCTAAGTGAGCAGACCTGTAAGGCAACTCATCAAGAGATCTGGAAGCCAGCCCAAATCATTGGACATGGTGAGGCTGCTCTGGAACACAAAATCCTGGCTGTGTTCTGCAGCTGCTGCCTGAAAGCTGACCTGGAGCAGGACAGTAACCAAGAGGGATGTTTATACCAGTTGGCAGCTGTCAGGATCTTGGGGAGTATATTTTGTGCTGCAAACACCATGAGTCATTGTTTCCAAAATTTAATTTTTGCTTGGAATTTCTGGTACGTGGGAGAATCTTTCTGTTTTTGTTTGGAGGTTTTAGAAGATGAATCAGAATGAAACCAAATTTTGTAAAATGAATTTCCCACAAACTGAAAATCCTGAATGTTACTCAGCTAGGTCCTCTTCTGTCTGTAATTTAGTCAAAAGTATCAGCCATGGTCACAATTGCTCAGGAGGGCAAAAATACAAAATTTTAACCTTTAAGGGCTGATGGCAACTTCAACACATCTAAAGTACTATGCTTAAAAACAATGCAGAACAAAACAGGGTTTCTCGTTAGCCTATGAATTTGTCTGTTCAAATCTTTAAATGTATTTACATTGTCATTAGCTCTGTTAGATGGCAGGGCTGTGAAAGGTGGCTGCAGCATTTTGTGAGGGCTTCATTTTCCTATTATCCACAAAACTATGAAATTATCCTGGGATCAATGTCCCCTTAAAATTAATGTCAATGCTCTACTGATACACTTTGACTGTGTTAGAGTATTACAGAGACTGTCCTCAAGTCTCCTGATTACCAGCTGTGGGAGGATCCCTGAAACATGAGCACCATCAGCTCTGCGACTGCGTAATCAAAGCAGAAACGCTGCCTATTAACAGGGTGCTGGCTAAGTGAGCTGATCCACATCACACGGCCATGTCATGAGCTTGTCTGCAATGGAATGAGTTACTTACACTGTTGAACTCCTAAACTTATTTTGTGGTAGAAGTTATTCAGAACCTCTTCAAGTTCGTCATTGTTTCATCCAAATGACAAAGAAAGGAAGGGGGGGGGGAGTCGCGGCTGTGGGGGG
>JAPSGF010000062.1:3530598-3712983 GCA_035772895.1 Perdix hodgsoniae | reverse complement strand
AGAAAAAGAAAAAGAAAAAGAAAAAGAAAAAGAAAAAGAAAAAAGAAAAAAAAAAAAGGTATTTTTATACCAAAGGAGAAAACCTCAATTAAAATAAAAGAAATTATTGCCAACTTGGCAGTGAAGCCATTTCATACCAAGAACATAAGGTTTTTTTTGAGAAAAGTGTGCTGTCTTATCAAGAAATCAGCCTTACTAACAGCTAGTTAAAGCAACTGCTCATTAAAAGAAGAGCAGCAAAATTGCTTTTGCTATACAATTACATTTGGTAAAATTCTGAGCACCAATTTGTATTCCAGGTCTATACCAGGTGATAACATCTGTGGGAGTACCATCATATCCAAAAACTCAATTTACCTCATTATTATACTTTTGTCACTCTGATTAGCACTGTCAAAAATGATCATGGACGTAAGAGCAAATTCACTCATTTTTCAGTCCAGCTCAGTGCAGGTGTTCAGGTGGAAAGGGTTGGTAGCAGAGCAGAATAATGGAAAAAAAAGAGAACACAGGGATAGTTTCGCCCTTATTGACTGAGAAAGTATTGGTTGAAAAATCAATCGGGAAATTGCAACCTTTCTGGTCTACACCACAAACCCTGTGCACAGTGTTGGTTGGAAGGCAAGAACACTTAAACAGGACGAAATTTTTGCATCAGTGAAATCAGTTTACATCTCAGAAGTATGATACTGATTTGAGGGAAATCCTCAAGAGAAACACGTTCAGAATAGAGAAACGGGGAATTGAGATTGGTTGATATGTAATAATTTGGGCATTTAGCTAATAGGCTTTTAGGAAGCTGGCCACTGCTATATTAAATTTTATAAAAATAAGAAAGCAAACTTGAGTGTGCATGGGCATGCCTACCACATTCAAAAGCCATAACAAATCCCAAAGGACAGAGCATCCTCCTTGGGACTGGGAAAGGATTGTGCCTCTTTGAGATACAATTACTCCCTGGACTCTTCCCAGCATGGTGCAGCCCTCATCTGCCACACAGCAGAAATCTGCCATGCTCAACAGTTCATTTACCTTGCTAGAAAAACAACTCAATTCAGCAAACTCCCAAATTCACTCAATGCAGCTGCTCTCAAACCCCTTGTTACAGTTTAATGAAATGTGCTGACTGAGCTGTTTCATAGTAAATATTAGTTATAGCACAACTCACCTCCCAAATTGAGTCTTTTAGGAGCAAGAGGATTCTGCATTGCCATAGCACTGACACAGAATCACCCATAACTCACAAATAATAAAATACCATCTGAGGGCACAGAGGTTATTGCCATCACCAGCTCCCTATAGAATTGTAAATCATTTGAACAAAGCTTACCTTTTTTTTGAGAACTTCAGGCTATATACACAGGACACCAGTGTCTTACACAGGTAGTGAAGACTGCACCCTCAGCTACTTCATTTAACCTTGCTTCACAAATGAGTGAACCCTGAACAGGTTGCTCTTATCAACTGAAAATAAGAAAAGTTCCCTCAAAACACTGGTAATTTGTCTTAGAGGAAGTTCAAACCTTTGGGCAATCAGCTTGCCAACCATCTGATAAGTCAAGTGGATTAAGTGTGAAATACACAGCGTGCTGAAGTTCAGTGGGGGTACACTGAAGGAAAAGCCAATAAAATTCAGTGGAATATTATTTTTGCAAGCATCTGCAGATCCAGACCTTTGCCCAGTATGTAAGCTCAGTTATTTTTGTTGCTGTCATTACATTTTTAAAAAACACTGAACATCATTTAAATTAAATTCACTTTCAGTTCCACTGTATACGCTTTCATTAATGTGGCACTGTGTCACCTTCAGAAATGTCGCAGCACTTAAAATCTAATGTTTCCATCTAGTCTTAGTGCTCCTGGAAGTGAAACTTTCCACATTAAAAAAAATCCTGGGAATGTAATTCAAAGGTTGCTGCTCAAAGCAGAAACATTTTGCTTTACAAAATATATCCTCTCTACTGAATGAAAAAACAATTAAAAGCAAGTAGTACTAACCTACATACACTAAAATAAACCAATTGTAACTCTTGATCCCAATATTTTTTTTTATTAATTGAATACTGTGAATAGTCAACCTGCAGAGTATGTTACTTCTCCACTGTGTGAACTTGAGGTATTGAAAATAAAGTGTTATTCTGCTTTGCAGCTCATCTGAGTCTGGTTATATCATGCTCAGTAAACATTTTCTAGAGTTTTCATAATTTCCTGATTTCTCCACAGTTAAATGAATATAAAATAAGAATTAATTATTTTTATTACTTGTTTTGAATTGAAGTAACAATGTTTCTTTGCAAATAAAAATAGAGCTTAGAGATGAAAACAGGCTGTTTTGTGTCACTGCTAGAAAATCCTACTTGGAGGTGTATGGCCCAAACGAGTTCTAGATGTTCCAATTAACAACCATTCCCAACTCATTTCAAAGGCTAGCCAAGCTCTACACATATCACAGATTTCTGCAAAACATTCATACCTCCCCTGTTTTGCCCTTCATTTACCTGTACTCTGTTGTATGCAACTGCTGCTGCCTATCACCATCATGCTCTTTTCTTCTGCCTAGAGTTTACAACCTCTGTGACTGAAGTTGCTATAACCCAAATACCTCCCCTTTAACAAAGCTGATACTATATAAAGGACTGCAATTGTGCTAAGCAGACACTAGTCACTCTTCTGCATAATTTGTCTGTTTTTCTTTCCTGCCGAGGACACAACTCCTTTAAGAGTTCAGAACTTACAGCTCAGTTATCAGGCACCTGCCCAGGCACCACAGAATTGTTTCCCAACGCTTGGCAGAGCAGTTCTGTGGACACACCAGCTCTAGAAAACAGTCCTTGCCTTTCACAAATCACAGTTTGGCAAGACAAACCTCACCTCCCTAAAATCTCAAACTTGCCTTGGATTATGGAGGCCTCGCAGAGTTTTTCTGAATCACTGATAAATTGGATTTCTTACTTTTCTAGAAAGCCATATTCATCATTTCTATCATCTGAGTCTACATTCAATACAGGCAGGAAAATAAAACTGAGTTTCATCCAAATAAAGCAAAGAATAAGGTATTTGCTTGCAAAATAGAAAACACATTTACAACAGAGTAACACATCAAGAAAACACAGATGACAGACCTGGCTTTCAGAGTAATTTTGTTTCCTAATTTTTGTTGAATTTGTCAGTTATGGTTGTAGCAGGATGTTACAAACCTAGAATTATTTCAAGCTCTTAACCTTTTATTTGTTCCTTTTTTTTTTTTTTTGCCATTTTGTTTGTTAAAATCTTATCCAATTTAAAACCAAATCAAGTTGAACTTAACCAAGCTTCTCTTCCCCCCAACCAAAACCTCCCACATTATCTGTGGCATCAGCACAATTTCACATGAACGAGCATGCTTTGTACACGTTTCTTTCCTCTACACATTCAAAGCTAACAAAATTTTGAGAAGACATATGAACAAGTTCTGGGAGTAGGACTAAAAGCGAATCTTATACTCTATACTATTACTATTACCACTCTATAATACTACGTGTTTTATGCTTTTCACTTTCTCTTCATTACGGCAGAATAAAAACATTCACTTTACAAAAGTGCATGGCTATCATATATATATATAACAAACTGCTTTTGAAAAGGTGGTTTTGAGGTACATGTGGTACAAATCACAGACGAGAACTGCAACTGCCATATATAAGAAAATACTGCTGAAACCAGACTCTAAATATTCTAGTTCATGGACTCAAAGTCAAGCTGCAATACTCATCATTTTTAAGAACTGCATTTGTCAGATGAAGAAAATTAAGTTATATTAGCTATAGCCCCTTTGGATGATGCTTTTTGATTTGCTGTTTCATTATTCTTGCTCTGTTTTAACTTTTTTTTCACCACAGTCGGGAATTTCTTCTCCAAGAGGGAATGTGGGCTAATGCTGCTTTGAGTCAGCTGGTAGATGACACTTCACAGAGAGGCGTGAAAATCTCAGCAAAAGCATTTGTTCATTTCTGGAAGTCTTACACGAAGGTAAACCTTAACACAAAACAAAACCTACTAACATGCTGGGCTCATATGAAGGGAAGCTTGAACAGAAAACAGAATTCTCTCTGTATTTATTCTGCTTTTACATTTCTCTTCTCTGGCATACTTGCACATGAACACAAGTGGTAAGCCACTACTGACACGCTGGAAAATAAAGCTGAGCTGAGAAGAGTAGGGGAAACGCTAGTGAAAAAAGATAAAATCTGTATACTGAAAAATGCCATCAAGTTTATTCCAACTGTGGTCAAACATTGACTGTGAAACTCATGTGGAGACAACTGTTCAGAAAGATCCTCATCTACATGAGAACTGATCAACCCAGTTCTCACAAGAGTCAATGGGACCTGAAGATGGTCTAAAGGGTAAAAGAACACATTCTCTTTGTTCACTCTATAGGCCTATTTGGCCTACACTGTCAAATTAAGTTCTACACTGCTGTTTGACCTCAAAACATTTTCTTATAAAGAGACTGAATTTATTTTTAAGACTGATTGATAATCTATTTGTCTTAATACTATTTAGTGGCAATAAAGTCCACAAACTGATTAAATGCTTCATCAAAAAGTTATTTGTACCTTGATTAGTGCTTGAAATTTGGTGCTTTTGAGTTGCACAGAGCAACCTTTTTATTTCAGGATACATATCAGGCAAATGGAAGCTACTTTTCAGGAGTCTCTTTGGTAAGGAGAGTGCAGGAGGAATTTTCTATATAAATCTGGATAATGCTTATGCTGTTTTCTCTTTCCCAATGATTCCTTCTTAAAAGGATCTCCTTTCCCAGGAGATTAATCACTTGTACTTTACCTGAGCCTTCACTGAATAAATGGACATGAGGATGATGATCTCAGTTTCTACTTAAACTACACTAATTTAATTTGTAATTGGTTCAGTCCTATATTTTCCACAAAACAGTAACTGAAACAGTCAGTCCATAGGTAAAACAGAAGAGCTCCAAGATTAACACCTGATAATGTGAAAGGCACAAGGTTGCAAAGAAACTTTCCTTCTGTAGCCCTTTGAAGACTCTGAAACAGACAGAATAACAGACGTATTTTTCTGTAATAAGGCTCTAAATAACGGGAGAATGTGATAATATTTCTGCTCCGTGTAGCTGTAGTACGTGCAAACAGAATTGCAGATTTAAAAAATAAAAGCACACAACCCAGTTATTCTGTTGAGGCCTTTAGGTGACATTTCAAACCACTAGCGACCATGGAATATCCAAAGGAAACAGAAGATAAAAAGCTTATAACAACCTTGTTGTTCCATAGAAGGGTTCTGCAGATACCATCAGGCTCTACTGGCAAAAGAGCTAACAAAGTGAAAGATAAGACTGATGTACCAGCGTAACAAGCCTGTTATTCCATGGAGAGATACTCTTTCAGGTTATACTCTAGATCAGGAAAGATGAGTTAGGGTGGTTTGCAGTTTCAGCAGAATCCCATGTTGCATCAGTACAGTTCTTCTACTTGACTGCATTTTTAATACAGAGGTATACAGAACAATTAAGCAATTTTTGATGCTGATGTTTCTTTAAAAGCTCAATGGAGAGTTTATTTTATAAGTTGTTTATTATTATTTCTTAATCAGAAATTTAAAACGGAGTGAACTGTCTGCAAGCATGAAGAACAATTAAACAGCATGGTTGAGACAGCAGTTTTATTAAAAAAAAACTGGCTTCTACCCATCCTTCCATTTGTGTGAGCCTCAAAGGTTTAAGAAAAAACACGACTACACTGAGACAGTTTTGAAACAAGAAAAAAAAAGCTGTCAAGGAGGACTAATAAAGGCTGTTTCAATATGATGAAGGAAACGAACTCAGGAGGTACCAGAAATGGATGCTAACAGCAGGAAGAAGGGACACATTGCCAGGGACTGGGAAAGTACAGAACAGAAAACTTCCTTCAGGAATGCACAGAAAAGGGGAAAGAATATAGCAAATCTTCTTTCTACTGAAACCTGTAGGTTACTGCTGCTGAAGGGCAAACTTAAGTGTTGCAGTAAAAAGGAGCCAAGCAAGAGAGACTGAGAGCAGTGATCAAACCGCTCAGCTTTTATATTTCTAAAGGTTTTCGTATTATACCCATTCAGCCCATCAATCACAACTTTATTAAACCACGGAACAGATGTCAGATCAATGGCTGTATTGGAAACACTTTGATTGACAGGTCGATGATGGAACAATTCCAGCCTCCATGCATTATTAAACACGTACTAATGCCGCTCTTTGAAAGCCACCCATACTAACTCTCTTTTCTCTGTATAGTACCTTTTTCAATTGTAGACCTAATTGTAGATGAATATTACATACGAAAAGCAAGACTTACAGTAATAAATAATAATAAACTAGTAAACAAAAGAACAATTTCAAGGTTAAAACAGGTTGCATTATGCCCCCTGGCCATTAAAGTTTCATTTCAGTACAATTCTAGGAACTATGTTGGATTGTCAGCTTTAATCAGAAGATTCAGTTATCACCTTTTTGTTGTAATCATGACATAATTTAAGTTTAGCTATTCTTTACATATTTGCCCACAGCCAGCCAGTCCACCAGTACAAATCTACTCTTTTTGAGTGAAGAGGTGTACATGAAAAATGCATATAAATAAGGCAGAAATTGCCTCCCTGGCAGTTTCTGTGCTTAACTCCAGATTTCAAGCAGATTTCAATGGGCGATCAGAGCAGTATGCAAACTGTATTTCACTGGCAGAAATTAATCTGATTTTCATAATGATAGAAAAGAATTATGTTCTTGGTGGATGAAGCATAAAGCACAGTAACTGGGAGATTCTGTATGAAATTCTCTCATGGCATGTGAATAGGGAGTGGAGTTGCTATGAACTGCAGTCTGTTACATTATGCTCCCCTCTGTCCTATACCATTATTTGGGCTAGTATACCAGTTGCAGATGTGTGATTTTGAAACGTGGCTGTGAGATCAGGTAGAGACAATCTGCAGTTTTTCACTTGGTCTGACATCTTGATAGGTGAATGCATCCCCCTGATTGTGCTCAGTACAGGAGCAAGATCTGATTTTACATAGTTCAATAATAGATAAAAATAGATGGGACAAAGATGTTAAAACGGTTAATAAAATAAATATATAATCTTTGGGGTTTTAGAGAGGGGAAAAAAGCCTTATATTCCTCTTCATGGCAAGTGGTTTCCTAACAAAATTACTTGTGAGTTTCAGGGCCAGTGAGAGAAGCTTCCCATAGCACAGGGCTATGAGTGAGGCTGTAGGAAAACTATTCTGTTTTAGTAGAAAAAATGATTGTTCTCTGCTTTAAGTTACCATCTCCATCAGCATTTAGAAATACCCACTGTGGTTGATGTCTAAATAATGAAGTGAAGGAGGAACGGAGGTGACCACTCCCTGGATTCCTAAGGGCTTTAGCATAGGATTCAGGACTGAGATTAAAATTGGAATCCAATTTTTGATGTCAAGGTTGGAAGTGACAGAAGCTGTTCTTACTCAGGTAATTCTCCTAGCCAAAGGGACAAAGAGTGCTCCTCTGTGAAGGACTTCCCCTCTGGAATGGCTCCAACCTGGACTTTAATCCTACAGAGAGCATCAAAGGCCAGAATAATTCCCAGAAAGTATGAGGCATGCAAAGGACTTTACGCTATTTCTCTAGTTTACTCATCAGAGAACAGATTATCTGTTGAAACAATGTTTTAGAAACTCAGCATTCATCCTGAACCAGGCAAGTTTGGAATTGGGTTTGAAGTCAATTCTTACTTAAGTGACCATAAATGTTTGCTGCAAAATATGATTTGTTAATCAGCAAAATGTTTTTTCTACGTAAGTAAATGAATTAAAACCTTTTAATAAAAGCTGATTTGCATACTACAAGCTTTTATATTAAATTGAGACAGAGTTAAAGCAAACACTGATTGTGACTTTTGGGCTTGTTTGTTGGAAAAAATCTGGATCGTTTCTTGAAGGATAGCTGGTGGGTCCTTATGATGCTCTGTAGAACACTTTTAAAGGATAAAATTCAAAAATATGTTCATAATAGAAATGTACAGTTTATGTCTTATGTCCTCCTTAAAACACAGTCCTGCTGAGGTACTCACAGTGGATTTTTTTGGACTTGGCTCAATTTTTCATGTCTCTGTGCTCTCATTGTTCCTCTTTCTGGACTGAAATTTCTGAAATTCAGACTTTCACTTCAATAAATGAAGTGAAAATATCTATAAATAAAAATAAATCATAGCTCTAAATAGGTTGTCCATTTTTTGCCTTTTTTTTTTTTTTTTTTTTTTTTACTGGGCTGTGTTAATAAGATACAATTTCAAGTCAGGATAAATACACTCAACAAAACTGCCATTGGTAACCCAAATCCTGACATTATGGATGTTATGCTTTTAATTCCTGTCGGGAGGAATTCCTGAAGAGCTTCATGATTATGTTGCTCGAATGAGAATTGTAAATGAACACGGTGCTGTTGGTGTTTATACCAAAGAGAAATCCTCTCTGCAGTAAAATGGGGTGTCATTTGCAATTTATGAAAAACCCATGGATATTTTAACACCAATCAATCATCTTTCTTGAAGTTTTCCATAAAAAAGTTAGGAGTTTTAAAGTTAGTAAACATAAAACTATATGGTATACTTTCACATGTATTTCAAGAAGTTATAAGGGAATGCTGTGACCTTGACAGGACGGTGTAAAGAGCTAGAAACAGGAAAGACAGATTTTATTTATTTTTAGTAGCAGTACAATAGTTCTAGGATCTTTTATCAACCACTAAACTTCACGTGTTTTTCAGAATCCTTTTCCTCTCTTCCCAAATAAGAAACATCAACATTTGCAATGGATTTGTTACTGTGAGAAAACAAGATCAGGAGACTTAATGTCTATAAGAGTCATGGAAATGAAAATGACAAACAGAAAGAAAAATTCATACTATCTGCCCAGCAGCACTATTGAAATTTGTTTTCCATTTCCTTACCAGAGTAATTACACATGCAGAAATTCTCACTAGTCATAGTATTTCCTACAATTTCATCTGTTCATAGGGGAAAAATGTTGATAATAGCTTTTAGATGCAACTGTCACCTCTTTTGACTACTGAATATTTTGAATAATAGGACTAAAAAATAATCCATCATATTCAAGATTCCTCAGAAATAAATACCAAAGTTCCAGATCTCAACAGAGTTTTTTAAAATAGAGTGAAAACATACTACAGTTAGAACTTAATTCCAACAAATAAGAAAGAGGAAGAAAGGGAGAGGGAACAGGGGAAGAACTGGAAGGGAGATGGAAGATAAAACTACAGTGAAGTAAACATTTTTGTTAGGATTTAACTTAATTCAGTACCTTATTCGATTAAAAAGAAAAAAAAAATACAAAAACAAAAACATGAAAACACTTGGAAAACTATTCCTATACATTAGCATCAGGTAGAATAGAACAGAATATGATAAGGGATAGAATAGGATAGGACTTCCAAAGACCATGTAGTCCAACTGCCTGACCTCTTCAAGGCTAATCAAAAGTTAAAGCATTGTCCAAAGAGCATTGTCCAAAGCACAGACAGGGATGATACATCTACAGGAAAATTGTTCTAGTGTTTGACAACCCCCATGGTAAAGAAATTTTTTCTAACGTTCAACGTAAGCCTCTGCTGGTGAAGCTTTGTGCTGTTCCTGCATGCTCTGTTCACAAGTAGCAGAGTTCTGCACCTCCCTCCGCTTTTCCTCCCCAGGGAGCTGCAGAGAGCAGTGAGGTTGCCCCTCAGCCTCCTCTGCACCAGGCTAGGCAACTCAAGTGTCCTCAGCCTCACCCCATAGAACATACCTTACAGCACAGCTACCAGCTTTGTTTCTCTTGTCTGTACACTTTCAGTGATCTTAATGTTCTTTTTATAGTGTGGAGCCCAGAACTGCATGCAGTATTCAAGGACAGTCCACATCAATGCTATATATAGAAAGATAATAATTTCTTTTTGCTGACTGACAATGATGCATTTAATGTTGCCCCACAATGTGGGTTGTCCTCTTTGCTGCCCAACACACTGCTGGCTCATGCTGAGCCTGCTGTCACCAGCACCCCCAGGTCTCCTTCTGTTGAGCTTCTTTCCAGCCACTCATCTCTCAAACTGCACCTGTGCCTGGTGTTACTCCCTTTGAGGTGCAGCACCTGGTATTTTCTTTTGTTGAACTGTGTGCTGTTGCTGATTACCCAAGGCACCAGCCTATCTAGATCCTGTTGGAAGGCTTCACATCCCTAAAAGAAGTCAGCAGCATCTCTCAATTTAGTATGCTCAGCAAATTTGCTGGGGGTGCCTTCAACTCCTGCATCCAGATCTATGATTAAAAGGAGTGGCCCTTGAATTGAGCCACAGGGAACACCACTACTGACTGTCTGCCAGCCAGATGTAGCCCCATTCAGCCCTTTGAGTAAGTACTGCATTGAAAGAGAAGAAACAAATCTGAAGTACCCAACAGATCCTTCACATAGTAGTAACACACAGAATATGCTTGAAGGCATATAATGATCATGCCTGTATTTAAAATACATATATATATATATATATATATATATATATATATATATATATGTGTGCACACATTCACATAAGCAATCACCACAGGCTGTGAGTAGACTGTTGGTATTACTAGAATACTTAATACTTCAGCAAACTTTCAGTTTTAACAGTTTTTATTAGGACCATTTTTTGCAGTTCATTGAATCTGACTTACACAGCTTAAAGAGAAAATAACCATTGAAATATACATATTTAAATGCAATTTACTGGAAACATAGCTGACCTTGACCCAAAATCACATTTCAGAGTGAGAAGCAAACTATGTATTGTTACCTGCTATGGGTTAAAAGTGAGTGCTGGATCCTATCACAAAGCCAGAACTTCCATTTTCCAGCTATATAAAATCTTCTAAATGTGCAAGCAAACAATTTTGCATTAAATAACAAATTGTTAGAGGGGGACTTTCATATTCACGTTAGAATATAGATGACTTCTGCTAAGAAGAGAAAGCTTTGTTGACCTACTCTTTTACTACTTGTACTACTTTGTCCATTCTGTTCCGTACGACTGTGACTGTGGAACAGTATCTGTAGACACGTGTTGCAGTGAGGTAGCAGTATGAGATATTGTCTGTGTAGGATGCCATGTTTGGGTCATGATGAAAGGAACACTGACATGCTCACAAAACAAGGGCACAGATCTCCGGGCATAAAAAAACCCAAAAACATATGCAAAAGAAAGCACAGCAGTATTTAACTGCTAAAAGTTAAAGTACTGAAAAAGCAGGAATAAGAAAGGATCTCGGGAGATTAGTAATCAATAATCATTTTGCAAACAGAAAGTAAATAGCATAAGCTATGATCTTACCGTTCCTGTTGTGCCCAAGGAAAGATGGTTCATCTGTTGGGTCAGTGGGCCCATCATGCTTGCTGGCTGCATTGACATAGTGTGGTCCATTGTTGGTGTTATCACAGCACCCTAAAAACACATATTATTTACACTTCAGCATTTCCCTTTAAAAATAAAACAACAACAACAAAAAACAACAGCCGCATTCTCTTATATGTGAGCCTGGATGAGTACTTGACATGAATCTTAAAAGAGACTAATATATCTGTCAGAGGAAACATGTTTTGTTTCAATTGACAGCCAAGCTACGCACATATATTATTTGTACTACTAATGAGGCCATTTTATGTCAGTTCCAATTACATGTCATTTTTTACTTCATTACTTCTGACAAAAAAATGCATATGTTCTTTCCATGATGAATGCTACTGTACATTGCAAAATGCCTGTCATTTATTTATTTCCATATCCTATTCAGAACAATCTTACAGACAGAATGCATATGTCCACAATTTTCTCTGACTTCTAAAACCTCCAGTCTCTGAGATCTTCAACCTATTATGGTAATTGTCTTGGATTTTCCAGTCTCAATTAAGAACTCTTACTCATGACATTTCATAGCTGATTAAGTAAGACTAGCTATTGACAGCGAGCGTGGCAGTGACACCAACTTAAAACACACATGCATCATTGAAAAGCATTTTTCTTCTCTGCATGAAAAACAAATACATTAATAACAAACAGCACATACACTAAAGCAAGAATAAGACTTTAAACAAAAATGAAACAAAAAGACATGGCAGAGCTTTGGAGAGTCTCTGTCGCTTGTATTCCTCATTTTTTGCTCTCCCACTCCCCATACTGGTGAACTCATGCGTTAGTGAAGAGCTGATACTCTTCTGTTTAATGACATAGAATGCTATTTCCTGTATTGGTTAGAAAAAGTCTGTCAGAAACAGTCATTTGCACTTTCTTTTCCAGATAGAGAAATACAGAGGTATTTTCAGCTATTTCTTCACATGTAGTAAAATGCATGGAAAAAGGTGAATTAATCTGTTTTTCACAAGGAGGAAAGTTGATCTTTTGTTGTTGTTTGAGATTACTGATAAAATCCACCTTTAATTTGGAATCTAAAATAGACTAGTTCCAAAAAAACCACAGCACACTTAAGTGCATGTATCACATTTATGTAGACCCATATGATTGCCATGTCAAGAACCAGACTAGAAAAATAACTTTCAAGTTTTCAGTTAAATAAGAATTATTTAGATAAGAAATAAACATAAATAAATAAATAAATAAGAAATAAACAAAAAGCTAAAATACTGGGGAAGTGGCAACTTTTTTTTCTTCCAATGATACTTTGTCTGCACACATCCTATCTGAGAAGTTGAGATTTTGCAGTCTCTAGGAACTCATGTGTATGCAATGATGAAGAGGAGGTAGACTTAACTTAGTCAGTCCTATTTACAATACATCAATGTACAAAATACATGCACACTTGTTTCATGTCACATACTGGATTACACCACTCCTACTGAT
This sequence comes from Perdix hodgsoniae, assembly GCA_035772895.1. Taxonomy (NCBI): domain Eukaryota; kingdom Metazoa; phylum Chordata; class Aves; order Galliformes; family Phasianidae; genus Perdix; species Perdix hodgsoniae. The sequence continues at coordinate 3,700,070 of JAPSGF010000062.1, read as the reverse complement.
AGCAGTCTCTAGAGAAATTTGGCAAATTACTGAAAATAGCCTCCATGGAATATCTGTCATGATTCAATAAATACTTCCAGAACAAACCAACCAGTGTGCGAGCATCAAACCTGCAGCACTTAACAAGCACTTTAGTGCCTTTTTTGGCCATATTAACTTGTACTGGTTTACAGTAATTACAATAAACTATGATAAACCATGGATTAACTTACATTCATGAGCTACCAGTGTGATAACCTTTGTTACCATGGACCTTTGAAAATCTAGATAGTCAAAGTAGGGTTAGTAAATAATTTTAAATACTCTTCTTTCTTACTTACATATCATTCTTCTTTTTCATTCTGCTCCTCTCTTTTTGTTGAAAAATATACTCATTTTCCTGAAAGTCTGAAATTGAATCTGCAGGACATACTCAAAACTTACTCAGCCCATTCTGCACCCACTGCATTGTGCATTCAGAGCACAAGTCTACTTAAAGTAGCATCATGCCCAAGGTAAGACAAAATTCAGCAGTCTGGGATACCAAAGTTGCACTTGTAGAGGAACACAGATCCAGACAGTGTCCTGGGGACTTGAACACTCACCTGCACTTTGATTACAGTATGAAATCATGAATGCTCTGCTCAGAACGACTCACATCACAAACCAACGCTTTCACTGTACCAAACTGTAAATGTGTAAATCAAGTTTGTCAACTGTAAATTGGTTCTTAGCTTCTGTTCAAAGCAGTTTTCTTCTACTACTTAGAAATGGAAAGTTGCCTCAGAGTTTTCAGCACAGATCACGTTGTGAAGTGTAATTGGATAAGCAGAAAGTCACACCACAGCCTCCTGTAGCCCAATACTGCAATTCATTTAGGATGTCCCTAAGTCTTAATATACCTAGCATTCTTCTTAGAGATAGATGTTTATTACAAAGGAATGTTTGGAGAAACTATCTGTGATTACAGATGTGACAGAGTGACAGCTATTTCTGTCTATAAATTCAGAAACCTGCAGCTGAAGAAAGGGCAGTGAAGTCAGTCTTGTGATTTGGTGCAGCAAACGCAAGGGCCAGACACACAGTGGAAAAATCTGATACCAAATGTCTTTCAGCGAGTAAACAAGACAGTTTTTCAAATAAACTCTTCACAAAAATATGGATTGGACAGAAAATATATTAAGGAAAAAAATTACTCATATAAGCTATACATATTATGTTAAATAGAGAATGCATATATTCTGATCTCTAAATATACACAATTTAATATGTTATGAAAAGAAGTTGGGACAAAAAAACCTGAAACTGGCAGCTTTCATAAAACAGCTTAATGCATTTGAAGCTGACAGTTACCTAGAGCAGAGAATTACATGCATTTGCCAGTCCATTAATTCAACAGAGTTTGCAGAATCCTCTTGTGATCATGTAGGAAAAAATCATACTTCATTAAGGAAGTATCGTCTGGTTGTTAGGGCGACAGCCAGTCTCCAGACCATTTTGTAATACATGCTGTCATGTCCATCCATATTCAACTTATTTATCTGAAGAAGACAACGATGTCTTGCAACAGACATTACCCTCACATTAAAAATAATTTGATTCTTTTCAGTTTATAATGGGCATTTGCTGATAAAAGTCCACTTGGCTACTGGCAAAGGCTGCAGCAACATACTTTACATCTTCACCTGCTTGTATGTCTGAGTTTACTGATGTTGTAAGCTTTATAGAGAGATATATTAGCATGGCATGATGCTACTGCCAAAAAGCAGTAGAAGAAATGATGATGAAATTTTTGCCACTGTCTTTGCCAAAACAAGTTATTGGCATGCCAGTTACCAAGGTCTGCCCTTTTGCATCAGAATGATTAATTCTTTTTCCACAATTCCTACAAGAAACTGACTGCTACCACGTCCTTCAAATTTGGCAAGATATTCTTGGCATGTGACTCGTCATGCAATTCTGTCAGTGTTATGCTGGCTTTGAAAGAAATGAACAGGTCAACATGTAATGAACCAGTGACACAGAAGAAAATGTATGATTTTTTTTCAGTGCTGCAATAAAAGAAAGATAATTTCATCGATAATTAGACTTAACTGAAAGACCTTGCTGTTTTAAAATGCTCTGAGCTCTGTGGATATACCTTTCATAAAATAAAGTCACTATATTTATTTCAAAGTATTATCTAGTTTATTATTTGTAGAGAAAGATGCCCAGTTTTAACAACTACAAACACTGTACTTTTCTTGTATGGCAACAAACTGAAATCACAAGAAGAAAACTAAATACAACCTGTTTATTAAATTAAATAAACAATTGCTAAGTAATTGCCAATACCAAAAGACACAGTCAGAAATAAAGTTTATTTTGGTGCAATGACACATGCCACTTTATGAGCCTTGAAGGGTGGGAAAGTGACACCAGATATAAAAAGTGTATTAGCAGGCTTTAGGAAGAGAGAGTTCACTAGTTGAGTGATGCACTTGGGGGCTGGTGGGAGGAAGGATTAGTCCCAGCTTTCTAGATAATGAACTGTACTAAAGGCTTCTCTATTATTCTTCTGTATTGGATTTAAGGCACAAACACCAGCCAGCTGAATAAATAGTTTTTAAAGCTTGTAGTAAGCATCTACCTCTTTAAAATTTCCTTTTTTTTTTTTTTCTTTAAAGGAAGTTTTAATAAATTAAACATAGTTAAAAATTCTTCCTTGTAAATACTGGACAATGTGAAGCCCATAAACATTACAGCAGAAAACCCACTTTTCAGATTTTTTTTAGACACAGTGTGCAGTCATACAAGCTCCAGGTGATTCCATCTGAAGGAGTTATTACCATAACACCATGCGAATGTCTTCATGTTATCAAGAACATATTGTTTCCTGGAGTTTTATTAAACTGAGTGAAAGAATTACTTTCTTCATACTTATCAGGCAAGACTTGTCTATCAAGAATTAATATGAACAATCCAAGATACTTCCCCCCGCATATAAACATACTCTCTGCATACAGAATAAACAGCAGCTATATCTCTATTGGTTTACTGTTCTGTCTAGACTGACTTCTCTCATCTCCTTCAGCTTCATCTTACAGACAGCAGAAAAGAGTCCCCTTGTCAGGGCAGTGAGCTTGCTGAAATGGTCTGTGCTGACTGTTACTAGTCGGGCTTTCATGGCTATAGCAGGGAGACTAAAAGTAGCTGTGAAAAACCGCTCTGCCCTTTATCATCACTTTTGCAAGGGATACTTGTTGATATGCCACAAATACCTATCATATTTTAAAATCAAAGAAAACATATTTCTATACTTTTCTCTCTTTCTCAGCAAAAAGTTACCAACTGCCTTGGCATTTTACTGGCTACTCTGAGATTAAATACTTACATGAGTATGATGAGGAAGATCAGCTAGTAATCTCTATTCTTCAAATCTTAATATTTGATTTCATTTCATTACTGTTGAATTTAAGATCTTACTAAAAATGAAGTAAAACAACCAGGAAGCCCAAATACTGCACTGAATTCAAAGCAACTTTAACTTTGGAATAGGCAAACACTAGTACAGGCTTTTAACTCTGAGTCCCGTTTTTGTGGCAAGTACTAAACAACAACCTTGTACTGTAATATTTCTGATTTCGGGCATAGATTCAAATTCTCATCTGACATCACCTTCATATCTTATTTAAATCACTAGAAAACATACAAACGAGCTTTCTCATGCTCATTTTCCCTGTACGTTTGAGAACTTCTTTATTCTTATGTGTTGTAGGTCCAAAAGAGTTACTTCCCAGAAGTAACATAATTTAGTGCAGTAAATAAAGAGCAAAGGAGACCCTTTCATGTTTCATCTCTCCTGCAACAAGAGCCACCACTCTCTATTGTTTTTTCCCCCACTGTTTTCCTGTGGTTAACTATATGTCCCACCTCTTCGTTTGAAGCAGTTTTTGGGAATATACAGATATTAACCTACATATATATAGAAGCAGAAAAAAAAATGATATCAGAATGGCAAAAAACAGAGATGAAAGCAGCAGTTGATGCAATAGAAAATTGTTTTTATTTATTTATTTATTATCAAAAGCTGTGTGCACAAATAAAGCAATACTAGCAACTGTATTGGTATCAGAACTGCATCAAAGAATATCACTGTGATATTATGTCAGTAATTGATGTTTCTGCCAGCGTAGAAAAAACATACTTTCACACAATATAGCTGTCTGTTATTCCAAAAGGACTTAAAAATATAAAAGAGAGATGGTGTTCATGTTGCAAACAAACAGTTCCCCATGCCATTTCATGCCTAAAGTGACTTTTACAGGGTGACTTCAATCTTTCCACCCAAAATAAGATCTCAAGAGGAAAGGCCATTGTACAAAAGGACAATGAAGAGAATTCTTTTAATTCCCTTAATATTTATGAAAGAAAAATATACTTCAATGACTCTGAAGCATAGTTTGATAGCCCTGTGCTATACCTTTGTGCTTCTCACCTGCACATGCAGGCTAGACCACAAGCCCATATACTCCATTTAGATTGCAAGGGAAACAGTGGTTTTTCATCCTCTTCTCCAACTTGCCACAGTAATAAAGTAACCATTACTATTTGACTGAAAAAAAATGTGAGCAATTTCCCTGGAGTCTGCTAACTTGAAGTGCCCCACTGAAGTAAAGACATGACATGTCACAGTGGGCATTTGAGACCAGACAGCTCCCGGCTCCTCTTCTAATCCACTCTAGAAAGGAACAAGAAATCACATTTCTTTTGTTTTCTTCCTACCCTTCAGTTTATGAGTGCACTTGGGTGTGTTCTGGCTTCATATATCCATGCAATAGTGCTTTTGCTCTTTCAAGAACAGCCATAGCTAACAAAAACATCCTCACAATGCTCACACGAGGCTTAGCTTCCCTAGCAGACAGAGTAAACACAATGACTGTGATTTATCCTAACCACTGAAACATACAGAACAAATCTTCTCCACTCCCTCTCTCTATCAGATTTCACAAAAAAAACCCTCATTTCATTCCATGTCAAAATAAGTACAGATTTAAAAACCTCAACACATTAGTGGAAACAAATCTTTATTTCCTGCACAGAATTCTCGATCTATATCTCATTAGTGTGTGACACATGCTAAAACGTTATGCTTGGCAATTCCATTCTGTTTACACTCCTAAGCATATTTTCTGCTGTGGACTAATTCCTTCATCCACTGTTTTCCAGAAGCTGACATAAAATCCTAATAAAAGGAATCAGGAGTCTCTTTGCTCTAAACTAGCTTTTCTCAGGATCAGAATGGAGTTTCAGCTACTGAAGTGAAAAGCAAATAATATTTCCTCTGCAAACAACTCTAGTCTATTCCTTCATGACTACAGCCATATGTGAAAATTGACTTGATGGCAACTTCTAGTTCTATCAAGGTACAAAGAACTGCAGAATTAAAACATGAGTTAGCATCAGCACCCTAAAGTTGCACTTTCCTGCCCTAATGGGTTCAAGTCAACCTTCAAAAAGGATTCTATATTTGCATCCTCAATAATCTAATCTTTTATCTTTATATAATAATAATTGTATATTGAATAAAAAGGATATTACTATTTCTATTACACTCACCAAGGCTATTGGGCTAGTTATTTTGACACTTTTTTTTTTTTTTTTTCCCCAACATGCAGATAACTTTTTTGATGTGGTGGCACCCTGGCCTTCCCCAGGACTCAAGCCTTCTGGGCAATGAGGCAGTCCTGCCTGTCTGTGTGTCTTCATGAAGTCATGACAATGGACATTTGATCACACCAAATGTCTAAGGCACTGTTCTGCTGATCACTGCCTCTCTTGGCAAGATTTAGCACACAGGTCATTTGCCAGGTACCAAGAGTGGCTAACTGGGTTTTCAGAGGAAATGTCTGTAATATTTCTTCTGCGTGCCCTTCTAGCCTCACAACTGCAATAGCCAGTGACAGGACAGCAACTGTGATCTCTACCAGATGTGCTATGTTTCATATCCTGCCTGAAACCAGAAGGGATTTGCTCCATGCAAGCTACAATTCAACTGCTGTGCTAGAAGATTCACTTATTTGAAGGACAAACACTGACACTGGGAATGTCAGAAAATCTGGAACTGGCTAACAACACGAGATAAAAAACAACCAAAGGTGTATATTACCACGTAGGTAATACAGCCTCATGTATCCACCAAAGGTAAGATGGCAAAATTTCATCCGACACAACTGGAAACAGAGGAAAATAGTATGGCTGTGCAGGGTGTTAAGTCTGCAGCAATAGAAGGACCAGATCAGAATCAGAATCACTCTTAAATGGAAATGTCTGAAATGTCTCCAGCTTTCAGAAAAGCAAGGCCGTAGTACTCAATGAAGCACTGAGATATGCTAGTGCGGCAGACAGCAGAGTGCTCCTCTATAATCTCTCTAATTCCTCAGAAGGCAACAGTCAAGGGAGAAGTAGGTATCAGGTTCTTGCAAGTCAGAGTTTAGTACTGATGGTCAAAACAAATGGGAATGAGCTCATGGTTCTTACACAGTTATTCATGGATTGCATGGCAGTCCCTGTAATGTTGAGCCTAAGATGATTCTTGACCAGTTCAGAGCTAACTCTAAAGCCAGACCAAAATCTGTATCTTCAAGACATGCTGTTGCAGGGGTTTCCAGGTTTCCCAAGAATCCAGCAGCAGGGGAGAAGAGATCCTGCTGAGGCTCAGACTGATGTGTCACTGAAGTCCAGATGAAAACCCAACCTCCACTCTCCATAAAAGTATGCTGAATAATAGTTTTCAGACTTAGGTTGATACATGGAAATCCAGTACTACGCCACAGATCGTGTTACGTAACAATTTGTTCCATTCTGACCTTGTGATTGAGAAATGCTGCCTTACTAGAGAGGACCAATTTCTGTATTTCCATCATGTTCTGTTTGATTTGTAATCCCATATGTTAAATTTCAACAGAGCACTTCCTAGCACAGTGATCAAAACAAAATTACCCCAGCCCTGCCTTTCCTCTCATTAAAAAATAAAACAACAACTTTTCAAAGCATAAACACTGTACCACAGGTCCCAAGCTATGTTTTATTTTCTGGATTCTTTGCTGTAGTTACCTCTCAAGGAAAGGTAAGGGTGAAAGGCACTCCTTTCTGTATTGAGATTTGCCTTTTGAATGCTTAAATTTGGGTACCTAGCAGTGCCAGCCTGGTGACAGCACTCAAAAACAAGACTGATGCATAAACATTCAATAGTGACTTCTTAATTCATATTCCATCGTAGCAAGTGATGCGATCCTATCCCTCACTCATGCCTTTACAAATTTTAACCATGACTTCTCTGCGAACAGACCACTTGCTGTTTGCACTCAACTGTACAAGACAACTGCCACCAACACATGGCTTTTGTCCCACCTGCATAATTCCACCATCCTCAGTGACTCCTGTGCAGATTTGCACTGTTCTAAATGGCCAATATTACAGGCACAACCAGGAGAAAATAGTGCTGCAAAAATGTCCTTACCTAAGTTTTCTTTCCCTAACGCATAGGCCAAAAGAAGCCAGTAAAGCTGATGGCAGCAGGCACAGGGAGCAATTTAAGTCAGTGTGGTATGACTTATGCGAATGAAATCAAACTCAAGTCCTAGCTTTTGTGTCAAAGGTCACAAAACACTAGTATATAGGGTCTGAACAGGTTTTCTAAGTAAAAATGTAATATTTCAAGTCGTCATTTGCTTAAAAGTATTTCCAGTGAGACTAGCTTGTACATTACAATAAATTTTGACATTCATAAGTCTCCCTTCTACAGAAATAGAAAGGACCTCTAAGTGCTTTACAAACTATGTGATATATAGAGGCCTTGAGTGCTAGCTTCTTATTAGGGTCCTGGAACGGGTCTGGATCAACATCTGAACTTTCCCAGGTTCATGAGTGTTCAGTCTTGGGATGCAGCTTGGGTCATTATGGTTCCAGGCCCTAAAGGAACAGGTGGTTTTGATCACATCCTCCAGTTCAAATTAACTATTAAGATGAATCATTTAATCTCTCAATTCATACTGTACAGACAATTAATAGAAAATAGTTTAAATCTTCCGTGCTTCAAACTTCATTTATTTTCTTTTCAAGGAAGATGAAAATATTGATGAAATGCACTTTAAACTGACCCTGATGAGTTAAAGCTTCATGAGGTAAAACGGTCCAGTCAGGTTAAAAAAAATGGACATGAAAAATTTAAGAAGGATAGATTTTAGCTATTGCTGTGCTAAAAAGCGGAAAAAGCAACTGATCCTACAAGGATCAGTTATTTATTTTTAATACATTTGTACTGATTAAGAATGACTAAATTGAAATATTTCCTCTTTTTCTTTGTCCAGATAAAGTCACTCTTGGGCCAAGACCTTCCTTATAAAGTTTCAGCCTGAAGCACATTTTTACAGCTGAATTATTATCCTTAAAATATGAGTTCATACTGGAAATGCTGGCAGCCCTCTTAACTATTGTATAGCATTGAGCACAGCTGTAACGTGTTAAATATGTTGAAAGTACATGGAGGGAACAGAGTGGCTCAGAGGACCAGTAATAGAATAGGGAGTCCCAATGCTGGGTCACCGGGTTGGGTTGTTGCTGAAGTTTGCTGGGACTGAAAGTCATTATCAGCTACAGCTGTTCAGTTTTGTCCATGTATCAGCTACTCACAGAGAGACACTCTCCATCACAAAAGAACTGCAACATGTGATGCCCAAAAGCATTCCAAGAGCCCGTGAAAGGTGGGCGATGGTATTTTGCAGGTTAGCTCCATGTAGAAGAACACTGATAGACAGAAGAGACAGGCTTGCATGGTTGCTGCCTTGCATGCTGACTGATCTACAGAGAATGTCACTGCTGTGTCACATCAGGATGTTCTGCTTTATCAAAAAAGTTGTTACTTTCCCCAAACAGACCGATCCCCAAACAGCCTACTTTCTACATTACTGAATGGATCACATCCATCTCATCCCGTTGCCAGTTTCAGAGGAATTCCAGTGATATTAGATAAATGAAAGGCAGAAAGCAGACACCGAAGTACATTTTCAACCACACACATATCACAATGCCTAGAGTTACCAAATACTTCATTACTACCTCTCTCTACACTGTAGTAATACCTTGCTTGTTATTTGCCTCTCATTACAATTCATTTCAATCCACTTCAAAACAGTCATCAATTTTGGCAGACAAATGCCAAGACTTCTGCATATTCTGGGTTCAGGCTACTTGCTTAAAAGCAATTTTCTGCTCATCAGCGAAAGAGAACATCAAAGTAATGTGGACAAATTAAGACTGGGTTTCCTGCTTTAATTTTCTAATGTGAATGGGTTTATCGGAGTAAATTAGACAAATCTCTTTGGCATACATTTATTTACACTTTCAATTTATTATAGCTTTTAGGTGAACCACCATTTTCTACGAGTCACTATGCAGAGCATTTAACGGAATGGCACAATGACAAAAAAATCACAGGTCTTAAGGATTATCAAAGAAAGAACAGGTCAAGAACTGTCAAGGTCTTTTTCTAAACCCTTCTTTCATCCAATGTAAGTCAATTCTTCTGGCTACCAGGCAGCTGACTGGAAACAGTCTACTACCAAACATCGTTTTCTTAGACAGTGCTGAGCAACTTGCTCCACTGCCAAACAAAAATAAGATTGTTGCCCACTACCGTGGTAAATGTACCAGAGCAAGTCTTTGACCCAAGCTGAATGATCAGCCTTTTGTAACACAGATTGAGCAGTCAGGAGCTCAGGAAGACATCTTTTACACAAAGGTAAAAGTGCTTCGAAGTTAAAAGACATACTATGGGCTGGAGGAAAAAAAGGCCAGCTGGACAGTACACAACCACTGCTGAGATGAACAGTAAATTATACTGAAAAAGCACTTTGAGGGAGTATAACATATCCTGTGAATTCAGGTCACACTTGGCACATAATTGTGACCAAAGGAATGAAAAAAATTGGAGCTGTCAAAATGCAGTGTTTCTACCATATTTCAAAATGACATGTCATTTCAGAATTTATCTAAATTTGAAGGGAAAAAAAACCTAAAATTAGTTCAGTAGACCAGAAATGAAAACAAAGATTATAGACATTTTGTCTTTGTTCTTCTCTCCCTTTTCCCACTCCCAAGCTGTCTCCTGGAGTTGAGTCAAAACAACATTTTCACAACTTTTTCCATGTCACTACCCTCTCCTTCTGCAGATTTTCACTTCGGGACAAGTTTTAGCATTATTATTTGATTCAACCCACAAAGCCAAATTTTCTTATTCGCAAAGTACTATATATGTAATAGCCTTGTCAGTCCTAGCCAGAGGCAAAGGGTAGCCTCAGAGGAAAAGGAAACAAGAAACATCTAAAGGAAGATAAATAGGAGCAAGATGATAGGCAAGTGGGTAATACTCCCATCTTCTCTTGAGAGCTATGTGGATAGAAAAAAGAGGGCTATAATTAATTCCAGAGTGATAGAGACTCGAGGGCTGGACTCTTTGCACTGCATGGTTGTGAATCTTCATTCTGTTTGAACCCCCTTCCACCAAAAACCAAACAAGCCCTTGTTTTTCCTTTGACATCAAAAGATACAACATAACTAACAGCAGATGTTCCGATAAACTCCAATAGAGACCAACATTTTGGCAGCCATATTTCTGTTCTGCAGAGGCTTTTCCAAGCACACAGAAAATCCATTTGTGGGACTAAAAAGTACATGAAATGGTTTGTTCGTAGTATTTTCTTTGTGGTATCTTCTTGTACTATTTCTACTATCTAGGAACTGCAGCATCACGAAAGATTCTGTTTTGTGGTGTTTCAGCCTTGTGTGACTGTGAATGAATAGAAATCCAAAAATGAAATGAATAAATGCAATGCTTGAAACTAGATGGAGACAAATTTTTAGCCATTTACAATTTCAGTGGTTAAAACCTCCATAATCCAACAACAGCAAAGTACAGATTTCAGCTTAGTGAATTTGAAAATTTTGGCCGGAAATCTTGGCCCCACTGAAATCAATTAGTTTTGTCACTGACTTGAATGCTACCAGAGTTTCACACTGTTTTAATCCTCAGAGACAGAAGCCAAACTCTGCATTTCTATGAAGGTATCTAATAGATTTTTATACCACTTACAGATTGTCATTAATTAATTATACCAAGCAAAAATGATTCTGCTTTTGTCTTCAGATTTAGATTGTGATTCAGTAAATTATTATTGTTTTTTTTTTACAACGGTCCAAATCTAAATTTACTGTTAATTTTATTTTCAGCAGTGACTACTATATAGGCAACTGACAGCAGCCTGCAGACTTGTTTAATCAAGAAATAAAATCTTATTCTGTGGCAAGACAGTCATCCTGTCTAGAAGCTGAAGTAATTAATAAAGATAAGGACAACCAACCTGGGAACAGGAAGGCAGCAAGTCTAATAACAACTTCCAGTATGAAACCATCTAATAAATACTTGTTATGCACACTGAGAACAATCCTTAGGCTGAAATGTTGCCATAAATTATTCATACAAAAGTTCTGGACAGTAAACAAATTTATGAAGATAATGATCTCTTTGCAATTCATGAACAAAAAAAAAAGGGGGGGGTCAATCCTCAGAATAAATCTCAATGTATAAATCCACCAGCTGTAGGCATAAAGTACTGATGCAGAGATTCACTGCAGAAATTTTTAAATAATCCCTGTGTGTTTTCTTCTTCCAGAAAGACAACTTTAAAGAGCAACTGTGATCGAAATGATTTAGCATATAGTCATTTGCTCTTCTTGACCAGAGCACTAATCACAAGTTAGGAATCAAAGGCTCTGGATTATAATGGTTGAATTAAACCAGAGTTGTGCACAGCATTAGCCTCAGTCTGCACAAAACTAACAGCAAGCAAGCATGAAACCTTTGTCAATACAGACTGCAAGGGGTCGTTGCAAATTTGAGAAACACTGATGTACGTTTTTGTTTCATCTACCAAACTGCTTTGCCTCAATTGAGGATCCATACTGAGTGACTAGGTGGTTTAAAAAGCTGAATGAATTTCACAATGGCAAAGTTTACTTCCAGTACATTTATTTAATGGTTGAGGCAACTGATGAAAGAGAAATAAAAATCTGATGAGGAGAAAAAAAAAAAAAATTAGACTAGAGCCTAGACTCCCCCAGGACAATTTCTTGTGCTTTGTATCCTCTGTACTGACAGACAACATATTTGCTTTCTAGCTAATTTCCAACAAGACTAAAATTTTATATCTTTGATGTGCATGAGATCAAAGAATATTAGGAAATAAAAGTAAAATTAACATAATTGTCTTGTACAGCTATAATAAACTATGACGACGTCTACAATGACACTGCTCATCAGGAAAGCATAAACTAGAACCAATTGGACTGAACAAAAATCTTAACTTTGCTTCCTCAGCAGCTTCCAGCCTCTCCAGACACCTACCACTTGATCACAGATGTACATCCAGAGAAAGACCCATTCTCCCAGCAGGCTCATTTGACACCCCAAGACCCAAGGGAGCACCTGTTCATTCGTTCAGCCTTCACAGAAATGTGCTGCCTTCTGCAGACACAGCAGGCCAGCAGCTGGGGGAGAAGTAAAGGACTTCCAAGTCCAAAATCACATCTCTCTACTACTTGATCTAAAAAATTATTTTCTATTTATTTATTTTACTACTACAATCCACCTCGTGCACACAGATGGGGCAAAAACCCTCAATGGGAGCATACTTTAGTAGAGCTTCTATTATGCATATAGGATTTGTTCTCCATCTATCAATACTGTGTCATAGTATGTTCACGGAAAAAAAAAATGGAGGAAGTGGTATTTCAGTATATATTTGCCTCCAATTCATGGCTAAAACACCATGTTAGCAGCGCTGCATTTTCTTTAAACTGTCTACAAGAGCAATACTGACCTGTGAAAACCAACAAACACCTTGCCTTATTGATCTGTCTAACATTTATGCATATATCATGCATGTTTAGTCCAAAAATATCTAGAATTCCTACTCTGTTATCAGATCAGACATGAGAAAAAACAAAAGGCAGCCAAAAGTAACTGCCTCATAAGGGTAAAATGGAGTGGGAATGTTTGGATCAGTTCTGCTCATTAAGGTGACATGAAGGGTTCACTTCTGTTTAGGAGCTGTGAGCTACTCCTCTAAGCAAAAACATTTTGAAGGTTTTATTTGTCATCAGGTGGCAGTGACAATGAAAAATGTCTATTGCACTTCAAGACAGCTGGTAATAAAGCAGTGTGGAGAACGACTGACAGAATAACAGTTATTGTACCAATGTAGCTTCTAAGTTTTTATAGCCACTCAGCTGGAATGGTACCATTGTATTAAAAGTGGTTTAGGGTGTAAAAGACATTTGGTACAGGACTCTCTCCCTCCCCCCTGATGTATCAGGAATCAGTCTCACAGCATTTGGGAAAAGCAGATCTTTTGCTTGATTGAACGTAGGTATTTTTACTGTGTAGTTTTGCTTTAGTTCATGCAAGGGCAAGCCTGAAAATGTTTCCTTGCTGACAACTGCTTCATTCAGCACCCTTGCAAGAAGATCCCAACAAATCGCTGTCTTCAAAGGCACATTGTTTTTGTTTGTTCTCATTGTAACAGATGTTTTGTATCATGTACTTCAACGAACTAATTCATCTGCAGAAGACCGCCTACTCTGGCTGGTGTGCATCCAGCTGTGGAAATAGCTCGAGTGTCATCTGTGGCCACTTTCATTCCATACTTCTGATCTCACAGGATCTCAGTGACCGCATCCAAGCCCATAAAAAATAAACAGACCTGAGAACATCCTTTTAAAAATTTTCCAGCGGAGGAGTAATGCTACTCCAGGCAGGAAGCCTTTCTGGAAAGAATGTAACTGATGCTGAAGGAAGATTCACTCAGCTCTGGAAGTCTCCTCCACAACATGCTGTTTTTGTTGTATGAACTACCCAGTCAATATTAAGAAGCACCGGAGCACTGTCATGTGTGATTTTGACGGAGCTGAGAGCTTCTGACTAACTCAGTGCCATGTCAATTAGCCCAAGCACTAGGCAATCAATTACCACTTCCCTAAATGTACTGAACTCCCATTAGGAGCTGCATATACCACAAGGCCAGTTCATCTCAACACACTGAGCACTTTTATATACTGTGGGTTTTCTATAATATATTTCTGAAGTAGAAACAAAATCAATCTGAATTGCTTTGGAGTGGAAGCATATCCCATTTATAGCTGTGCCCCAAGACTAAAATGTATTAGTGGATTAAAAATAGTCTGCATCTGTAAGAAGTCAATTACTGTTTCCTTTCAAGTGACCAAATAAAACATCCAGTACTAATAAAGAAAAGACTCTCTGAGAATGCCCTTAGAATCAGCTGGGATCACTTTATCACAAGTCAAAACATGTCTGGGATGGTGCAACCATTCCTTGATTAGCTTCTTTAGAAGAAGGAGCAAGTTGTGCCCTGAATTTGTTGAGAAGTTGACCACAGCTTCCCATAGGAAACGAACAGTTCCTGATAAGATGCTGATCGTACACTTCAAGATCAGATCCACTGGGTTTGCTAATTACTTTCAAACCCCTTAGTCAAGTCACCCATTAAGAGGAAATGATTCAATTGCAGACCTACTGAACTGAGAAACTAGGAGACCAAAACTCATTGTGGAGCTTGAATTATCCACCTGTGTAAGAGGGCTCACAATACGTCAAACCAAGGAGTTAATTTCAGTTTGGAGAAGCAACTATGTCTGCATTTAATTAGGTACCTTGGCAGGATTTTTAATATTGTACAACACCAATTATTGAAATATTTCAGAATCATTTCAAAAGCCTTTGAAAACCTTCAGGAAAATTAGAGCCTGGTACCAATCCTCACAACTGATTCATCAGTTTTAGGAAGTTGCATTCCAACTCTGTAGAAAAGATTTTAAAACTTGCTGGCAACTGTCCTATATTTTAAAGATGATGATTCATCTTTTCACTTCTGATCAAGCATACTAGCTTCAGACTTGCCATGCAGATATAACCACGGGTCAGCTGCTTGAAGGTCTAACCAGATCACAGCAAAAGCTCACTGCCTGAAGAGCTCACTGACAACTATGGCAAATTCCGTGTGTGTAAGTCAGAGGTTGGCAAAATGGATTGCCTCACAGGGAAGCCAAACAATTTCACATTAAAGCACACTGACTTATCAGTACTAAATAACCAATGATATGTAGGGTGGCAGAAATGGGTGCCAGTCAGAAGACTCTTTTGGGATTTCTTAGTCTTTCTCTGCCACACATTCTAACCTTCTGATTGTTCTGCTCTTGCTTGGCTCGGGTCTTCATTTTGGAGCATGTCATAATGACAGATAGCATCCTTTGAAATAGAGAAGACACTTCTAAGAGGAAACCGCCACATTTGAGCAAAACTATTGTCCTTTAGAACATAAAACATATAAAAGCAATGCTTATGATGTGCCTAGGACATATACTGGATATTGGAATTGTTAACTTCAAAGAGTTTAATCACCCTTTACCCACAAGAATTTCAACAACACAAAAGAGTTAACATCGCTTTTTCTTCTGTGAGAAAAAGAATGAATTAATGTGGCATAATAACAGCTTACATATTGCCCAGCTGGGCCAAACAGATAAAATGAAAGAGCAAGGCACTGTCACACACCACTTGACACAACTGCACTCACAGCACACAATCTTACTTACTCCTCTATATGTCTGTTGAGCAAAATGATGAAAGTAGGTTCAAAGATGATTTGAGTGCATTGGTGTATTGGGTAGACAAGCACACATAATCATCAAAGAGATAAGCAGCAACAGAGGTGCGTTTTCTCTTTTGTTTCTCTCAGCCTGGTGACAGTTTGGATGATCTTAACTGTGGATCATGGCTAAGCATCGGAGCTCATACTCTCAAAGCCATGACTTATACTACTGATAACTAACTAGAGGACAGATTTGAATAGCATGTAAAATGCTGGGAAGATTGACAAAAGATAACATTCTGGTTCCTGTAATACCAAGATCTCTCCGGTTAAATTATGCCCAAATTCTCCAAGATCTCATGTTAAATCTTTACAATAAGTTCATTTGGCTTACAGCAAAATAATCACCAGTATTCTGAATGGGTGATAGTTATATACAACATTTTATTTATATTACCCTAGGGGAAACATCTGTGGTTACTATTCACAGAAGTACAAAGCCCAGAAGCTCAAAGCTGTGCACAACACCTACACAGATCCTGTAAAAGGCTTCTCAGTGTTAGAGTCAAAGCTGAATTCCCACCAATGGATAAATAGGTCTTGATTTACTATTTTGGAAAGTAGAGACAAGAGGGTAAAAATAGTATAGAGAGACTGGGAGCTACTCTAGGAGAGTTGCACCTAACTCTACCGTGAACATTGGTATAGACTAGAAGTAAGCCTGCTGTTGTAAAATCAAAATCAAATCTGGGCTCTAAGACTCTCTTGGTAGCAGCAACAGTGCTAGATCACCTTTTCAGGACCATCCCCACCCCCATCCAAAGCACTGACTGATATTGGCCCCATAGTCAACTCAGAGTAAAATCAATATAACCAAAGTGTTGAGCAGCTGTAAAGATCTAAGCTGAAAATGTTATAAAATTCATTATCAAAAGAATGGTAAGGCATGTGAACTGGGTACTACGCTCTGCAGAAGGCAGCATGAGAGAAGGGATAATTGAACAACTCTTTCTCTTCAAATTCTTGCCAGTTCTCTGCTGTTTGTGGGTGGAAGATGTGGCCTGTTGTAACTTCAGCTAATGTGATGGGTGGCTTTCATTGCTGAATCACATGCAAAAATCAAAGAATCATGTGGATTGGAAGGGTCCTTTGGAGATCTTCCAGTCCAACCCCTCTGCTATAAAAGTTTCCCTAGAGCAGATTTCACGGGAAAACATCCAAGAGTGCTTTGAATATCACCAGAGAAAGAGATCCACAATCTCTCTGGGCTGCCTATTCCAGTGCTCTGTAATCCTCAAAAGAAGGGAGTATTTCCTCATGATCACATTGAACATCATACGTTCTGGTCTGTGTTTGTTGCCCACTGTCCTGTTGCTGGGTGCTACTGAAAAGAGCCTGGCCCTATCCTCTTGACTCCTGCCCTTTAGATATTTATAAGCATTGATAATACACCCTCTCAGTCTTCTTTAGACTGAACAGTCCTCTCAGCCCTTCCTCATGAGGGAGATGCTGCAGCACTCAAATCATCTTTGTGACCTCCTCCAGACTCTCTCCAGAAGTTCCCTGTCTTTTTTAAACTGATAAGTCCATAAATGTACACAGTACTCCAGATGTGGCCTCACCAGAGCAGAGTATAGGGGGACAATCACCTCCCCTGACCTGCTGGCCATGCTCTTTTTAATTCACCCTGGGACACTATTTGTCTCCTTGGCCTTAAAGGCACTCTGCTTGCTCACAGCCAATCTGTGGGTCACTAGAACATCCACGTGTTTGTTCAGAAAGATCCTTTCCAGCAGGTCAGCATCTAACCTGTCGTATAATCAATTAACGTACAGATGATTATGAAATATACCCAAGAGTTTGCTAAGCAGTTATTACACCAAAAGAGAATGCTTTTATACCAAATAGAATGCTTACCCATATCCTGGACTTGCTATGAAACTTCAGAGGAGGGGATCTCCAGAAGAGATCCTTCCCCACTGGCAGTCAGCTCTTAAATGGAGTCTAGGAGAGGTGCAGCCAGGCTTCACCCCTTCGGGCAGCACAGGTGAATTGCCTTCACCTGTGCTCCCGTTGCTGACTCGTTGGTCACCTCAGGTGGTCAATCTGAGGTTCAGGCCGTGATTCAGCAGTTCCCATACACCTGTACTGATGTGTGTGATGAACTTAGTGAGAGTTAATGAGGGAACTACACCTTTGCTACTTCTGCAGACATGAATCAGAGAGAAAGGCTGCTACACCAATAGGATGAGAGGGAATAGGGCACAAAGGGAGGTTCAGGCTGGATAGTAAAAAAAAATTATTGTCTGAAAGAGTGGTTAGGCACTGGAATGGACTACCCTGGAGGTGTTTAAGAAACACGTACATGTGGAACCAACACAGGTTAGTGGGCAAACACTGTCAGCCCACTGAAAAAGGCCAGGAGCAGTGGCAGCAGGATAGGTGGACCAGCTTTACCACAGCATGTCTCTACCACTACCTGCCACAAGGAAATATGCCTCTAGTCTCAGTCCCGTCAGATGCGGGACATCTGCAAAAGTGACGCCCACGCTCTTGGCGAGTAGCAGGCCATAGACCAGCAATTTCCAAAGCTGCAGGCAGGAGCTTTTATTGATCGCACTAAAGAGGAAGGCTATCAAGCTGGGAGCTGACACAGCCTCACATCCTGTGTGGATTGGGCAAAGAGGGGTGCGTAATGATTTACAGATTGTCATACTGGAAAAGTACAAAGGCTGTTTGAAAGCAAGCCGTTCGCTGTGTGAATCATATGCAACCCTCTTGTCCCACCACAGAGATAAGTAGCAGGGTGTCAACCCTGTGATCCTCAGCTTTCAGCTGAAGAAATGTTCCAAGTTATTCTGGACCAATTCCTGGGTGAGGACTCTGCACATGTTTTTTTCTGAGTGTTACAGTTTTTCAAGAGGCAAAAGTAGACATCTGATGATGAAGAAATCAATTTTTTTCCTGCTTTGGGATGTGTATGCTGTGTGTAGAAGAAAGGGATATCTTCCACTCAGTTGCTTCCTATAAATGTGCTACAGCTGGGATTTAGGACATGAGAGACGAGGCTTCTTCTGAGCAACAAGGCCTGCAGTGATTTAACCAAAGTTCCGAGGTAACTTATTCAGAAGGCTGGGAAAACTCTGCAGACATCCTTTAACTAGGTACATTCAAGGCTGTTGTCAGTAATAAAAAATAACAAGTTGCATTTAAACCACAGTTAGAAGAAGTGAAATTTCTACTTCTGATTTCCCCTTTCCTTTTAACAATAGACCTTTTGTTAAGAAAGACTACTCCGCTGGAACTTCATCTTTGGCAGGTAGTCCAAAAAATAATCCTTCAGCGGTATGACTAAATAACAACTCAGCACTCTTTCAAAATTCTTCTGACTTTGTTGATATATCACTGTTTTACAGAACTCATTTTCATCAGTCTACTATGAAACAGTCAAGGAATGTTCAGTGTTTATACTATTATATTTCTCTATTTGTTTTTGCAATCATGTATGAAAAAAGTTGAAACCATACTCTCAGCAATGTTGCAGATACCACTGATTCTTAACAAGAAGCTTTTTGACAAATACACTTGAATGCATGGACTTAGAACAGACTTATTCTAAATTTACGCCAATTTAAGAAGAAAACATGGACATTCCTAATTTGCAACAGTTTGAGAAGAAAACAAGGGCATGAAGTTACAACCTAAAAAGTGTAATTAAATGATCATTCTACTTAATTTCAGTAGGACTGAAATCAGTTTAGCAAAGATACACATGATTTTATCTAGAGCTGTCTCTACTGCAAAGCTTAGGTCAATACTACATTCTTTATAAAGACATTTGATCTGAAAAGAAAGCATTTCATTTAATAGAATAAGAAATGAATGGCAAATACTGTTAGACTATATTCAATAATGAGCTATTACTTATGATATCTTGGGAGTTTCTAACTTCCAGGAGGTCAAATCAAACTGTACATTTATAAGTTTGATATTAAAAAAAGTTAGCACTTCATCTTCAAAAATAATTAAAAAATAATTATGCTATTAAGATGCTTCACCAGCCACAGTAGAAGAGGCATTAATTAGTCAACCACTTATTCAGACACCTAGGTAAGAATATGAGGAAGGAACACAGAATGTAAAATAAAAAGACGAAAAAGCTCCATCCTACAGACCAGAAGTAACATTTGCTAAAAATCTATGTGAGAGCTTGCAACGACATTCAAACACCAAACAAAAGACTTTTCAAACAGATAAGTGAAAAGCAAGGACAGAACCCAGAGATAGGTTCCCCATTTGCTGAGGATCAGGTGCAGTTTTGAGGTAATTCAGAAGAAACCTGAACAGAGTAAGGACGTTGCCTTCATTTCCTGTGTGAGTTATCACATAGCAGAGGCAGAAAGCTTTTTGAGAATGAAAGTTTGGGCAGAGGGATGAATACAGTCAAAGTAGATGAAAAAACCAAAGAAGTGAGTGATCTGAAGGTGTGGGTACAAGTGAAACAAGGAACCAGGTCTGGATTTTCTCTACTTGGGAATAATGGAAGAACTAGCATATATAATCGCAGTTCCAGAGGGTAGAACTAGAGGATATTAATTAAGATAGAACATAGATAAACCAAAGATAGAGTTAGATAATCTAATTTTTTAAAATAACATGACCTATTTTCTAGACAAAGGACACAGCAGGTCTAAGCTCTCTGAAGGTCAATAAAGTATTTCAGGTAGTGCTACACCACCAATTAATAAAATCTGGGGAAGATAAGGAATTAAGTGAAGAAGAAATTCCAGCAGGTTGTGCTGAATGAGAAACTATAGTGCATTGGTCGAAGGGTCACTAAAATCTCCATAAAGACTGTTATCAGGCAATATTTTTAATAATGTCCTTGAACAAAAAAAAAAAAAAATGGAATTGAGGAAATGATGTTAGGAGGCACTGACAGTAAACTGGTGGATCAAACTACCTTACAGGAAACACTGAATTAAGCAGATTCATGAAGATAATTACACTACTAAAGGTTTCCTGGTTTCCTTCATAACAGAGAAACAATTGATGGAAAACAGCAAGAAAATCTAGATGTAAGTGGAAATTTCTGGACGGCTGCATTAGCAGGGTCACATGCAATAAAGTACTCCCAAAAAAAGGGACATGGGTATTAATGTTGTTCTAAAAAGGGTTGGAATGCTGTGTGCATTGGCTGTCCTAGAAAAATGAATTCAAAGTGAAACAGATCCAAAGAACGGCCAATGTAACAGCCAGAGATACAAACCTGCTAAGCGACAGCAAATGCATTGTGATGTTAGCATAATTAGCTGAGCAAACAAAGATGCAGGTAAAATTTTTGCCTATAAATTAATGCAGAAAACATCTAGAAGAGAGCTTTTCTAAAGAGAGAGGGGAATGCTTGGCCAAGAGCAGACAGACGTAAAATAAGCAGGAGTACATTTGGGTTGGAAATTAAAAATGCAGTTCTGAGCTTCAGAGCAAAGGTGCTCTGAAATAAGACTCCAGACAGAATTAGCAAGAGACAAAAAAAAATCTAACTATTTAATCAGGTTTTGGAAGGGATTATATAGCATGGTTCTTGGATATAGGTGGAATCCTGAGTCTTATAAATTGGCCACTAGCTCCCTAAAGGACAATTTTTAATTTTCTTTTACACAATTCCTCTGCTGGATAATCATGATGTAATCACAAGTAATATATACATTAGCTAATTTCTCCTACTTAGATAAATTGGTCCTTGAATGCACTTGCATAACCTAATGGTAATTTATGATAGTGCTTTTGTTCTAAGAATTATGTGTGTGCCAGAGTCTCCTTCATCAACTTTTTGCTGCAAGCGTGATTCTCTTCTCATTCTTACTACTTCACACCTGTGTAACTTAATTTTCTAAAGTCAGGTTAACTCCTGATTTATACCAGCAAAATTAGACCTACTATTTCCCCTTGTAGTCAAGGCAGGTTTATTTTAATATTTAACAAGACAACTCTAAATGTTAATAATATAATTGTGAAGTTGTGCTTGAAGGTTCTTGTTCCACCAGACATTTCACAAGCAGCCAGTAAAAGCTATTTAGTGGTTTGACAGTTCTGTAATCTAAATAGATGGTGGTAAGAAAACAAAAGACAAATGAGAAACTGAGGCTGAGAAGAAAGATGTTTTCCCTAAGGTCATGCACAAGATCAGTGACAGAAGAAAAATCATTTATCATTAAGTGTATCATCTAAGGGTGTGAGTCTTCTGAAACTGGTGTGAGGAAAAGCAGGCTTAGGTCAGAAAGGAGCTCCAGCAAAAATGAATATTGCCACACATTACACATGTACATGAAGAAATATTCATGATTTCCATTTGGAATTTGCTTTCACATAATTCTCTACATCAAAAACCTGCATGGATAGCATGTTTTTGTTTTTTTTTTTAAGTTACAGTAATTTGCAAATTACACCTTGATTCCTTCATAACTCATTCCTCTTCAGTTATGTATAAAACGATATTTTTTGAAAAGACTCTAGCTCAACTTGTTCCTTCACTAGCAGGAACTCACATTTGTGACTTTGAGAGATTGTGTCCGTCTTCATAACTCTTATGCTGGAATGATCACAATTACAGTGCTGCCCCAGCATTTCTCTAGATTCATAGAATGGCCTGGGTTGAAAAGGACCACAGTGATCATCGAGTTACACCCTCCTGCTATGTGCAGGGTTGCCAACCACTAGAGCAGGCTAGCTGTATAATAAAACTGTTCCTTAGTACTGCTCTTTTGGGTTCACAGGGCTGCCCTGTTCTCCAAAGCTGCCCAGTGCCTCATCTCTAATAGAAATATCATTTTTTCTGCAATGCACAGATGGGGCTTGTGAAGCACAAAGGAAATACAGCTCCCTTTCTGCTGGAGAACTGTTCTGCAGCAACAACCTCTATCCTTATATGCATTATGGAAATGAGAACCACGTCTTCATCATGGGAAAGAGACCCACCACCGTGTACAGCAGGCAACAACAGTAGATAACTCCCAGCCTTGTCACTAATAGTGCGAATCCTCAGTGCTGCCAGAGCACAGAGCTTTTTCAAAGCTTTTCGCTGCTGGTGGCGGATGAAAATTGCTGCCTTTCCTTTCCACCCTCACAGAATATGCACATTTGGTAATTACGGTACACAACCATCTGTGTTTCAAGGGTGATTGTGTCCTGCTTACTACAAGAATATCAGACAAAAATCTACATTCACTTAAACCAGTGCAGCAAAGCACTCACTGCAGAGATTGAAATATTAGCATCCTCTGCAAAACAATGGACGTTACTGCAAAAAAATAAGAGATGGTTCATGATAGAGGATAATTCTGATAAGACTGTAATACACCTGTACCACAGGCCTCGGTTGCTCACAGCACACAGCATGCAAAACCACAGCGCAGTACACATGGAAAAATATCTGATGGTGAATTACACTGAAAAATCATCTGTTAATATTATATCATATGCTTACCTAATTCACTCCTCTGCTGAGCCTGTTACTTTTTGCACACTCATCATTCTAACTCTTGGACTATAATTAATACCATGTGCTTATGTAGTCCATTCCTCCTTGCTGATCCCATCACTTTCTTTCTACTTATTTGTCTACAACCTGGACAATAACTAAAATGATGAATGTTGATCAAATGAGAAATTTTTTTTTTGGTCAAAATGGCAAACACTATATATGAACCTTACAGGCTGTGCTCAAGCTTTTGACTCCATACATTTAAAACTTTGTGTAAATACAAATCTACACGTAACCCAAGATACACCTGGTACATACATTATACAAAGTAAAGAATTAGTGATTTTCAGTCTTAGTAAATGCACGTGAAACTGGAAAACTTAAAACAGACTGCAGGCTTTGTACAAAATTAGACATTGATTTTTTTTTTTATCACACTACATTCTTCCACAGAAGGTACTCTAATGTCTATTGATTAATAACTATATTTTAAAAAATAGCCCCCTTTGATAAACCTTACTGCTTTTAAACAGTTGTCATATCAAGATTTTTCTTGACAATGAAAGTTGACAGCTAAGGTTACATCTTTTCTGTTAAAGAGAAATCAATATTCCATAACCACTATATCTCTCAACCAGAAATTCCTGGCTTCAGAGTCTCTGGAGTATCTCTAAGATTTAGTGTCAGCCTTCTTTTCCAAATACCTTTTCCTTTTCCATTTATAGTTATGAATTTTATATATATATATATATATATATATATTTTTCCCCAGTAATATGAATGTCCTTTAACATTTTTAGACTGTTGGTTTATCCATTTAGTATTCATATTATCTGTAGAATACATGAAAATAAAATTTACTAGAACTCTTATGTCTTTTTAAGATTAAAGAGCAACACACAAGTTCCTCAAATGCAATGGATTGTCTGCTGGAAAGGCTTGTGGTTCTCCTGTCCACATCTTCTAACTGAATCCATATGTGGTGTGTCTTTCTGCCATCACAAAAACACCAAATTTCACTAGGGGGCTCCAGCAGAATGTCAAAAAAAAAAAAAAAAAAAAAAAAGGGTTGGAAATCTAACTCGAATAAGGCTTTTTCTGCCATTCAGATTAATTCATACTAATTTCTACAACAGCAGAACAAATGACTGCACCAGTACTTTGATAAGATTCCAGAAGAACTGAATAACCAGACATACAAGCTTCTATGCTTGAGCATGATGTGTGACTTGGGTAAGTTGTTTACACCTATTCCCTTTTACAGAGGTGTGAGCTTGGGTGACAGGCACTGCTTTTCCAGCCTCCTGAGGCAGACAGCCCAGTACTCTCCTTACACCACTGCAGCTGGCACTGGAGACGGTCAGTCAGAGCATGCCCAGCTGAGGCTGAAATTACCCAATTAGTAGAGGAGGCAGCTTCTAAAAAAGGCCAGTGCTGGGCAAGAGGCAGGCAGAAATGACCTCATGCAAGCCTGCTTGTCCCAAAGGAACATTGCCAATTACCGTCTTGATTATCAGAGTTATAGAATTGGCAGTCCTTGATTTTCTGCCTCGGGAAACACTGAAATTAAAATTGTTCAGCAAAACTTTGGCACTGGTATTTGGTTAGTTATTTCAACCTCTAAAGTCTTTAGCTTTAAAAGTTCAAGTAAGTTCACGTTCAAAGGATGTCTTAAAAACACACATCTAAAAGTTAAAAGAATAGCTGGAGATTCCAATTTCCAAGGATTATTTCCTGTTTACTTTTCATACCATCTAGCTGAACTCTCACATTTCATCTTGGATGCAGGACTCAGCTGTCTGCAAAGGACATACTTTGTTCCCTTATACATCCAAATGCAAGATGACTCCTGGCTCCGTTTGCTAAAAAGGTAGAGCAACAAACGTGAGGTAAAGAAAGCAGCCTTGGGAGAGGGACACCGAAGGGAGCACAAGGAACTTCTTTGTTCGAGGGTGTAGGAATCAAAACACTGAAACTGCTGTGGTATTTTGGGTACTGTCCAAAACAACAGAGTTGCTAGTGAGAAAATGAAAACTGATATATTTCAGTTGGACAGTTTGTACTTTTTAATGTTGTATTCACGCACAACAATCAAAAGGCAAGATTCTGGAGTCTTTACACAGCCTCATGTCACACCAAAACAGGGGCTTCATGCTGCTTATGAAATAATAAATGTTTTTGTTTTTGATGTTAAAGACAGACAATAGTAAGGACATTGGTTAAGACATCAACTTTGTAAAAGGGCTCTACGGGCTTGAGAAATGTGCAGAAGAGAATTTCTCCCAAATGCATTTTATCAACAGTAGATTTTTTTCCATATGTTGCTCTGCTTGCCCCTTTTGTGCTGCCACTGGCATATTCCTTCTCCACAAACTGCTCAAGACTGAGAAGAACACCATTTTTGTATGTAAGTTACTTGTTCTGGGGGCTCAGTTTGATTAGAAAGTAAAAGCTAGTATGTATGCACAGTACTAGTGTAGAGTGCTTCTGTTGGTTCACTAAAAAAACCTGCCTTTAGAGGCAGGAGTACACACATGATGTGTAATAAAGACTTGTATTAAAAAAGTTTTACACAAATGTCATTGCTAATAAAAATGAAGATTATCTATACATGAACTGAGCTTAGACCGTTGTTTTCAATGTTTTCCCTGAACCACCAAATGGCCTCTAGGGACTGCAGGAAAAACATATTAATATGGCAAATATTATAAATCTCTAGAGTAATCTTTATCCCTTATATGTTTTGATTCTCTCATTGCTATCCATCTACCCTTATCCTAAGGCGGTGAAGAAACACAAGAATCCTTTCAAGAAGGGATGAGTTTGAATTGTACTTTGAAAGATACAGTTAACTAAATGGAGCCTAGTCTGTGATCAGTAGATTACATATTGTGTCAATACGAGCCCAACTCCACATAGCCATAACTCTTTGGGAGCTTGTCTTCCATTGGAGCTGCTATGAGGGACCACGGCACATGCAAAAACAAAAAACCTGGCAAAAGTGAGGCATTCTTACTTGCACACAATATAATCAATATGGTCATAAAATGGAGAAGGCTCCAGTGACAAAGGATGCATTTTCAACTGCTTGAGTCATACGTGAGCCTAAAGGCATGTGAATCTGGGATCCTATTTCCCAAAACTCTGAAGGTTGTGCAAGCACAAAGATTTGGTAGTTATGACCCTTTTATTTCAGCATATTACTGGTTATTCTGAAACATCAGTACTTCCTCAACATCTAATACTACTTTTCCATGGCTCTTTGCATAAAGCTAGTAAAATTCAAAGCCCCCCCCCCCCCCCCACACACACCTTTTTAAAATGCTATCGCTCTTAGGCATCAATCTACTATATTAAGTTTAAAAGTTACAGGGAAAATCAAGAGTAAATTATGCTAAATTATGCTGTAACTGAGGAGCCCTGGGCTGCCCCATTTGACTTGAGAAAAAAATTCCCCAATATTTCTGACTGCTTTCTTCCCATTTCAGTTATTCACTGTTTGTAATGAGATCACAAAAGTAAGACGGACAAGGCTGGGGAAGGGAAAGCAATATCTGCATGTATTTCCCAGGTAATGGATATGTTGCTGCTATCTATCAGAATCATAGTTAAAAAGCTATAGTAAGAAATGGAGATAAAGTGTTTTATATTTACTACAATGTTCTTTGAATTCACCAAGTAAACAAAAAACGAATTCATACATCAGGAAGATATATGGGGAAGGGAAATAAATGAGCAAAACCTCCACAAGGCCAACCTACTGCAGAGGGCTATCAGCGAAAACGGAGCACGGTGTTTACATGACAGCAGACAGCGAAGTGACACAGAAGCAGAGATGGGCATGCAAAGAAAAGGCCGGCAGAGGCAGGGTTGTGATGCTGCACAGCACAGCTCTTTCCTCCTGTCAGCAAGCTTGCCAGTCTGGGAGTAAGCTGTCCTGTCTGTGCACGGTATGCTGAATGAAAACCTCCTTTGTCTCCTCTATAGCACGGGCCTGATTCTTTTTCTGTCACGGGGGACACTATGTGGTATTAAATTATACATAAGTATCAAGTAGGAGCTTCCTTCTGAAATGAAAAACTAATCATCCAGTAACATAATTTAGTGGATATTTATAATAAAAACAAAGAATTAACCGCTGGCATTTGAGCAATTCAAACTGTGCTTTCTGTAAGAGTTCATCTTTATTCAGAAAGAATAATACAGGCTTAACAAAATGTTCTCCTTCCCGGGGCAAGGGGAATGTAATATTTATCCGCACTGGTTTCCAATGGGATATCATGCACCGCAATCAATCATCTCATAAAATACTGTGAAGTAAAGTGGTAGCAATTTAGATAATAACATGGCAAACTAAGTTACAGAAGAAACAAAAAGCTAAGTGAATTAGAAAGTTCCCAGTTTCATCAGATCATTGGGTCTTACATTCTGCCAGCCTTGTCATAATCTTTTCTTCATACTTTTTTAAGCTATGGAGTTGCCTAGAATAGAGTTTATACTTAACGTGAAACTAAAGCAAACTTACTATGGATGCAGGTTCTTTATTTTCTTTCAAAATAGGCCATCAGTTCTCATAGTTTGCTGTGCAGTAATTCTCTGGCCATTTTTCAGACATTTCAAATAAAGAATTCATCTCTGAATGAAATCTGGAGAATGGTAGTTTTGCCTTTTTGCCTTCAGCACTAAAGGTCTGCTGTCCATTTATTTAAGAACATAAATCTTGGGAAACATGTAGGAAAAATCTTTCAGTGAAAAGACTGAAATTGCTACAGCCAACACATAGAGATAGCCCACAATGGCAGTGACACTGAAACTGAAATGTTAAACCTCTTATTCACTCTCCCTCTGCTTTTCCGCATAAAAGTACACATCTTTTCATTGACACAACTCTCTGGTTAGAAATAAACACAAATATAACTTGGCATATTCAGGATGCTACTCACTATAAAAATTATTTTTCTCTTCACACCCCTTGATAAAGACCAAGGGGTAAGCACATCCAATCAGTACGCCAAAATACTCGCTGCTTCTGGTAGTGCAGAAAAATGCTTTGCTGAACATGCTCAAATAAAACTCAAACACACATAGAAACAAAGACTGGAATTGGTAAAGTGCTTGTGTTCTTTCTTTTCAAAATGGAATATTTCCACAAGGATCAGCGATCCTTTGGCTTCCACAAGTCTGATAGTTCCTCATATCCACACTTCTCAAATTTCTTCTGGTCTGCAAGTAAACCCAAATACTTAGCATACAGAATTGATTGTCCAATGCAGTTTGGCTTCCTACAACAAACACAGTTTTATTCCACTGAGATGGAAATCTCTGCCAGGACCTGGAGAGTGGTACAGCACCACAGAGGTGGGAATTGGGCTTCCTGGAGACAGTCAGTCACACTCTACAATCAGTGCCTAGTTGGACAAAACTGAAAAACTTGTCTCCAAAGAACAAAGATCTTTTAACTCTCCTTCTAAAGATACGGAAGGGGAGTTAAAAGTGGGATAAGAATCCTGCACTACTAAAAAGGTATGTGGGTAATGGTATCCAGATTTTTGCATAGCAAATTCTAACCAGAAAAGAACAGGGGATGTTAATCTATTGGGAAGTCAAAACATTTGAACACAAATTGCCATAATGAATATCCTAATGTACACATAGCAAACAAGTCTGAACTACAGAACTTCACTGTTGTTTTACTCTCCTCACTTGAATTATAACAATAACAATATTCAGGTGGAATACAGATTTGAATTTTGATTAATGACACTTTAGAGTGGATCCATTCCTGAGAAACTGATCAAATGGAGGAAACAAAACTAAAACAGTCTGTAGGTAGTGCTTTCCATCTGATACATCACTAATATTTAGGCAAAGTGCATCAAAACGGACGTTAAAAAAATTCACTGCATTGTTTCTAACAAATGGTATTAGAAGTTTAATGCAGATACAAATAGTAGCTGTAAGCTGATGAAAGATAAAAATTTACTCAGAAATATAAAAAGTTGGATGGTCAAATCATAAAAGAGATTCAGATTAAGCAGAGATTCTGTAAGACGGCTATATTTCACTCTTTTTCAGTACTTGAAATACAGTATTAAGGCATTGAGGATTCTTTAAAGTATATACAACTACAAAGGACTTATTTGATGGATAAGCATGTAAGGGAGGGCTAATGTGTTGAACCTGGCAATTCAAAGTGTGCAGGAATGTAGCTATCTTGCAGACCGTGAAGCAAAGCTTCAGAAGCTAGACTTTAGATCTAGTTTCCTCTTATAGTCAATGCAGTTAGGTAACATATCACCCATCCTCCCCTTTTCACTAAATCAAGTAGTGTTCCTTAAAGAAGGGCTCTTGTCAAAAGAGCAGTTGGCTGCTCTTACATGACCTAGGACTTTCCTGTGGCTGACAAGCAGAGTAAGGCTACAGTGTAAGCATTTTTAGTTGAATATTAGCTAATATCTACTTACTGTTGGTTGCATAACATATGGCGGATGAGGCATCCAGGAAGTACTCTGGACCTGCATATCAAATACTTTCTATTAGCACAGAAAAGCTTAAGACAGAACTCCAATAATTTACTTGAAAACATTATTTATACTGCAACTACAGAGCTAATTTTAGAAAAAGACTCAAGGCATGTAGCTCAATGTAAATATCATTTATGCATCATAAAGTTACTGACAAAGGAAAAAGCTTTCAAATTGTATTTGATATTTCCACCACATTCAGAAGTCCTAGAGATTGCACCACCTCTGTGATCCACATCATTTATTTTCATAAAGAATTATTCAATATTCCATGTTGTCTTAATTCTTCATTTGTATGGTTTGCTTTCATCCATCAACGTAACTGTGAACATGCCTTTGAAACTTCGAAAGTTATAACATTTTCAGAGATTCTAGAATGACTTATCCTGTTTTCAGGAAGAACTGAAGATCTAACTCAAATTTTGAAGCTTACTATGATTGAAAGCTTCCATGGCATAGTTGACTTAAGATGTCCTTGTCCATAGAAGCAGCTCCTACCTTGGGCATCATCGCATCCATTTTCACCAGAACTCAGTATGCCTCACTGAAGCCTTTCTTTGTTGTTTTTTCTGACTACTGACATGTAACAGATTCTACAGATAGATCAGTTTTACTAACAATTAAGTGCATTACAAAGTCCTTGTGTATTTGTGGTGGCATCTCTGAGCCATAACTACCTTTTCTGCTAAGCATGAATGGCCCACATGTTATTGTAACTCAGAGCCAATCTCAAGAATTGTGTAGTCTTGATTCTTTCTGCGTCAGTCTGGGGACCACAACACATCAGAAGTACATGAAAATATATCTGTGCTATAGCCATCAGTGGGCAGTCACTATTTCCACACTCACAGAGAAGGGCATGTGGTATCTCAGGCCGAACATGAACAAAGATATGTAGGAGAAAACCATAAGGTCCTGATTTTCCACATACCCTGTGATTTTGTTCATGAAACAAGTGAGAATTAATTGTGCAGTTTTGCGCTTCAGCATTTTTTTGAAATTGGCTAAAGCAGAGTTTTTGTTGAAAAGCAAGTTCACTGTAACAGTTTTAGAACCAAAACCAGAGCAGACACATGCAAATACACACCTACTACAAAATTTTCTATTGTAAATCCCCAGTAGCTAATAAGATTAGTGCTCTAACAAGCTTGATGCTGTTCAATGCTCCCCTCCTTGTAGTTCCTCCTCTTTGCCAAGGCAAATGTCTTTGGGCTTCAACTATAAACTACCAAGTAAGAATGATCTGCGTTTTAGAAAACAAAACAAAAGGCAACAAAATGTTTTTTGATTTAAATGCATCAAACCATGAACTGATGCAAATTTACTGAATTCATCTCACCAAAGCAACTTTCTGATTGGTGTTACATAGCTACCTAAAATTAAACAACACAGAAGTCCAGGAAAATTACAAGAACACTTTATCTTTGACGATCAGGTTTAAAGCAGAGTTTGTGCACAGCATTGCCTGTAGATAAATAAACATTATCTGAGAACATTCTGAGACATTAAACCATGAGAGAGCATACAAAGGAGGGCTACAAGGATGGGGAAGGGTCTGGAGGGCAATATGTACAAGGAGGCCCTCATGGCAGCTGCAGCTCCTTACAGGGAGCAGAGGGGCAATGCTGAGCTCTGCTCTCTGTGACAGCAACAGGAGCCAAGCATGGAGCTGTGTCAGGGGAGGATCCGGTTGGAGATTAGGGAAAGGTTCTACACTACAGGATGGTGGGCATGGAACAAGATCCCTCAGGGAAGTGGGCACGGCCCTAAGCTGCTGGAGTTCAAGGAGTGTCTTTACAGTCCTCTCAGACATAAGGTTTGAATTTTGGGTAGTCTTGCGTGGAGTTGGGAGTTGGGCTATTCGATCCTTGCGAGTCTCTTCCAACTCGATATATTCTATGATTGCAACTGAAATGGTAAAATGTATGGCCAACGACCAGCTTTACATATGTTCCCAGAAAAAAAAAAAGGCTAGTAATAATACTATTCAATCCAGTTTTGACTTCCTTCTCACAAAGCTAGAACATGGCAATATTTTCCCAGTGGAGAGCTGGTTGGAATATGCTGAAAAGAGGAATTCTGAAAGAGAAAATGTGTTGAAGACTGAAGAAGCTTATGAGGAGAATTATACTAAAGAATCTTGCTCTGCCAGGGATTATTGGGGAAAAAAAAAGAAGAGTGCTGTTAAAGGATGCTGTTACTGAAGCAAATACAACAGAGGTCAGAAAGTCAATATATAATCCAGACAACATAAATTATGGAAAAAATGTGTTTAAAACATTTGGCTTATGAAATGGAGTCAAAATGACAAAACATTTCAATAAGAATGACAAGCATCTGCTATTGTTGAATGGAAACGAAGCAAAATGCTGTTTGATGGTGAAGCTGACTGAAATAAGAAAAAATTACAGTAGCTTTCATTGCTAGTGTTAAGAATGCAGGAAAACACTCAAAACCCTACACCAAACGATACCTGAATACTTCTAGAAAGCCTTTTGTTTAAAGCATGACTCAAGAGCACAAGCACTTGTGTAATTTTCTGTGGTATCCACTCTGCTTTCATCCACATCCAAAACATAATTAACTGGGAAACATAGTAGACAAGCACAAATCTGACGTACCTGATATGTAGAGACAGGGGAAGCAGCAATGAATGGTGTGATTGATGTCTGTGGAATCATGCGGTTTGTTGGAATACTGTACGGTGAGGAATAAAATCTGCAAACAAAGAACAAAAGCAAGTTTTTTGAACCTTTTGACTGCTAGGCTCTGAATGACTAATTCACTGCCTCCCAGGCAAAGACGAAAAGAGTGTACACAGGTAATTATGTCCACCTATTTCCAAAACCACAATAAGGAAGATGTGATGGCTTCACTGAGTAGATTTTGAAAATGGAAAGGAGGAGGAATATTTACACAAAGCATATTTTTTTCACTTCAACTAGCACAAATATAGAACTTCACAACACAAGAAGTAATTATATGAAATGCAAAGACAGCTGATTTTCCAGAGTGCTATCTAGTGAAAGGAAATTTCTTATGCGGTATTGAAGACAATGATAACTGATTTCACTTTTACATGCAGCCCTCTTTTCTTTTCAGATCTTAATGCTTCAGTGCTGCGAATAACACATTCCACATATACGCCTGATTTATTTTATTAAGGGATGGGTACAGAATCTCTGGCTGAAATTTTCATACTCATCTACATGAGCTAAAAACTTACCTTCTGGTGAAATTTATCAAAAATTATGAGTCTAAATGCCCCAGGCAGCAATGAAAATCCCAGATCTAGTTTTTTTATTTCTACTATTGCATGCTATGAACAAAAGTTTCACTATATCTTGCTTGATGATAATAAATGTTATATTCATTCTACTTCCCTGTGTGTAAATGATTATTGACAATATTATCACGTGGAAAACATCACTACTGATATTTTAAGTACTGTGTAAGTACTTAATACCCATGTACTCATCCAGATTTTTGTGTCTTTGTTCTTTCAGTTTTAACTGTAAACAAAAATAATAATTAAAAAAAAAACAAAAACAAAAACAAAAGAACACCAAACAATGCTGCTTAAAAATACAACATTTGTGGCCTTACTGCTGTCAAAATGCTAATATTTCAGAATCCTTAAGGGAGAAAAATGTATTCCTGCACAACATCCTCTGGTCTGATTCAAACTCCATGCATACTGTTTTGTATAGCATGTGGCAACCCTACAAATAACAGTAGCTTTTGCACATATGTTCTCTGTAACAGTGAAGTAGATTGCTCTCCCTGCCTTTTTGTGTTCTTTCTCCCTGCACTGAGGCAATTCTCCCTGTAACAACAACAACAAAAAAAAACCCACCAAAAACCTACCCATTACTGGTGTTTAAACAAGTGCTCTATTTTCTGATCACCCTGGCATCCCAGATTTAGTACTAATCATTCTAGTTCAGACTGGATGCATTCATTTTGGATGCAGGCTTAAATAATCACCGAATTTCTTCAACCAATAGGCTTGGAAATACAGGCTGCCATCTCTGAAATTGGGTGGGAACATTCAAAGTTAGAAAGGGAGAGGGAGACAGAGAAGCAATCAGTTCTCTCTACTCCAAACAAGATTTTAAAATGCCAAAAGCAGCAGGTGGCGTCTGAGTGATTTTTTGTTTAATAGAAATATATTGCTATTTTAGGAACATTTATCTGCTTTTACAATGCTCGCACAGAGACTCTTTTAAAACCGTGCCTTTGCCCAATTTTCTGTATATCCTATTATGAGAACTTAGAAATATTTATATCTCTCTGCTTGTATCAAGCACATCCTAATATGCTTGTACAAATTTGGGGTTGGGCGGGGAAAGGATTTTTACAGCACCAGCCAGGTTTATCTATAGCTTTAGGATGATGTGCATTTTAACTTAGTCCTATTACAGGGATCTTCTTCCCAGATAAAAGTTAACCAGAGTTCAGTTCGGTAATGTAGTCGCTAAGTGGATGAACTAAGAAATGCTTTGTGCTGAAAATGAAGATGGTCCACAGAAGACTGGCAGAACTTACTCTACAGGTTAAATGTATAACAGAAATACATACAAACTTCTTCAACCAAAGGACGGTATAAAAACAATACTCTTTAGAGAAACAACACATTTTTCTTCCCTCAGTTCTAATTCTATCTATCCTGGCGCTGAAGCTGTGCTCACACCATGTATGAATCACCTGGACAAAGGTGAGCGCATGGGACAAATTTTTTCCACTTGGAAGTAACACCCTTTGGAATAAACTCTCCAATAAATCCTAGTAAATACTACCAAATTTATAGGAAATCTGTGCTAAGCCAAGAACTTGACAGACAGCTAACCATTTCATTTTCAGCTTAGAGATGCTGTTATCTGAATAGTACATAAGTTTCTAGAATATACACTCTGGTAATGTGAAAAATACAACCCTTCCACTACCCTTGCCAATACCATTTATCTGACGCAGTTTGGAATGCTTTCAAATAGGCATCAAACACAACATACTATCAGGACACTCGTTTATATTGTGAAAATGCATGCACCAGAGTGTTAAAGAAGAGAAGGAAATTTGACACAGAAAATGACAAGGTGAGAAAATTGAATTCATAAATTTCAACTTAAATAATAAATTGAGTTTAACAATCTGAGTCACTGAGAGGCTGTAGGTCAGACATTTTGCGATCATGAATTCTCTGTACCTGGAGACAAAGGTTTTCCTTCCTGCCACAGCATTATTTTGTGCTGGAAGGGTTGTAATTTGCCTTAGGTAATTCAAGAGAGCAAGAACTGAACCAGTATACTCTGAAGCTGTCTCTGTCACACACAGAGGACAGTGGAATGATATGGAGGCATTTCCCATATTACATTTGTATATAAACAGGCTAATATCCAGGTATGTAGTTGGCATAAGTGTGGACCTCAAAAAAAAACAATAACCCACAAACAAACCCCAAAACTGGATCAAAAATGCAAGAGTGGCCTGCTCTGATAAAAACTGTTCAGGCACCCCAATAAGATCCACAGCTGCCAACCTAATCATACTTGATTTTTATACTCCTAGGCCTTTGGAATGCATCAACATTCCTTCAGGCCCAGAGAGAAGTGAGACGAGGTGGAAGAAGGATATTGTAAGTCCAAAGGGATGTAGGATTCTCAGTCATTGGAATATGCACATTAGGAAGTGAAAAGACATTAGAGAAAAAGGAGATATGAATTATACTAGCTTTGACCCATTTTAGATATACAGTTCAATTATGGCCCTGTGTGTGCCTGCACTGAAACATGTATCAGTTTCTGGTACTATAATTGAGAGCTATGAACCTTGTGGCAGTTAACGTGAGAGCTCTAAGGAGAGTTCTCCAGAAGACTCAGCTGCATTCTGTGCAATTGCAGCTTGCATCCCACAATAGCCCATGCAGGTCTTTTGGGTTTTTTTGCAGGTGTGAGCCAGCATCCCTGCTCTTCGTCTGCAATTGTATTGCTAGAAGAAAAAGCATAGAGAGGCAGGTGGGAGGAAAGAGGCAAAACAGACATTGCCCTTGCATTTCAAATAGTCCTTTTAAGCATGCCTGGATTCTATAAGAATAAGAAAAACTGTTCACTAGGAGACAAAAGGATTTCTGGAATGTTTGTGAGGACAGGCTTATAAAGGATTCAAAAGAAAATATTTTTATGAGATGTTAAAAGAACCACATTCCCCAGTACATCATCAGCACACGTAGGCAAGGCTTTAAGAACAGTATCTGCTGCTTAACAGAAAAAGTACACATTCCGCTCCTACATCAACCCTCCCTCTGTATTTGGGGACTACATTATCTGGAGCGTCTGGTCGCTATTTCCCTGCCAAAAAATAGAAAAAAAAAATCCATATGGTTCCCATCCTGTGGGAGAATGTGCAAGCTTCCACACAGAATCTGTACAAGAGCAAGACCCTATTTGCACTGCAATAAACACCATTTGCTCATGCCTCGTGCCTGCAGGCAATACTGAAAAAGTTACATTCATAAATAGTATCCTGGGGCTCACATAATGTAAGAGTATTACCAAGCGTTATCAGAGCAGCAATTTTCTGTTGCAATAAGCCACGGAGTCAGATGTTTGATATGAAAAAGACCTATCTGAATATTGAGCCCATTGGCCTGCAAATGCACAGTATAGTCCCCCAGATATCAGATATTAAACTGATACAGTACATTGCAATCTTAGTCAAATAGCCAGGAGAACTCAAGCCTCAGCAACATTTGAAATGAGCATCTTTACAGAGCAAGTACAAGAGCTCTATTTTGTTCTTTGTATGAGTGCATTAAACCACTAAAACAATATTAATATCACAAATTGAAAAATCAGTAGCATTTTACAAAAGGCACAATGCTCCCCAGAATAAGGCCCGACTTCTTTTGTAAACGCAGTTTAGAAAAGGCTGATTATAAAAGAGAAAAAGACATGGAACAATTGGCAGGGGAAAAGAGCTTATCTACTGAAGTGTATGACTACCACATCTTCAGTAACACATGCTGCAATGTTATGCTATATGTTGGGCCAGATTCTCCATTCCATTACACCAGTTTTATGCTGATATAACTCCACTGGATGCTTAAACAGAGTTACATGAGCATAAAAACAATATAATGAAATGGGGAGTCATGCCTTACAATGCAATAGAATTAAAAAAAGAAAAAGAAAAAGAAAAATCTATTCCTTTGTGGGGAAAAAGCCTTTGCTATTTTTAGTGAATGTCTCCATCTCTCTCTTTTGTTTTATTTCTGTCATAGATGTTCTAGGCAAATAAGCAGTTATACTATAATAAAAGTGATAGTACTACTCTGAGAGCAACAAGAACCCGCCTTTTCATCTGGAGAGCATTTAAGAATCCAAATTCTTCCCTAAGGGTTGATTATGCCCCAAAGCAAGCCAGTATAATCCAAATCTCTTAAAGAGCTGGAAATTTTAAATACCTCTTCATGACACATGCAGTGACACATTTCACTAATAGACTGCCATTCACCATGTATCCTGCATGGACTTAGCAACGTACACATATCAAAATGCATGAAATACATCCACCAATCTTATATGAGATTCTAATAAATTGAGTCATTCTTGAGTTTCATTAGTAACTCATTGCCTAA
Organism: Perdix hodgsoniae; assembly: GCA_035772895.1. Taxonomy (NCBI): domain Eukaryota; kingdom Metazoa; phylum Chordata; class Aves; order Galliformes; family Phasianidae; genus Perdix; species Perdix hodgsoniae. The sequence continues at coordinate 3,662,741 of JAPSGF010000062.1, read as the reverse complement.
TCCAAATCTTCACCTTGGCTTATATATCTTGACATTTCTCATCTCTAGCCTTGGTCCACATTGTGCTGGCAGGCACCTGAAGGACTGAGCGACTCGTGCTTATCACAGCCTACCAACAAATCCTGAGCTGCATGCAGGGACAACACCCACTTAACCAGTTTACGCCAAATAGACACATTACAAGGAGGTCATCTTTGTTTTATAGACTCCCCCATGCAAAACACATCTACTTGTTCCACTTTACTGCAGAGCATTACACAGCATCTCACCCACATAGTGTGGGCACAATATCAACACAAACAGGCTGCAAGCATCAGCTTTGTGTTTGCTTCCAGACTGTCCTCACTGTGAAGAGCAGCATGCTTGCCTAACACACGTTCACTGGATGTTTAAGTCGACTTGTTTCACTTCACAGTTTATAAGAGTCTTTAAATTCGTTCTCTTTTACCGTGGCCCCACACCCACTATGATCCCATCAGGGATCATAGGTATTGAGAGCAAAAATTGGCATTTGCACATTTTACAAGCAATGCACCACATTGTTCACAGATTTAGGCAAAATAAAACCCAGAAACTTCTAAGTAGAGAGCTTATGAAAAAACAGAGAAAAATTGTAACTACAGGATATATGATGACTGTTAAGTGAATGTCTGGAGAGTTAAAAAAAAAATACATGTAAACAAAAGAGGGTCCTGGTGATCTTCAGGAGACTGCATTTTGAAGATGCAACGAGAGAATAGAATAGCAGCTACATTACTTTTGGAGAACAAATCAATGTTGCCCATATTGTAAGAGCTTTTCCTCTTGATAGTGTATGCGGTCAGAAAAAATCTCAGTGGAAGAACATTTGAATAAGATTTTGTCCTGATGAAACAGAAAATATTTTGACACTCTAGAAATTAGGGACATGTCCAAGAAGTAATTAATTGTCACAGTTACAACAGTAGGTAATGCTGTAGTTTTTCAAGCTTTACAAATAAAAGAATATTTAAAAACCTCCATTGGTTACTATTTATTTTTCAAAAGATCATTGACAATGTATTCAAACAACTGAGTGACCAAATAATGCCCTAAGCATCCTAAACACCTGAGCATGCATGAATCTAAGTTAAGTTCCATAATTAAAAAAATATATTCCTGAAGTAAAATGATGCTAATCTCAAAGGATTATTCAAATTACAGTTTCCAAATATTTAATGCAACCAACATACGAAAAAAAAATCCTTTGAAATAAAAACCATTTGTCTGGATGAAATACTGGTGGATTATGAACTGGCGATGGTTTCATTTATAGCTTACAATATGTTACCAGCTGAAAGTATGACGATAGAGCAGAAACACTTGTTTAGGGGGGGTCAGAGAAGCAAAAGCAGAGGATAATTAAATCCTCTTTTCACAGCTGCATGAAAAAAAATATATATATCTTTTTTCTGAGCTGCTCTGTCTTGGCTGCTCCATTCACAACATGAGAATATCACATGCGCTACAAAGATACTGCTTGCAATGGGCAATTAAGTAAAATACACATACTATTACTGCTGATTTTTTTAAAGCTACTTTCAGTATTAGGGATTTTTCAATGCTTCAACTAGCAGTGCCCTAAACAGCATTTAACAAATAAATCCACTCTGCTCAATATCAATACATTCAATCCTTCCACTGGAAAGTGCAGATGGGAGTATGCACAGAATAATCATATCTAACATCACTCTGATCAAAGAGTGACTGTCAAAGAGATCAGGGCAGAGCCTCCTGTTTCTCTTCAAATTGTTGTTAATCTATCTGAAAGGGTAGGTGGATCTCAAGGATCTGTTTTTCTACTTCATGAAATAATTGGAAATGTAATCATACACATAAATAATATGGTGATATAACTTCTTTGCAAATTTGAAAAAAGTTTCAGTTCTTGAGTAGGCTGTTGCTGGGGAATGAAAAGGAGTGTTGTTCTACATTCTACTCCTGAATTCTAACTGCTTGCACACAGATATAAGGCTTTTGCACTGTTTGGCATTTCTGTTCAGACAATGCCATGGAAGCCATCCAGGCAGCAGAGAGGACCCAGATTAAGTAACAGCTCTAATATCCAAAATATGCTGGAATCTTCAATGATCATTTTAACAAAAGCAAAGACAGTAAAGGGAAACTTTACTGGTTTTCATTTCATGAGAGAGAGAGAGAGAGAGATAAAAAAAAAACAAAAAAAAAACAACACTAGCATTTGCCAAAAAGAGATGGAAACTGTTAGGAAAAACAACTTCCCATTCAAATGGATATTACAAACAAAAGGGCATAAAAACAAAAGGGAAACTAAAAGAAGAAATTGACAGTATAGCATCACATGCTTCAGACAAAATATGACTAAGTAAATTTGCTTCTGAATGAGTTTCACCACAGAAAGAGAAAACAGAATATGGTATTCAAAATAGTTTTTAAAAAGGCATAAGAAAACATGCATTTCTTACCCATTCTGTATAGCAGCTGTTGGATCATAAGTCAAAGCCATGCCAGCCTGCACAGTTAGGGAAGAAAAACAGATTTTTACTATTATTGCAGAAAAAAAAAGAAAAAAAAAAAGACATTAAACACACTCTGTGCCAATGAGAATAAAAACTGAATACAACTTGGAACTAAAAATTTTTCCAGGGAAGCTCAGATGGTCCAAAGAAGCACAGACACTTTGGCTTCCTCCTTAGCTCAACAGGCTCCTGAGAAACAGATCTCCTTGGTGATGGTTTCCCATAACATTTAGGCCAAATGGTTCTTTTGTTGCGCCAGTATCAGTCAATGTCTCCACCCACATCAATGCATTTACAGTATAACATGACAGGGCCAAATCATCTTCTTCCAGGTCTAACAGGTAGTTCGTAAATACCCTAAAGCCAACTTCATTACAACTTCTTGGGCAGGAATCTCATCTTTCCTACCAAGGCTGATCGCGTGTGACTTGAAGCCTCTGTCATTTCCCTGGGCAATCAGTTGGGCTCTCACCATGAGACAAGAGACAAGAAGTGGGCTGTGAGATCAACCAAAACAAGAAAGTGCCTGAGCTTTTAAACAGGGCTTTTAAAGTACTCCAGTGGTCTAGACAGACCAATAATTTATGTATGGCCTACACAGGGCTTTTCGACTGCTGTTCACCACTGAGCACATAGTGACCTGTGCAAAAAGATTTGGAGATGTCAAAACAGCATCCAGCTAACCAGTGTCACCATAACCACCATTAGCAAACATGCGTACAGAAACAGCAGGAAAGGTGGGGAGTGAGCAGAGCTGGAGCCATAATTCCCCAGTCCATTTCAGACTCAGAGATGGCAATCAGAGCTGGGTGGGAAGAGAGAGGAGAGGGCTCCTCAGGGTGCTCTGCTCGCATTAGGAAAAATGGCCAGGTCACCCTCTCACCCTGAGGCACTCTATTCCTCTCCACTTGTCATGCAGACCATGCACTGCCCAAGACAAGAGACAGAAGCATTCACTGCAAGGACAGGTGCTTCACTAACTGCGTGGCAGGGCTTGCACTCCTGGTGGGAGCTTTTATCACCCCTGGAGCCATATACCAAAGTACTTCTGGATAACAGCATCTGCCCCCTTCCAGATGGCTGCTCTGTCAGGAAAGTGTCTGCACTTGGCTGGCTCCCATGCAGACAACTGAACTGCAAGGGCAAGAGGACTGGTGAGGAATAGGCAGTGGGCCGGCAGTGCTCATGGAAGAGACGCAACGCATTACCCTGGCAGCTGCTCACCAGTCTATGAGGAGATGGCCCCAGTTTCCAGAGGCCAAAAATCATTTCTGATCTGAAAGCATAGACTTCACTCTACCCAACGTAGCAAAATAAAAAAAAAGAAAAAAAAAGAAAAAAAGTTTGTGTCATTATGCAACGTATGCATTTTTCTCATTATTCTTTTAAGCAGGTGCTAGGGCAAATGCTTTACTTACTGAAAATGCCATTGTTTCAATAAAATATGTACAGACTACCATGCAAAAGACTTAGAAGACTAATAGCTAGCTAAGACACTCAGCTAGTTTTTATAAATGCGTTCAGTTTGTAAAAAGAAAAATAAAAATGGCTGTTTCTGCAAGCTTAAAATGTCAAATGATCACATTTAGGGTGAGCTGGCCATTGTTAATTTTGACCTAAAAAATAAAATAGCTTAGAAAACAATCAAGTGTTCTCTATTTAAACTGCTTTCTTACATCTTAAACATTCTCATTATATTGCATTGTTTGGGAATAAAAATGTATACAGTTCATCCCAAAAGCCAATAAAAATTTAAAATCATGAACAATTTTTTTTCTGCAATATATTTTCTGGAAAAACACCACACTTTCTTTTCTCCTTTCAGCACTTGTAAAATGTATTACTACTCTCTTTTTATATCCTGGTGCTGGTAAAGACAACTTGAATAGCACATACAAGCCCTACACAAAAATTTTGTTTAACAGTATTTAAAAAAACAAACAAAAAACCAAAGATGTTCTTTATAAATCAAGGTATTGACATTTTAGCATTTCATCGACTCAGAACTATGAAAAAAAGAAAGCAAATTATAAATCCCTCAGAAAGGAAGGATCCAAGCTTTCCAATAGGGAGTTTCTAGACATAAAGGTTCTCAGGATAGTCTGGAACTCACTCTGTCCATCCCACAGTTCGGATCAGTGTGAACTAGGGACAAAGCCACAGCACAGAAGAGAGGGCTGAGAGGTGAGGGAAACGTGGACGAATGCTTTTAATTTCTTCAATGAACATAAATGTGAAGATGCAGAAAGGATAAACTGAAGCATTTATTTCACTAGATTTTCACAGGAGCCTCAGCAAGGATCAGTATGCTACTTTCAGCTACATTTCTCGTGAATGTTAGAGCAACGCTAATGATGCTGACCCTCAGCTTGCCTTCCAACACCATAATGTTTCACGTTTGCATGTGAACACAAACTGCATATGCTCTATTCTCCCCATATTAACATCATATTCTTATATACTACTGGTATTTGGAACAAGGGACACAATCGACTCTTGTGGGCTTGGTGAGTCCAAAATATTAAAATCTAGATTCTCATCTCAACTCCATATCCATACTAAAAGATGAAGGGTTACCAGAATCTGTCCAAATACTTTACAGTGATCACTATAAATATGATTAACAGTGAGAGTTTTGCAATAGACAACAACGGCACAGCATGGAGCATTACATACATATGGTACACCACCTACAGATTCCCGAGTAATACTGCTAATTTCTGCCATTGCTGAATAGCCTTAAACAGCTGCTATTTCAAATAGCTGCTAACAGAGGACTATTTACTTCTTTCTCATCAAGTTGTGTAATTTCTCCCTACAAAATTATGCTGGCAACAAGCCCAGAAGAGGCAACAGTTAGCCTGGACTAGTGAAAGATTTATAGTCTGAAGCATCCTCATACATGACTAATAAAAACTGACGAGCAATAGTAACTTACTGGAAAATTGTCTGCACTTCATTCCATAACACACAAACAGGAATTCCAAAAACACCAAATACAGAATATTAGGGCTGGCCTCAGAGTTCCATGCTACAGAGGTCCAAGTTACTCTCTCAGAAACACAGAATTGAATATAGCTGTCACAGTGCTTGATATGGTATTAACTGCATTGAGGTGCTAACTGATGCCCCTGTAGCAGTCTTCATTCATGCTGAAGCGGATCATCTCCCAGGTCTTTTCACTACTGTTTTGCTTATGTTTCAGTGGAAGAACAGGAATTTATTCCTGCTGCAGAAAGCGACACTTCCTGATGAAATGCCACCTGAGTGCAGCACTGATGATGAAGCGTTGCTTCAGGAATATATCTGTCAGATAAATCTTGTATTAAGGAATGACTGAGCCATGGAATTTTTATGCCAGATAACAGACACATAGCTCCTGAATGAAAATTCTGCATCCCAACATTTCAATACTCAATTTCTTAAATAATAAATTAAAAGGAATATCTACTACCAACTCTTCACTTATTAATAAGGAACATTCTCAATATTTACTCAACTATGTTCAGAATATCAGAGGAGGCAAAAGTAAAACCACATTGGTTAAAATTATTATTTTTAAAAAGATTATTTAAATCGTTCATGTTTATTTACTACTTATTTTTACTGAAATGCTTGAATGTTGGACAGAGGAATGAAAAATTTTGCTATTCTGTTACTGCAGTTTTCTAATTATTGACACCACTGAACAAACAAAAATAAGCCAACAAATTAAAAAGGGGTGAAATCCAGTAATCTGGTGGGTTTTCCAAGCAGTAGGGTCCCTGGGTTTCTCCTCCTTAAGGGAAGATGTAGAAAAGCATTACTGTACCCTAGGACTTGAGGGATTTCTCTGGTTAACTGAGATGGAAGTTAGAGGAAAGGACAATCCTCTCTGCCCCATCTCCTCTGACTCAGTCTCTCATCCTATCTTGCCGGCAGACTGCAAGCTGCTGTCCCAGGGCAATGGATTTGCTCTTGGGTACTACAGCAGAATCAATTGAATTTTCAACACTGAATTTCCTGTGCTTGTTTTGTTACCACCGCTAATATCTGCCAGGCATCACAGAACAAGGATCTCCTGTGCCCTGACAACAGATACTCCAACTAAAACACTTTGAAGAAGTAAGAGAGAGGAGAGGGAAAGAACCAACAAGACAAATGAGATTTTTGTAAAATACTGATTTAATAAATAAGCTCAGTAAACAGGGAAGTTAACTTGGCAGAGTTCCTTTTGATTATTTAGAACAGTTCTGTCAGAAATATTCCACATTATTAGGAAGGAATTTAATTCTGAATAAAAAACACCATTTCTTCTTAGAGGAGGAGAAATCTAAAAACATAAATAGGACACTTTTTAAAAATATAGGTGAATATGAAAAAAAATTGATCATTTCCCAGTGTTGTGGGTTGGGTAATACTTTTTTTTACTGCTTGTGTTCCTTAAGCAGCTGCAGCTTCTGAGAAGAAAGTAGTTACTTTCTTCTAGGAGAGGAAAAATACATTATACTGAGGTGAAAATGGCAAGTGATTCATGAACCCCAGAAGGTCAGAGGTTGAGTTACTATACACAATGGGAAGTTCAGAAACCCAAATGAATAACTAGAAACATTTTGTACAACAGAACTTGACTGGAAGTATGATCTACATAGTTTCTGTTCTTGCTGTTGAGCCACTTTGTTCCCACTCTAATTTATCTGATAAATTAAATGAGGAGTGCTGAAGTTTGCAAATTTCTTAGCAGGCCTGCAAATTTTTCCTCACCAAAAGAATAACTAATTTGTCTAGGTACAAAACAGATTTGCCCTGACACTGTGGATTATGGAGAACATCTAAGTACTGCCTATTTCCTTGGAAGCATAAAAGAAATCTCAGTTATCTGTCAAATTACCCGTTGTATGTTTTTCCTCTCTAAGTAACTGCCTGTATTTGACAAAATTGTAATAAGAAGCAGAGAAAAAGTGAAACTGTTAACAAAAGCCATATTCCCAAACTACTGTTTTCTTATTGTTTCTAAAAACAAGTAAAAAAAAATATTTTATTTTTTTAAGAAATTTCACCAGGTGATAATTAAAAAAAATTGAAAAGAGGAAAGGAGGATGAGGGGGAAGGGGAAGAAATAGGGGCTAATTTATTGGCTAGACAGAAATACAAAACAGAAGAAAACAAACAGTACAGGAATTATTTAGGGCAAATTACTGAATATCCTTGTAGACATCAGACCAATATTGATGACAGAAGGGTCACATTCAGTGGTGCATGTCATAGTTGTGATACATGCACCAAGACTTTGATGACGATATTCCCCTGGCAAGAAACATGACAAAAATATGTAAATGGTCTGAATTTGAAAGAAGATTGCAATTGGAGTGCTAAAATGTTTCATAACAACGAGATTGTAAATCTCTTTGGGTTGACTAGATATAGAAAGGCTACCATTTCTAGAACTGTTCTTTCTAGAAGAACCTATGATTTATTAGTTAACCTTGGACTGATTCAAAGCATTTCATTAATTATCAAATTATATGATACTTCTCCCTTTCTACCAGATAAGTTTCAATCACTTGAATGCACGTAGCAAAAGATTTTACTTCTAAACAAAGTTTCAAAAAATCTGCAATAAAAGATTAAGCCATAAAATTTAAAGCTGCAGTTCTCAATCCAATCCGATCCCAATTTGGAACTACTCCTGATGCATTTTGACCTAATGAACTTTTTTGGAAAAATATCATGCACATACACAATTTAGAGGCAAATTTGATCATGTATTTTACAGACAGAATTTGAATATGATTACTTTCCACCACCCTTCCTTCAACACAATCTTGTCAGGGAAAATTTCAAAACAGAGTACTGAACTAAACTAATGTGACTCAGATAAGTCTGTCTGGACTTTGGACATAGTTATTAGTTTAGAATTTCACTGCAAATATTTCCAACATGTACACGCATTGTATATTTACTGCACCTATATATTAGGTACAAAGTTTGACAGCCTTTTAAAAAGCCGTCAGTAATCTAAACTCTTGGATGCATAGTCTGGAATTGGTCAGCCAGCACAAATTCTCAGTCAAATGTCTCTCTCAGTCTGCTGAATGTTTCCTGAGGGTTCAACCAAGAGAGGGAGGGTAAGGACTAAAAGCGTTGTTCAAGGTCAAGCATTCTTCCCTCATTACTGGCTTTTGGTTAGAAACCCCAAGTAACAAAGAACTAACAAAAAAAATTTGAAAAGCCCTAGAGAAATCCAGTATATTTTTAAGGACTTGACTTTGAAAGGTAGAAATCTATCTGCACTCAAATGCCAGTGTAAAATTAGATGATAGCTAACAACATTCAGTTATTTTTTGACCATGTTCCTCCTTTGCTTTTTTTCAGAGTGCTGGGGCTATAAGCTTTACACAGTGATGTGCAGCCTACAGGCAGCCAGATCCCACCCCTGCCTTTCTAACAGTTGCACAAACCGTACATGGAATAAGAAATTTGTTTCTCTCTACACCACCCCCACTAAAAAACGTTTCTACAATGAACAAGTCAAATTACATTGTTGCTGGGATTTCAGTGGGTGTGTTGTGCAAGTGGAGCAGGCTGATAGAATTTAACAGCTAATTAAAGCATTTTTATACAGTTATGAAACAACCTACAAAAATGTATGGTAGGAATAAGATTTTCTATTATATTCTGCAGTATGGCCTGAAAACTTTACAAAAAAAAGTATATTTCTCTTTTTATATTCCACAGAAGATCTCCATACAAGAGAGCAAAACCCCTGAGAATAGCATAGTCAACGGTAGCACTGCAGCAATCTGTTTCTCCCCACTAAATCTCCTGCCTTTGCCCCCTCGACAAAGTACTTTGCACAGCTGTCTGTCTCTACTTGGTATAATCTGAGCGACAAAACTGTTAGTGTCATTTCTCTGGAGCCTGCTCTTCTGAGCAATAATCTTCACATGAATTCAGTATTAGCACTGGTCAAACCTCGGAAGTTTAGAAACGCCCTTCATGTAAGCATTTGCATTCTTAAATACTCATCTGAACAACAGCCAAATACATGTTGGTTAGATACCTAGATATCATGGAATTTGTCCTGGGTGGAAATACTGAGGCAGCAATCAGTTGGATGGTATTCTGCTATTTTTTTCCTTTGGGTTAGAAACTGAGAAAGAACAAAGGTGCAGGGAACATTTTCAGATTCCATTTGTAATCAGAACTATGACACTTGTCACATATCAGCAAGTTCCCACTACCTGTTCTTTTTTAGAGAAATTAAAGTTGACAGGAATAGTTGTCGGAAAGTTACCCGAGCACTGCTACACATCGAACAACTTAATGGTACATCTTGCTTAGAGTAAGATCATTAATGCTAAGAAAACAGAAGATTAATTTCACAACAGGGAAAGGAATACAGGGAGTAAGAAAATTATATGATAATCTGGAGGAAGTTCAGCAGCATGCGTTACCATTGATGCTTTGAGTTGTAAATGTCCAACTTGCAGCAAGGTATTAACCAGAGGTTATTAAATCTGAGAAAGCCAATTTCTACAGGGCAGATTCCTAGCCTGAAATATGGTGAGTTTGCGTTTAGACTAGCTTTGTACATTTGTAGATTATCCCATGACAACAGCTGTGTAGTTTGATAGTTGACTGCAAAGAAATTATGACTCCCATCACTGAAAAAATAGTGTTTGAATGTTGATGTCATTAACACACTAGCCACACCATTTCTCTTGGTAACAAGGATATCGTTGTCCTTAGTATTGAGCCACTCCATTAGCAGCAGATGAACTACATATGATGTAAGAAACTGATGCCCTGAGGCCATAGGCATAAAGGTGGCTTGTTGGCTTTGACTTTAAATTCTTTTCTTAATGGATTTGAACTGAAGGAAATATAGAACAGTGGAGATAATAGCTGCAGTGGCATGCTAAAATGGGATTTAGAGGTCCCTAAAATATGGATTGTTGATCTTATTCAGGGATTGTTATTTCCCCCTATATATATATATATATATATATATATATAATATATATATATAGGGGGTGTACAATCAAGGAAAAAATAATATAATTGAAAAGTACAGTCAAATAGATGTATAATCAAAAATAAACCAATAAAGAGTTAGGCACAAGGGTAACAAAGACAAAGAGAAAATAGGTGGAACGCTTACCCGTGCAGAGGGCTCGCAGTAAAGGTCTCCAAAGGAGTGGATCTCTCAGAAGAGATCCTTCCTCCCTGGCAGTCAGCACTTAAATGGGTCTGGAGAGGTGGAGCCTGGCTCCACCCCTTCCTGCAGCACAGGTGAACTGCTTTCACCTGTGCTCCCAGGGCTGACATACTGCTTGCCTCAGATAGCTAATCAAAGGTTCAGGCTGTGATTCAGCAGCTCCCATACAGGGGGCAATAACAATCTTTTTTTGGTGCCCTGCACACAACGGCCTGAGTCTACTACTTGAAGTAATTCCTGAGTACTTGTTCCTCACACACAAGATACTGCAACAAAACTTTGGAGGTTTATGCAATCTCTTGTAGCAAAAGTGACTGTCTCTTGGAATTTTAAGCCCAAAAGGCCAGAATACTTTTAGTGTTTTTGTTGAAACAGTGTACAACAAGCATCTTCCTGGACAGAGACACTTGTATGCTTTAAAGATGACCTTACATTTCTTTTAAGAGTTCAACAATTGCACTAGCATTTCTAGGTCATAAGCCTATAAGCCAAAAAGATATCAACAAGCAAAAAGAAGAAGCTACAATAAAGCAGAAATCCTTTTGAAACACCTACCTTAGAAATACCAAATAATTTTCTTATTTGTTTGCATAGTAACATTGAAGTAAACATTTAAAAAAATCCCACATAGAGAAGGGAGAAAAAAGGAGGGAAGGGAAAGGAGAAGGATTTTGGTTTTGTGGACTTCGGTTTTAGTGGATCACAGTTGAACAACATACTTCGTTTCTGAATTCTCATTCATAAACACAAAGAATAGGTGTTTAGAATGGAAATACTTGTAAGTTCTTTTTCCTTTGCAGTTATAATTTTCTTTAAGAAGGTCCTATGACCAGATTCACTTCACCTCATTTATCCAAGTGTCTTTATCATTTAACAACATTCAAAGAGAATAAACAAATTCTTGAAGAGTCAAAGATATTTCTCTTATTTACCCACATTTGGAGTCACTACAAGTACACAGAAAGGAAATTCCAGTAACAGACTATTTACAGCAGAGCAAAAAGCAACTGATAGAATCTTTAAAAAACAACTTAGTATACATGATAGATTTGAGGCTACTTTAAACAATGTTGTTTAGGACAGAATGAAGATCCCAGCTCAGAGAAGCTTTTGGGAAACTTTTACATGGATTACATGTTTAAATGCATGCAAGTATATCTTTGATTTTTGTAAATGTCCCCCAGTTCCTTAAATGACAAAAAAACAAAACAAAACATTGTTGAGTTGCTTAGGTACAAATTGATGCTGGGTTTACATGAGGTATACCACAGGTACTGATTGCACACCAGTAAAAAAAATAATGGGCTCAAGATTGGCAACAAAGAACCCTTGGAATAGGACAAGGCTGTGCAGAGCATAACATCCAGCTTTGAAATTCTTTTTTCCAGTAACTTTACACCCCACTCACTATTATGAACCTTCCTCTTTCCCCCACATATACACCATTGGTCATTTTTTTGTCTAGTGTGAAACTATTGTATTTTTTGTGCAATCCTGTTTCTTCATAGCCCTGAAAGGCAGACCTTCAGATCTACAGCTGACTTCTCCCAAATCCCTGGAAAGTAATTGCCACGTGGCACTTACCTCTCCTTCTCTGGGCCACGGCCTTCCATTCTGTGTGTATTTGCTTTGATTCTGGCGCTTCTTTTGCCCTCCATCAGCAAATTTGCACAGTAAAGGCTCAGTGGGGGCTGTGAAGAGAAGAAACCCAGTCTATATTAGCAACCCCCCAAAGAAAGTGATTATACCAGCAACAGTAGTGCTTTGTAATACTGATCTTTTGAAGTAAAATCTTGCCTTCTGCAGATATTTTTTGCCTCTTTCAGCCTTCACTCTACTGGCAGCTGTTCTTACTAACTAAGCTTCAAAAAAATATATACTGGCAGCCCTTAAAAGAATTTAGCAAATATTGTTGAAAAAAATAATCAGCCTACACAGAATGTTAAGTTGCTGAAGTGAAATAGTAGAGTCAGGCATTACTTCCAGCTAAGTTAGACATGTATTCATGACCAGCATTACTGAAGAATAAACACTGTTTTACTAACGCAGCTTTCTGTTTCTATTGTAAAAACTTCTCAGGAATCTGTTTTAAAAAAAAAAAAAATAAGTGTTCTCACTATTTTTGTGTTTCTCTGCACTCAATATGTTAAATTCTGAATAAACAGAATAAAATAGACAGTTTTGCCAAGCATAATACAATTGGATTTCTCTTCCTCTTGACTTTTCCTTTAAGCAAGTTGGCAGCTGAGATGAGAAAACTCTTCCTCTCCAGCTGGGCTCTGATGTGGGAGAGTACAATAGTGAGGGAGGCTGGAACCCCAGGAATGATGGACAGAACTACACACTCAAAACCCCAGCGCACAATAGGGTCTGCTGGTGGAAAAATTACCGTACACCAAATAGGTGCCACAAGGTGTGAACTTTGTGTCTTGGGATCTTCTCCCACCAACCAGCTTTTAATAGTCTACTCTAAAACATTTTTCAGCCCAAGATGTACATGACTTGGTAGTGGTAACTTGCCTTGGCCATCTTAAACAAGGCACCACACTCTACCCACTTCATTAGGTGGATGTCAGGATTGCCATTTATTGCTTATATCAACTGGTGAGAAAATGATTTTTGGTTTGGTTGAAAGAAATCTGAAAGTGACATTTCACATCTGAAACTTTTTGGAAACTTTTGGGTTCCCAGCCTTTACAAGTTGAGGCTCTAATTAATTAACCAGGAGATTTGATAGGAAAAGGCAAGAAAAATAGCTTTTCCTGTTGTTTTCTGTTTCTAGAAGGCAAGAAGCGTTGAAAGAATAAGACTACAGAAGACAGACATAAGAAGGAAATTTTGCAGTAATGGGTTAGTCAAGTTGCTGACATTTATTTGTAATAAAAATAATTATTTGCTTGGAGGATTAAATAAGCTCATATAATATTAAAACAAGCTCTCCTCCTTCAACCTCTTAGTTATAGCCAGCTCAAAACAGATCAGAACGCATAAATTAAAAAAATGTGATCACTTGAAAACAACAACCAAAGTACAGAGAATCTCACATCAATACCACAATTTCTCATTGGGGCTGCATCATTTTATCTACTTTCAAAGCTCTAACAGCTTTGTTTTTTTCATTACCATTTTACCAGGCTAGTAATTTCCAAGGTCACTAGAAACTGAACTGCAGGGAACAATCCATTATTGGCAGAAAACTCGACTGTGTGACCCCAGAGGTCTTTCCCCACCTCTGACTTCGGTTATTGTATCAGATTTTGGTAGAAGCAATGTTCAGCCAACCATTTTAAGTTTTAAATAATGAAGGTTTAAAAGCATCCAGGTGGCTGCGTAGATTCTTTCCGCAATCGGAGAGATTTTATGGGTCTGACTGCCCTGAACTTCTACCAGTTTTACTCCACAATGCAATGCAGCATCATTTCAGAGCAGTTACTTACAATTCACTTTGATGTGATTGTGAGGGAGGAGCAGGTGCTAAGCCAGCATCTGAGAAAGTCCTATTAAATGGTCACATTTGATGCTTCAAAAGCTTTTTATTTCAAGTGCTGAACAACTATCAATCAACATATGGTATCAGGAGTATCAGAAGTATGCAAAAAACAATCTGAATGTTGCATTTTCACATGTGCCATGATCATCTGCTTTTGTACACATGTGCTGTTAGTCTATATGCTATGATGTGGTATAGCAATCAAGTAAATCATGTATTACTACATATCCTTCCTAGAAATTAGCCAACCACAAATGGGAAGCTGTTGCCGTTTCTGAGCATCCCATTATTGAGCACTACCATGTGACAACCTTTTATTGCTAAGTTGGGCCTTCTTAAAGTTAACCGATATTAGCAGACCCCATTGAGCAGATGTGCCAAACAACTTCACACCACACCTAAAAAAGTGTGGAAAAAGAAACTGTACTTGCTTTTTGGGGTTAGGGAAGAAGATGGAAACGGACAAATGAACCATGCCCTGCACAGAAAAAGTTTTTTCAATAGGAAGCTTTTTTCCTGTATAAAAAACTGACAGGAATTCTGGGAAAAAGGTCAATACATGCCAATCAACATTAACATAAGCAGAAAGATGGGAGGAAAATGTTCAGACAGGAAGATAGAGTCTAGTTCAGATTTTCTTTATTAGTTGATTATTTTTTTCTTTTTTAAAAACTAAACAAAACAGTGGGATGTAGCAGATTACATCTAGTAAAATAGAAGATGTGAAGAGATTTGGATCTTAAAGGTTTACACCTGGGAAACACTACAGTAATAACCTCAAAATATAAAGAACTAAACCTTTGTTATTTCAGAAGTAAGACAGAACATAAGAGAATCTTAAGAGTTCAAATGTTCCTGTAAGTACCCAGAAGAACAAGTCTGATTTATTTCAGCCCTTTTGAAACCCCTTGTAAGGCTCTTAACCTTTGTAAGCTCAGATGGACAGGAATATTTGACATTACTACAATCATTCTTACTAAACAAATACATAACAGAGGATCCTGGAGAGAACATTTCCTATTTTCATTTATCAGAAAAACTATTTCTAAGCAGAATTCTTTTTGAATGGTTTTAAGAAATGTCAGAAGTGCTTTGAAAACAGCAAATTTACTTCTAACAAGTAAAAAATCATACGTAATAAGGTTGCCAATTCAGAAAGAAACTGTTCAAACTATATTAGTATTATGTGACTAAAAGCAAAGAATTGGGATATTTCACTCTTAAATACTTCTCAAGAGGAGGAAGAAAAAAAAAAATGGGAATCTTTTAAACTATTCCTGTTTTTGCTGCCTTCCATTCCAGAGAAATGCTCCTGAATTTATAGACTTTTTTTTTTTAAAACCTCTTTTTCCTATATACGAATTCACTGACTGGAAATAAATACACCTCTTCTCTCACCTTTTGCACTGCTGACTTAATAGCAAATGTAATTTGGGCATCTTTATATGGTCATATTTCGAACTGATAAGCACATATTTTTTTGCATGGCTCTTGACAACCTCAAACTTTTCCAGCATGTGTGGTATTTTGAAGCATATCTGGACAATCTGCTGTTGGTATTTTCCTGTCAGAAAAGTGAGAATTGATTCACTCAAGATAAATTTCAAGCTATTCCGTTCCGATAAACTCTTCAAGGTACAAAGCACTGCTCTTTCTTTGACTTCTACCTGACAGTAACAAATAAAAATATCAAGAATAAGTAACAGCTTTAACCTGAACAAGGTTCATTAAGCCATTACCCATTTTTCAAGGAAAAGATTTAAATGCTTGCTGCAGTTCCTATCCAGGGCCTGCTTGAGTTAATAAGACATAAATAGCTCTGAACTTGGCTTTCAGTCCTGAGAAGGAAATGGAATCAAATTGATAGTGCTTCTAAACAGCATCTGCCAAGATATTCAGAGCTGCTCTAGGAGAGGGCAGTTGCTGAAAGTATTCAAATTCTGTTCCCATGGAACAGAGTGGCTAAAGCCCTCTCTCTCTTCAATCAGACCCTGAATTTACTCTGAGAGTTCAGTGAAGTTGAAAGAGAGAGACTGGTTTTATGTCAGTCAAGGCTGTCAATACTGTTGGAGCTCCTTTAGGAACCCAATTTCTCATGCTCTGGTACTTTAGGTGGATTGACTGAACAGACAGCACCAAACTGCCAAATGCCACTATACCTCCAAAGGCACTGGCATTTAAAATAGGACAAACCCTTTAGATGGAAAGAGAGTGGGATAATAGTGTTCCATTCCCATATTTGGCATTCCCATATGGCAGCCTCTCAACAGATCTTCCAGGACAGGAAAGAAACTTCAACTAAATTGGAGAATTCATCATGAAAAAAAAAAGCAAACTCCTAACTAGTTCTGAATACATAATTTCATTTTTCTTTCATTCATCGGAAGGCTGAAACACTCAAGCTTCTACATATACAAAAATGTATATATTCATGAACATGTGCTTCATAAAGGATTGGGAAGATGAAAGCTGTCATTTGCGTTCAGTGAACTATTTCATTATTTCAGGTGCTCAGTAAGTTTTTCTATCATATACTCAGAAAAGATGGCCCTCCACCACTTCCAATTTACAGTCATATCACATTGTCTGTCCAGCAGTTGCAAGAATTACATATACAGCAAAGTAATAACTAGAATATATTTATGTATTTTAACTTGCTTCACTAGGAATATTTTTGAGGACAATATTTTTCAGCATGTGAGGAAGTATCTCATCTTGTGCAGAAATGAAGATAATGTTCCTAACAGAGACCTTAGCAATATGTGTGATGCGAACACTCGTGTGGATCTCTAAACTCCTTCATTTTGTTAATGTGATGAAAAATGATAAGGAAGTCAATGCCATTAATAAAGAATGGTCAATGCACAGTCAATGATTTTTTTTTCAAAGCATGTTTTCAGGAGAAGGTTGGATTAATTTATTTCTCAGCCCGGGCAAATCCTCCCCCAAAATAATAAAAAAAAGAAGAGCAATAATTGAGTTCACAGTGACACCAAACATTTAAGCTGATCATGTTTTAGTAACTGTTTTTCTTTACTCACTTTCAAATTTTAATTATTCTGGCAGTACTTTCATGTACTGAAACATCCATGCAAGCAGCACCACATTTGTCTGCCACAGATCAAACATTACATCTACAGTAATACCAAATCCACTTTGCAAGCACACCTGTTAACTCATACAGTATTTGAGAAAGAGGTGCTGGAGGCATCCGTAAAAACTGTAAAAGGAAGGCACGACCAAGCAAGTTAAGGTGCTGATATGGATATACCCAGCAGGACTACAGGCTCTTCAGAACCTACAGAGTTTATTTACTGAAATCCATTTTGCAGCTTTAAGTTTTGAAATTTAGTTTCCTGATCAATATTGCAACTCATTGTGCTAGTGAATCTACTGATTTCTAAGGAAGATCATAGAACACTACTGTAGCTATTCTGCTCTTGGAGAATGAAAACGAAAAATTCCAGAAGATGGCACGTGACACAAAAGGACAAAAGTATACAAAAGGGCAAAGCACTAGCTGAATAAGGAGACCATAGGTAATAAAGCAAATAAATGCATCATCCTGTTCCATATAAAGTACTTGTTGAAGGACAGAGTTCATCATTCTGTGGGGTAACAGATTTTTCCCCACACGTCCATAAAACTGGATATGAGATCACAGGATAAACTCTAACATATATACTTTCATTCTGCTTTAATATATATATGTTCAGATAATTTCTTACTGATTGAGCCAGTGATTCTACACACAGGCATTCTAAAAAAAAAGCACAGAATGGGAGCTGATGTCTTTAGAATTCAGAAATAAACTCAAGCAATATACATTATATTTGTCTCCTCTTGCAGCACTAAGCTAGATGATATTCAGTGGACTTACACACCAGATTATGAAAGCAAAACAAGGAGTTAATATTGCATTTTGTTTCTAGAATGTATGATTTTCACAATGTAATTGTGGAAATTGAGGACATGGTTTTGTATAACAGAAAAGTACCCCAAAGCAACAGTTAAAAGGCAAACATCTGCTTGGCTAGAAATAAAAAGAAAAAAGTGATTTACTTTTGATAAACTGCATTATAGCTGAAGTGATTATCTCTAGTTCACCTCTTTGTCTTAAGAAATGGGAAGCAATCCTTTCATCTTTCTGTAAAATAATTATTTCTAAAAAGCAAGAGTATATTAGAAAGGGAAAATAAATCCTAGGGGAGAAATAGTTCATCAAGGATAAAGTTAGCATTTCCATTACGTGAAACACAAATTATATAGAAGAGGTAGAACAGCTAATTCTATGCATACGGTGGAGAAACAGCATGCTGGCTGTGAAGTGCAATCCAGGTCTTACTGCAATCAATGGAAACACTCTATGTACTACATAAAAAACTGTACTTAATCATATAATTGCAGAAGCCCCAACCAAGGTTTGTTAGAGCTGATCGGAAATGACAGTCTGTTTTCGATGAGAAATTGCCCCATTTATTTTAAAGTTTGTTTCTGTTTAAAAATCTATTTTAGTTTTCAGATTTTCTACAGAACAGCAGATTGAGAGCATCTGGTTCAGGCCTATTAAAACGTTCCTTTCTAATGCTGCTGATAAGGGGAAACCTTTGTAACAGAGAGCATTAACTAGATATGTATGCTATTTTATGAAGATGACATACAGCAACAGATGCTTCAAAACAGCACTGGAACTTAAATAAAAACACAAAATCAATCCAAATAGCTTAGATGAAATGAAATATTAAAGTAATGCTGAAATGCAATAACAAAATAGCAGTTTTATTTTCACAAACTCCATTTCTCAGACAACTTTAGTGCTGGCTTTTGTAGAAGGGCATGAATAAGCGAGCAGTAAACCCAGTATAGCATTAAGAAGCTTATTAATCATATGATTAACTAGTAACTGATCCATTAATATAATATACTTCAATATTGCATTTTATCTTTATTTTAAACAAAAAGCCTCAGCCAGAGCTCACAGAAGTTGAGGAGAAACTCACAACAACTTCAGTAGAATTTGGAGTGCAAATATAATGAGCTGAATGTAAAAAAAAAAAATCTTTACTGCTAAGTACTTGAATTGAAAGTATTTGTATAGATTTTGGCATCAGCCTCAGTGCCATTTGACCAAAGAGAATTCTGAGCACAGCAGCTCTTTTTTTAGTCACTTTGTTTCTGTGCTTAATGTAATTCCTGAGTTAACAGTACGTCCGATGTATTAACATCCATTGTCCTCATATCTACCAGGTTAAGTTCCCATTTTTAGAGTCTAGCAACTCAGCTAAAACTGTGAGTTTGAATGCAAAGTTACTCTAATGAATCCAAATGTAAATTCGAGGTAGTTGTGAGGAAGAGTAGATTCAGGCCTGGGTTTTTTGTCAGAGAATGGAGCCCCCCCCGATTGTTGGCAAACTTCAGCCTTATTGGAGGTTCCCCAACATAAAGCTGAAAATATCAGTTGTAGGTCATACTTTTCATCCAGTTACAAAGAGCACTGGCTGAAAAGGAAGTGGGATCTTTAAGTGGTCTATTCTTATAAAGTTCTCAAAAAGACTCTGCAACAAGAGAAGATGTCTTTATATCAAAGCAATCAAAATAACTATGTGCATCAATTTGCAGAAAATTTTTCATGTGCCTGTGCTTAGACCTCTAACTTATATTATTTTAAGACAGTTCCCACAATAAACTGAAATCCTGAACTCATTGTTTTCATGCAATAATTACAAATCCTAGCATTTGAACTAATACTTCCTGGAAAAACACTATGATACATTCCCTTGGATTCCTACCACACTGGAAGAACCACATACCAAAAATTTCCACAGTACCATAGTTTGGAGAACAACATTGGCTACAAGACATTAAAAACACTTTGTGCATTATATTTCAGACAGATAATAAATAGATATTGAAATAATACAATATAAAATCTTTCTGGTTAGACTGGAAAAGCCTTACAGTTCTCAACAGAGCTGTTAAATGTGGAAGCTTAAGAATCCAACTCACTTTTCCATGTCGGATAAATTTCTGTGTGGAATTTATGTGCCACAGCTCCTATCCATTTCTCTCATGCGAGACTAACTAAGCAAGGCACTCAGTTAAGCCAATCCTACATAGGCCTTTTGTCAACTACGTGAAAAATTAGCAGAATATAAGGATATGCTACTTCAGCAGTACCCCATCATGCTTTCCCCCCATTGATAAGAGTCAGCAGGTATAAAAGTTTTTAAAGAAAAACAATTTTAAAAAGTTTCTCTAAATATTTGCATGCTTAGCAAGGTTCTTCTGCCATACTGTGTTGACTCTTGTACCAGATAGCATTACAGATACAAGATTATATGTTGCAGTAGTGAAGCAGAGGACAGGTTTGAGTTGGCTGGTCTTTGTAAGCAAGTAGCACCCTAACTTTAGCACATTCCCTTTGCACTGGTAACACTTTAATGCTCCTGTATCAAGACAGACAAGCTTTGCATGTTATCCCATAACTACAATCTATGCATAGACGTTAACTGGAAAAAAAAACAACAAAAAAACACCCACTAGAAGTGAACCCCAAATCATTTTTAAATTCCTTTAGGAAGATATACCTTTTTGCCCTCTCCCACTCTCAGAAGTTACTCTGTTTGGATGAAAATGGAGATCTTGTATTTCTTACTGTTCAATTATTAAGGAACAGCAACAAAGTCGCTTCATTTGAAAGGCTCAGCAATTTTTAAACGATCTCATGTACCGTAATTTATAATGGAAAATCATGTACAAATAGTGCAAGATGCATTCTGGTTCCCCTCTAATGGAAATAAAATGAATCCCTGGTAATGGGTGACCCTACTTGCTTCTGTGGTCACCCATTTTAGTTTTTAGTGATCTCTTCAGTACTCCCGAGAGGAAAGAACAAATGCAAAGCTTTTATCTATTGCTGTTTCTCAAAACAATAGGTCTGTGCTTCTGCTATAAAATCTATTTTTACTATTCACATAAACTAACATTATTGATCACAGAGACTTTGCTATTATCCCACTAAGAAAAACCTACCTGTACTGACAGTCCAGAGACAAAATCATTTGAATATAATGCAGTAAAAAGAATTAATTCTGGCTTTGCTAATACAAAGTTACTTCATGTACCTGTTTAAGTATTTATTATTTCTCATTGAATCTATTTACAATTTTAAATCATTACATAATTTATTAATTTTTATTTAGCGTTTATTTATATAATCCAGTAAATTATCTCCACATTATTCCTTGTCTGTGTGACACTTCTAGAACTAACACCACGAGTAAAAAATAATAATTTCAAACATATGTTTTCAATATAAACAAGGAAACCTGGCCAAATGTCTTATGTCAAAAGAATGATTTTTTTCCACCAGCATTATTATAATTGCAGACATTCATTTTTTACTAATTAAGGTTGAGTCTTGGCATTCTCTGCTCACACTCCAACACATGCATAGCATTAATGTCCAGAACAGCTTATTCAAGCCAGTGTTAAACTGCATGAGGATAAGATGTCTCAGTTATGATTATTAGCTTATTTAATTCAGACATGTATGTTTCAATACTACATTTTGTTTGCAGATTGTGGGGAAAGAAACATCTGCGCTGCCTTTGTGAATGGTCCCTGCAATAAAGAAGTGGACACACATATACATAATGTCTTGATTATTTGCAGCACTAGGCGTATCTTGATAAAAAGTAGCAATGGGAAACTCTTACAATAGAGAAAAGAAGTTTGGTTTGCGTAGAAATGTGGCGTGCATGGTCAAAGCAGTGACACCTGGCCAGAATCAGAGCTCAAACAGCATATTTCTTGATTCATGTCAATGCATGAAATATTCCTGTGCAAATGAAGCAAATCTTATTTTTTAATCTGCTCAACAGCTTAAAAATGTTAAGAAAATGTATTCTTTCTCAGAACACCTAATGAAGATCCTTTTATTTAAATTAGTTCTAATTAGCACACATTCCAGCAATGACTGCTGGGTGCAGAAGCAAAAATCACTTTGGATTTAAAACATAGCCAAACAATACCATTTTGCCACTACTGTGAGAAAGGAGGAAAAGCTGAAGGGAAAATTCCTTTTATTGTTATTACCCTTCTTTCATTTCATTTTCTGCATTCACTGAAAGACATAAAATGAGCTAGTTTGCTAGAAGTTAACATGCAGCATTGCCAGCTTCCTTGCTTAAGTGTGGGATCACCTCTAAAAAGTGGATTTGACCCTGACTGCGGCAGAAGTGTGGGCAGACATAGGTTATACAGCAGAAAGCACTTATCAGACGAGTGACTGACTGATTCTTAGAGGCAGGAGTTCATTTTGCTGCAGTGGAGAATACCCAAATCACACTAAGCACCTTGGACAGCCTAATTACTGTGTGCTACAAAACCTCCCTGAGCACTCCACCATTTTCTCCTGTAAACTGGCCCAGGGGAAGAGAGGGATTACTTTGGAAACCACACATAAGTAAGGACACTGATGCCCCTTCCCTCTTTCTCCTGGCAGAAGAGACTGCTGGCTGTGCACAGCCATGGGATATGCTGCTCTTAAGGCCAGCATGCATGCCCCAAGTCCATAGAGCAGGCTTTCTGGGTACTACCAAAACAAGTCTCATTTCTCCCTTCACCAAACACCTGTGGGTTGGAAGCAAATGTGGCATTGGCACGTATTTGCTTGGAGAAAAAGGGCAGGCCATGGAAAAAGAAAAAAAAGAAAAAAATCACTCAGCAACTCCATTTCCTGGAAGGGCAAGGTGACAATGTGCCCCTGAAACCAACCACCACCTGCAGATGTGGGAGCTTTGCTCCAGCTTACAGTACTTGTCTGCCTTCAAGGTGTAACTGTACGTATGATTTCTATGACAGAAAGCTGCACAGTGGAGTCACTGGGAATTTTCCAGTAAGTCACCTATTTTTCCACAGTATTTTATCCAAAAGAAAGACAAAGAAGTGAAATTATAATCTTTCCTCAAGGCAAAAGAAGATCTAACTCGTATTTCTTAGCTCTTTCCAAAATGCGTTGTTGATACCAAAGCTAAATTTAATGTGCTACAACAAAAGTCAATTTCCAACCCTTACAGCTTAAAAAACATTTATCGCCGTCTGAGACAACATCCTAGAATATTAAATATATAACACTGAACCCTTCTGCATTTTTCAAGTGCAGAGATCTCAGCTGAGCGGAGACAAGCTGACATATTAGAGACTGTGTAATGGCCTCATCTCCTTTAACTCTGTGTAGTTCATGTCTTGGGGGCTGTAGGAAGGTCATGCTAAATCCTGCTCTGCCATGAGTTGAAAAATTAGGAAAGGCATATGATCTCAATACTAAGAGGGGATAAGTTAAAAAAAAAAAAAAAGAAAATCTCAATCAATCCTTTACTTCTCAGTTAAAAATACAGGAAAAACAAGAATAGGAGTGAACCAAGTACCAGAATGAAAAAAATCGGTAGGGAGAAATAAGGTACAGCAGTAGGCAAAGAAAAACACATTAAGGAAATGAAGAGAAAAATAGGAAAAGAAGGAAGAGTAGTACTTCTGAAATGTCTTTGAAAGTGTTCTGGCTTCACACAAAACTGAACACAATTGATATAATTTCTGGATGACAACAGGGCTGTGATGACTACCTGGACCTTCACTAGTACACAGATAACAGGAAAAAAAGCATTACAACTGAACAAGTAAATGAGTGTTACTGCTAAATGTTACTGCCTGTGTCAAAAAGTAGTCCATAAGATGCATGTGTTTTCATTTGGAAATGCAGACTGAAGACAAGTTCTGTTACACGATTAAGAACACACTCATATTCTCACAGTAACCACATGGGATTAAAACATAAATTAAACTTAAAAGACTGCAGAGTCTCCTCTCCACAGAAATACTAAGGCCCAATTATCAAAGTCACTTGAAAGTTTATCTCAAAACCCTATGGATGATTCAACGCTTCTATGCCATAGAGATAAAATTAGAGATGACTACACGATAGATAAAAAAAATTACAGACATTGCATACAGATGAATTAGGTTATGGAAAAAAAAATAATAAAAGCCTCTAACACTAACCTCCATGATTCTTTAAAGTTCCAGTGCCTATCTAGATGGGATCTTCCCTTGGTTTACAGGCCCAGGGACACAGCCATGTCAGCAGGATGTGAGCACTGTGTGCATCTCCACTCAAAGCTTGATTGCAGCCAAACAGCATTATCAGAATCAGGTCTGACAAAAGCTGTCTCCAGCTGATGTGAAGCAGCAGTTTTTCTCAGAGCAAATGATTTCATGAATCAGCCAGCAGGGAATGACAACATTCTGCTGCCACTGACTAAGTTGCAATTACCAGCAAGTTAATAAGAGTCCGTTGCAAACAATCATATTTATCACTCTGCTGTTAACAGAGATGCTAATATAACTTTCAGTGTCTTTTATTTATTTATTTAGCCAGCTTTATTGCGTACAATGTAGTATTTCCCTGAAGGCAGAAAGCAAAGTCTACCCCATGATGCTAGTAAAACTTGCAGATAACACAGTAGAGTAAGAACTAAAGAGCAACAACTTTTCTACTTTGAGGAATGTGGCGGGCCTAGAAGAAACCTCCTAGCTTTCTTCTGCCATGAGAAGGACAGCTCAGCACAGTTCCTGCTGAACTTTGCAGGCTGATGAGGGAGACAAACGGACGTAAGTGTGCGAGAGAAAACTTTCCTTCCTAGAACATTTTCTGGTACAGATCCAAAGCTGGTAAAAAAAAACCCACAGTCTTGAGGATGGTCAGAAAAGTTACAAAGTTCAAATCAGGGATAAGGTAAAGACTGAATAACAAAAGCATGAACTTTTTTAAACTTTAAAGTATTCTCCAAATACTACAGATGGGGCTTGTGTACAAAAAAAACCTACAGATAACAAAATAATAATAATAAAACAAAATAAATGCACTGTTGTCAGCATTAATACTATACTAGTAAACACAATGGTAAAATACTGAACTTCTTTGAGTCTTCATTGCAATTCTAACACATACTAGTCATACAAATCACTTCATAATAGCTTTAATAGCAGAGGGGAAAAAGAATGGATACCTAGATTTTATTCAGCATCAGGATTCAAGCTGATTTTTGCTCTTAGAAGGAAAACCAAGAAATGGTAGAAATGTTGGTATTAAACCATAACCCCACCTCTTGTGCTTTTATCAGTGTACGGGATGGAATCTCAGGCTCTACAACTCAGCTCTGAACTTAGAAGGAGGAACTTCTAGTACCGAAGCACAACAAGTGATAACAGGACTCCATGATAAGGGTGGAGGAAAATTTACTGACCAGGCCATCCTGGACTTGTTGAAGAAGCAGAAGATGAAAAATGTAATATTTTCCTCCATTTCTCTCTAAAGTATCTTAGGATTTTGACTACTTGGACATGCTCCATAGTACTAATTTGCATCTATCAAAGTGTACATTCTGTGGAACAGCCATATTATACTTTTTTGTAACTCTCTTGTCAGCTACATGGTACATGCATTGTTACTTTTTGTCTGCTCCTGTTTTGTTTTCCTGTCCTGAAGAGAATATATTTTCTGGGCAGAAATACTAGTACATTTGACAACTGATACAATCACAGTAAGACAGCACTCGGCACAGTCTGCTTGTACGAGACTGTATTTGCCAATGTATAAGCAAAAATGAAAGTGCATCTTGCTTTTAGGGTGCTTTTGTGCCAAGGTAGAGCAATACTGAGCACTTACTCCAAGAAGGTTTGCTTACAGTACGAGCAACAAAATATTTGCAATAGTCAACTTGGACCAAACAAGCCTGCTTTTATTATCAATTTTTACTGCATTTGCATAGCATACAAAATGAACATGAGTTATTCTGGGTTCAATCAGAATCTTATTCCTGCTTTATAATTCCTTTCTAGAAGAGTCTATGATACTAACTGATCTATTTGTATTTATATCGTGTGTATCTATAGTAGCTTTGCAGGATTGGTATATGAGCATGCCCATACAGCTCTCAAATTGTCATGCTACGCTCCTTCAAGCTAAGTTCTGCTGCCACTTTTTGTACTTAATAAAGAATTTATTTTTTGATCCCTATCGCTTCATAGACATTGCAAAGACCTCAAAAGCAATCATGAATCCATTCTCCCAGTACATAGTATTCTCTTGCTTCACATAGAGACCCATCTGCAGAACAGAGAGACTGCAAGTTGTCCAGTGTCCTGCAGGCTCTGAGTACAGACCTCTTGAGTTCTTGGCAGTATTTAGACTAATCTTCCTCAATAAGCTCCAGGTGCTTTATTTTCTCAGTTTCCTTTCCCACTCCACTCCAAGAGGAGATTTATTTCAGCAATCTAAGCTCACCATACCGCAACCAACTCACTGAGAGCTCCATCAGAAGACAGCTCTGTTGTACAGTGCCTGTGAAAATCCAGCTTGTAAAGATAATTTGGATTAGATGCCACTATAGGTATGTTTTTGCCTAAGCACATAACATATACACATCTATATAACTGTATGCTACTAGATATCTGTGTAAAGTTATCAATCACAGAACATCAGAACAGTCAAAGTGAATTAATTATAAACCTGCAAAAAGACCTGTGCTATTTACTGTAACATTTAGCAATTCCTAGCTCACACTGCTAGATATCCCTAGAGGGCAATGTCACCTAATAGGTAGCACTCATGTCCCTGATGTCCTAATATAAAGACAAAAATGATGCTACCAAAAGACAGGGCTAAGTCCGCACTTTATAGAATTTAATTTTGCTAAATATAGATTTGTTCCTATTTACTTTCAAGAAGTTTTTCAGCCTGATTTCAAGAACAGCAAAGTACAACTGATTTCCAAAAATCTACCCATCTTTGCAAACCTCTGGGATTTTCCTATCATATCCCTGTGTCAAACACTTTTAGGTAGTAAGTGAAGAGACACTTAGGCCTTTGAGAATAGCATATGCAAAACCAAATACATGTGTAAGAGGAACCTGAAGGGAAAACAAGATGACCAGTTTCTTCCCTGCATTTACTGCTCTGCTGCTTTGCAATCAATACCCACTTTTGTGAAGCTCTGTCTCTTGTTAGAAAGGCCCACTGCCAGCACCACATCTCCCTTTATTCTCAGCATTGCTCAGCTGGCTCCAACAGCTCTACTGAATGTCATTTCAGTGTTCTTCTTGAAACCCCTCCCTTTACAGCAATGTGCTACTTCTAAACAGAAAAACAAGCTTGTGGAATTAAGTTCTGCTACAGAGCTGCTGACAGCATGACAACAATGGAAGCTGTGACTGTTCAGTGTCTTTCAGAAACAGAATTATGTCATGCAGTTGCTTTATTGATGGATTTATCAGCCAGGATTTAGTCCTTGACACATAAAAATGTAGGCTTCTGTTGTTCTGTTTTTTTGCTTCCTTTTTGTTTTAAGTGATTGATAATTATTACACAAATGTCTTCCCCTGACATTTGATCTGCTAGATAATACATAAACACACAGTTTCTAAGAGGTTTCTGGCTTTTTAAACCTAATTTCTTTCCTCGTTATTTTTCATTTCATTTCCAGTTCTGCTATAAAATCTATTCTTCCTGAAGTTTTATTGTGTTATGTGAAGCAACCTCACTTTCATAATGGAAGGAATATTTTAAAATAACAGCAAAGTTAAAATCATTGATAGAAGAGAAGCTAAATTTCCCCATACTTTTAACTATTTCATGTTAAAGCCCTTAGCAGATATTCTTCCTAAGATGACTCCAAAATTACAGATGAAACTAATAAATATTTTGTGTGCACAAGTCTTTAAAATACCTGCCACGTTAAGAACAGTTGGGTTGGGCAAAAAATGATGGTTCAGCATCTATTATACACCTATTTTTCTGTTAAATACTGACTTGCAGATGTTACTCTACTCCAAAAATTTATTAGTTAATTAATGATTAGGCAGAAGGTAGAACATGGAGTTAATTAAGAAGTGCAAATTACAACATTTTTGTAACACAGAGAAGGAAATAGTGTCTAGAAGTTGAGGGATATGAGTTTCAAGAAAACAATGAAAAATTATGAAATTTAAGGCAAGAGAAGTAGTGAACAATTATTCCAAGTACAGTCTCTAATTTCAGAGGGAGTGAATAACAAAGTCCAGCAATTCATTTTTCATCTGAGCACTTATATTGTTTGGGAGTTGCAGTATCTGTTGTTCTGAGAATATTCTTGGATTTATATGTCTTACTCAGACTTCTGAATGACAAACTGTTTTTTCCCCCCCCCTTTTTCTTCTTGTCTTTCTTAACTACTGCAGTCATTGAGATCGTGCGATTATTTGCCTTATGGGGTTTACATGCAATCACAATTCTATTTATAAATGCATTAAAAGAGAGGTCAGCTTTCTAAAGAAAATGACTTAAAGATCTAAAGAATCATCATACCCCCCTCCTTTTTCATTCCTTTGATAAAAACCTACTGGACTAGGAGCAAGATCCAGCGAAGATTCTCAATATTCTATCATCTTTTCCATAAAGATCCACTGAGATTTTCTAGCACCACATTAAACAAATTAAGCATGCTTTGTGTTACTACATTATTCAAAGTACCGGTCCATGCCTTCTTCCAATCTGCTATTCAGCCTAATTCTTCTTTCTAGTTTTTTTTTTTTTTTTTTTTGGAAAGGTGTGGCTTGGGTAGAAAGGATAATGCAATAATCATCTTCAAGCAACAATACCTGTATCGTAAAATTGCAATTTATTCAGATGTCCTTTCCAGTGTAGCCTGAAGAAATAGCCTGACATGCTAACAGACAGGTTTCTATTTAAACAAAAAAGAAAAGAGAAAAGTCCTTAAGAAATAGGCTCCAAAAACCATGTTTTTGACTTTCCTCCTTGAATTCCCCTGACAAAAGTAATGAGTGAGGTGACAGGAAACCTGATATTAATTCTGCAAGTTCTAACTAGATGTGCAAGGGATCTAAGCTCAAGGAATAGAGCTGGAATGCCGAGCAAATAGGCAATCATCCTGAGCAGAAGAATTCTGCGCCTGATGATGACTTGCCTGTCTCCTTTCTCAGGCTGCAGTTCTACAGAGACTGTAATCTTCTATGCTGATGCCTATATTCAATCTTAATGTATGATATTGAGTGATAGGAAGCTGTAGGAATTCTTTCAAGATTCATTGTTAATGGGTTTAAGTCAACTGGCATGTCTGTCTGGGATATTTCATAAATACATAACCTACAGTACGTGATCAGAATTACTTAGAAACATCCAAAGCTCCCAACTCAACATACTACATTTTGTTCTACAACTTTTGCCACCTTCTGCTTTACCTTTATCTGTTAAATTACCTTTTAAAAGCAATAAATATTAGTAGAAGGATATGCAATAAATTTGCAATGTACACACCCATGCATGCTTTCCTGCCTTTGTGATCTGAGGCCTGAAGGAATTCAGCTCTCAGAAAGCAGTTTTTGCCAAAAGCTGGGGATTGGACTGGGGAATAGGGCTATGAAACAGTAACTGTTCATCCAGTTTACTACTAAAGTAAACTGAGGTTTTACTGTGCTACTAGTGCAGACCTATAGACCATTCTAACTCATGTGAGGAACATCCAGAAAAAGAAGGCTGTTAGACACAAAATGAAAGATAGTGTGGTAATGTGATAACTTATTTCAGAAAGAAAAGACCCTGCTTCAAATATGCTTTTCAAATAGGTCAGATTAAAAAAAAAATGCAGTTTTTTTCATTATTATTTTTTCTGTCTCTTGGTCCATTCTTCTACAGATACAACGTCTGCTAACTTTGTTAGAATATGGCATGCAGGAGATTTATTTGTCCATAAGGCCTCTTGCTATGAAACAGAATTGCTATGGTTTCTGACCTATCTGAACACCGTCATTTGCAGCAGACTGCATTCATTTATAAGAACAGACTCTCATGACAAGGATCTCAATGACCCACCAGCTGAAAGATTCTTGGTACTTGTGCTTTCTTACATTAGTGTAATCAAAAAAAAGAAGGAAATAATAGAGTCCACCCCAGGGGAATGTATTCCACATCACTGTGTCATGCCTCTGACAGATGATTCAGGCACGGTGACAACATGCAAAGCTCCTTCTGCTGTGCCTACCTTTTGTTTTCCTTTTGTCTTCCCACTCACCCCAAAATTCGAGAAGCTTAAAGAATAAAATATATATTTAGATCTACAAAACTATCACACAATGCAGAGTGTTCCTACTCAGTCTATACAAAGTATTCCTATGGTCCTATTCTTTTTTTTTTTTTAAAATAGCACGTGTGATGCAAAACAACTACAATACAATCTTCACTTCCAGTCCCACCTTAACACATGGACAAAAATTATTTTCTGAAAGTGAAATCTCATTAGATCTTCAAATGAGAGTTTGCAAGGTGTTTCTGGAAAGCAATAGGTACATGCAAGCTTTGGTCCCAGCGAGCAAACGAGGCAAGGCTGACAAGTGGCAAGCTAGAAAATCTAAACAAGAAATCATATTTCAGTTTTAAGACCACACTGATATTGGTTTGTGTTTGTTCTTAGTCTGCCTAGTTAATTCGTTTCAATTAGTAACAGCAGCAACTTTAGTTCGAATTTAAGAAAGATATATAGCATATCACAAAGTAATTTAACAACAGTTAATACTACTTATGTCTTTCAGACATGCAATTATGCAAATCCACCAAGCATAGTTCAGACTTTATTTTCTTTACTTGGTCAAAATCACTATTAGAATAATGAATTTGCATAATGGCATCTGCTATTTCTGTTACAATTTGTATTTTAAAGCAAAGTGCAAGTTAACATGTACATCAGTTTCACTATTCCTGATATCAACTAGTTGCCATTTCAATTTCTTCCTCATTGTTTAGTAAGGATGTAAATGCAGAACTAAAAGTAAGGAATCAAGGATATAGTACTGGCAAGTGTCCTAGTCTAATCTAATTTCCAAAGCACACAACCTCTGAAATATGCATACTTCATTTTAGATCTAGCTGGAATATATATGCAGACCTGAATATAATAGAAGTTCCAATTTCAGAGACACATGAAAATATGTATATTACAAAATTCAAAGCATGAAAACAAAGCTTCAAGCATTCAGCTCAAAATTTTCTCCAGACTCAATCCCCCAGTTTGCCTGAAATGGATACCTGAAGATTCTGGACACTTCAGTACTATATGGCATGGCAAGTTAACAAAATGGTCCTTTACACATACAGCCCTGTGCTTTAACACTTCAAGACAGCTCTCTCTTGGCAACATCCTTCTGATACAATTTACTATCAATCCAGTCCCCCCCGTTCTACTGAATGACTCCATATTTGGTGACATCTTGTTTTTCATTACTCTTTTCCACTTCTTAATTGGCTGAATTGAATCTAGCAGCACTCAATAAATCAAAAGTAAAAATCTTGACTAAAAACAGTTTCATGTTTCTGTAACCTCATGATTTCACTTACAGAATAACGCAAAGCAAAACAAACCACAACAACAAATTAAGGCATAAATGGCACAAAAGGCCAAACATCCTATCATCACCCTCACCATTATAACAGCTTTGAATTACTGTAATGCAAGGGAGTAATTTGTGTTAGGTTCTCTACAACAACACAACAAAGTGTTTACTACTGAAGTATGAAACTAGAGACAACAGAAACAGTAGACAATATATGGCAGCATTACTTGCACAGAAATAATATAACTCATGTCAATTTCTGGCAGAGTTATTTCCAGCAGTTTCAAACATGGACCAGTAAAACTGTGATGGTGACTCAGAGATGCCTACATGTATAAACACCAGAGGAAAAAAATAAAAACATCATATATTTTAAGTTAGAGATGGATCAAGAAAAACATGTTACACCTCATATAAACGATAGTTCAAACTCATGTTCAGTTTGAAATATCTGAGGTTTCACTGGATAGTCATAATGCAGGAAATATTTGTGGCTCCTTGAGAAAAAAGACACTATGAAAATCATATCACTTTAGAAAAGAGAAATGCTTAGTAATAACATAAAACATGGTATTTTTGTCTCCTTCCAAGTTCTGGGTTGTTTGTTGTTGTTGTTTGTTTATTTGCTTTAAATTTCTCTGTCATTGTTCTTAGTTTATGTCATTTCCACTTAAAAGTTTCCTTCTCAGTTTTAATTGAGAAAAAATCATTATTATTATTATTATTATTATTTTTTTTACAACTTGTCAACTTCTGAGTTCTGGAACAGGTGTCCTTGAAGTACCTGTCTGTCTCTAACTTCTCCTGCTATGAGAGACAAAGTGAAATTAGATAAAAGCAACTCCAGTGATGCTGTAGTTGATGTCTTCCTTGCAAGTCCTTGTTCTCACCATTTTAATCTAAGTCCCTTTTTCTCGCTATTCTCCATGTTTTTATTAAAACATTTCATTTCTACTTCTCTGTCATACACTATGCTTTATACGCTGTTTTTTTTTTTTTTTGGATATGAAAACACTGAAATTATGTTTTAACCCGCCTTATGAAACAAAACTCTTAAGTTACAAAATGTTTTGTGGAATGATGTTTCTATGTTTTCAGGGTTTCATAACTAACATTAAACTCAAAGAAAATGTCTGCCATTCACTGGGTTTCTTTCAAAACAGCCAAACAAAGTAATGTATACACATTCAAGGACTTCATTTCCATGTCCATTTACTCTAACAACACAAGCTTTCAGAATGATTCAAAAGTCAATTACTAATTGTTACTCATCTGTGTAGTATGAATCATATGTGAAATACCAAAAGACTTGGAAGGTGATTATATAATTATGACTAGAAAAAGTGGTAGTAGTGTATGCAATACTGCTCTGGAAATTAACTCTAAGATAATACCTATTGAAGAGACAACATAATGAGAAATGCAAACAGCCTTGAATAGCACATTTGCAAATAAATGAATTGAAAATAACACATACTTCATATAAATATTTCTTGCTCTCTTTTTCTTAACTCTTCTAAATTGACACATCTTAGAATGCTACAGCAAGACTGCTAATTTTGTGAATATATTAAGACAAAGAAATTCTACCTAGGTGTTTATTTCCCAATGCATGCTATGAGCAGAACTGTGAGCTGTGTTAGATTCAGATTTCCCTAAGCCCATACATTTCACGTTTTGTTTTTATCTGCAAATAGCTCAAAAATCAGTTTATTTAAAAATGTAGATGAAAACTAATATAATATGCTACCTCACCTTCTGCAGTTTTTGTTGCTGTCGTCATTTAAAAAGAGGAAACTTGCATATATACTACAACCCTGGTTGTTCTTTACTGTTTATCCCACTTTCTCTCAGTGTCCTATACCGGTATTTATTGATTTGATAATGGTAACAGGCACTACCTACAGTATGACACCCAGTGAATCAATCACTATTACCACAGCATTACATTACAACTCAGTCCAAGGTTATTGTGTTCACTGTACAAAGTAAATAATGTTTACTGCTGAAAAACTACCAACCTCAAGCCAAACATGCTGTGTTACCGCATATTTTATTATAACTTGTGATAGTAGACTATGCTTAGCATGCTCATCTGTACACTGGCTTTCTGAGGGAGGATGGAAGAGTCTCATCTCTCGGCCAAAATGAACTATATGAGATAGTCAATACAGCTAAGTCCATAATAAAGCATTGTGATGTTCCACCCCCAGTTCAAGTAATGTCTTGTATTCTACTGTACTCAGTATTTAACTTTAATAGTGAACTAGTTACTTTTCTCTCTCATGGCAGACTTGTACCTTTCCAAACCATTTTTTAAGAGATGTGGCAAAAAGTAATGCTGCTGTTCCCTTTGCACTGTGCAGTCATAATCATTTTTCTATTGAAGAGAAACGCTCTTTGAACACCAGTCCAATATTTGTTGTAGGTTAAATCAATGGGCTCCTTTTCTGCAGAGTGCTGAAGGGAGGCCTCACAGGCTGATTTCTTTAAGCAATGCTCAGTGCTACGGAGATGACAACCACCTACTTCTTCCTAAATCTGCCTAAATAAAACAGACTAAGCAGGTTTCACTACAGACAACTGCTGACACTAAATGGCACCTGATCTGATCTCAGAACAGATAGTATCTCATTATACTTTGCACCTAATTATATTATGTTTCCTATAAAGTTTATACAGAAACTTGCTGGGTTAAAACCCCACTTAGTGTAGGTGCCCTCTCACTAGAAACAGTGAAAAATGCAACAGAAGGGATAAAGCACACAAGAAGCAGTTGAAGTCACAACAAGAAAGAAGATGCCCTTTAATACAAACTCCATATTTACTGAACAGGACCACCTTCTTTTACTGAGCTCCTACTTTTGTGTGGGATTTGTTTCACCTTAAAACAGACACACACAGTATGGGCCTCTAGATGTGACCTTGTCCTCCTGGGATTCCTCTATACACAAGTGAGAAATAAAAGTGCAGACTTATGGCTTGAGACATACACCAGCTTTGGACACCTGCTCCATGACAAGATAAAACACCACTTGGTGCTTCCTTCTGTTAACTGTAAGAGGAGATCAGGGGATGTGGTGGGATGCAGGCTTCTACATTCAGCCTGGTGACCAAATTCAGTCTCCTGAACCTGAAGATTAAAATTATTACTTACAGAGCTGCTCACCAGAATGGAGTGAGATTTATTATTTTTTCATCTGTCTGGCTGTCAGCAATGCTAGGTAAGCAATCTACTTAATATGCTGAACATGTTAAAACAGGTAGAAAAGAAAAAAAAAGACAGTTGAAACATAGCATCAGGTATGAAAGCAGAAAATTGCACTTTCCATATGGAATTTAGTGATATTGATTAAGATAAACAGAATTTGCTGGCTGCTTGCCAATGACATGGCTGTAGTTGATGTCATTATTTTATACAAACACTAAGGGTACATTACTCTGCTGTTACCATGTTAAGTGGTCAAATTGTAAACAGAATTCATTTTCCAAAACCAAAAGGAAATCAAAATTCAATGCCATATATTAAAAATATGTATGAACATATAAAAAAACCTGCATGCATGCGCATCTCTGTGTGGATGAGAGTCTGTATATGTAGGAGCTTCCTGTAGTACCTGAAGCTGCTTACACACAAGGACATTCTCTTCTTTGTTTGGGTTGTGCTACTGTTAGATTAATTTATCCCTTAGTTTAACAGCTCTTATTTCTGACATATTGATGGATGAATGTGAGTGAGAGCTGAGGGTGAAAGATTATTTCAGCCTCTCTGTGCAAAATAGTGAACAGAACCTATTTGAAAAAAAAAATAAGATTTTAATCAAGGTGCCATTATCTGTCTTTTTCACTCTTAGTACTGTGTAAACAACCCTCACATATGAGTAATATGGTACACACAGCAGGGGGCTTGAAACTAGATGATCACTGTGCTTCTTCTCAACCCAGGCCATTCTATGATTCTATGAGTAGGTAAAAAAAAAAAAAAAAGAAATTGTCATTATTGCATTTTCTCTACCTACAGAAGACATTCATATTTGATCCACATCACAAACTCTGTTCCTATCTACTTCAGAATAGTCAATCCCTTGTTTCTCTTGGTCATTCACTTCTTATACTTTCACATCAGTCCAGCACAGCAGTCACTTTCAGTGAAAATGCTGAGAAACAGACGACTGCTGGCCTTGCCCAGAATTTGAAAAGAAACTCAATTTAAAATCAAAATGGATTTAAATGTCTCTGGATCTGGCAGTGGTGAAAGAGGCATCACTGAAGCTTTCCATTTTTCCACCAAGAGTTTTCAGAATAATATATATTAACGTACTTTCAGTATTTGATTTGTTTCTCTGAGAAGCAATTTATGTTTAAATTCCAAGACTGCAGAGGTCTGAAGAATGTTTAGGTTGGCTTAATCATGGTAAACCAACATGCACGAGGATTAAAAGCAAAAGGCCACAGCCTACATGCAGTACATTTCAAGAGTTAGCCACATGGTAGTGTTGAGGTGGGACTGAAAAAAGAAAACAAACAACTTCTAAAACTTCCAAACACATTTTTAGACCAAGCAGGCTTGATCCTTGTGACTAACAAAGGTAACTAATTACATTCAGCACAAGAGCTTGTTTGAAAGCTTGTCTGAAGCTCCTGATGCATTCAGAAGCCTACTCTGACCCCTTTTTGAATTGAAACAGATGCCAGGGAAGAAGCTGCTGCAAAAAGTCCAGCTGCCACAGGCAAAGGTTTTGAGCAAACTGCCCTTCTCCATGGATGACTGGTGCATTTACCCTATTTCCATGAAGTCTGAACTAGCAGCGCTCATCAGGACTGCAATAATGGGGAACTCTGGCAAACAGCCAGCAGAAAAGGAGAAGGAAAGTGTAGCTGTTGGAGCAAAAGGAGATGCTCAGCCAAACAACTACTGGTAACAAACACCATACATAGAGCACCCAAACAAGGAGTGCTCCTGGGAAAAGCAGCAGAAACACAGTGGAATGGGACTGGCTTTTAGAGGTTCCATTTGAGACTCCTTTTTATGATGACATAAGAGGATTGGACCACTTCCCCTGTCAACAAGGGAAACCCAAGTCCAATTCTGTTATATTGGGTTTCTTTATTTTCATGCAGTTGCTTTTGACCATGATAACCATTGATTTCATGGTAATTCACCCATCTATGCAGAACAGAAAGCAAAGTGTTAATAGAGCAAAGTGGCAGGTTTCTAAGTGGTCTATTTTTGTTTCTGCATTATTTTTTTTCCCCTCTGGAAAAGCTAAAAATCCTATTAAAATAATTTGGCTGGCTTTCACTCTCTTCACTAATCAGACCATCTAGCAAGTAACTACTTGGTAGCTGAGAAATAACTGTTCTTCCAAACTTTACTAGTAACACCAATTAACACAGCAGGAAATATAAACATTTCTACCATGCAAAAAGTCATGGCAAGGCACCGACATTCTTTGTTGTTTAAGGTGAATAATGACTCACAATACCTGTGCAAGTTTCTAAGGGAAAAAATATAATAGCAGAAACATATTTTTAACCTTTTCCAAGCAAAAATACTAAATTTTTGATAGAGGGGAAAAAAATTTCCAAACTATATTTATTAGAATGTGAAAATGCATGTGAGATATAATGTCTATTAGCTTCTATTTAGCGTCTTCCTCACACTAGGGAACTTTATAATAAGAAGCAGCTGCAGAGAAATCAATGTTGGCCTCCATAGATGTTCTGCATTCATAGGGTTGGCTCCTCTGATTGATTTGTTGGCAACGTGAGATAAAAACAATTTAAATTAAAAAAAGAGCCTAATGAGAGCTAAAGTCTGTATAAGATCAGAGTGGAAGAATAATACCAAAAACAAGGAAGAGATCCCTAACAGTTCCTCTGACCTTGTTTTATTAAAAGTTTTGTGTACATGGACAATGGAAAGAGAATGGCTTAACTTTGGCCCTCCTAAAGGCAAAATGAACAGATCACTTCAGTCAGTTCAGATGATGACTGGGATTAGTTGGCTGAGATAATAACAGAACTATTTATTCTTCTCCAGTTTACCAGCTAAACTGAACTATTATTTTTTTTTTTTGGTGTTTATAATAATGACTCCCTACTTGCACTGTGAAAAGCTAATCCTAATGTTGCCGAAGAACGCACAGCAACCCCAATTACTCCATGCCATAATAACAACAGCTCAATAACTCCATTACCCCATGCTCCTGCATGGCAGTATGGGGACAATTCAAGAGTAGATAGCAGCTGCAAGTCAATCCTGTACCCAGTATTGCCTTCATAATACAGCACCCCCAGAAAAATAAGTGTTTCCCATAAATACTAATGCACTATCAGAATGTCCCTTCCTCCTCCACATAGTTTCCAACGCACTGCACTACATACACATGCAATCCATTGCCAAAGATACTCATCTCAGCAAATACTGAGCACCTGAAGGAAGCAGAGGAGGACACGGACAATTCACAGAGGTACAGATGAATGAAGCTTGAAAAGTGTTATGAAACAAAATTTCTCTTTACATAAATTCAGCTCAGCACCAAACTCCATGTAAGAAGCTAACTACATGTTCTTGGTGGGAAATCTTTGGATGGAAATTTTCTCTCCAACAGACACTGTGCATCTTTTAGCAGCACCACAGGTCTCTGCTGAATATACTGATGGTACCTAGCACACAGAAATCCTGTTGAGATCAATGAAACTTCTATGCATCGAAGGGACGGGGAATGAGCAACAGAGATCCCCAGGGTAGATAAGAGTCTTAAAAATCAAGTTCAAGGAAGGTGAGTTTGCACTGTGTTTTACTGAAAGCCTGCAGTTTTACTCGTCATTGCTTTCTGAAGGAACACCAAGTTAATAATTGCATTTAGAGCCAGATCATACAGCTCTGTACACTGCCCAGAAAACAGCAGGAACAGCTGACTTCCTGCACAGATCCACAGACAGCATATAGATGCACTGTTATGTAAAAATTCCAAATAAAGTAGGATTCTCATGCCTAATATACAGATGTTCACTTAATATGAAGTCTTCATTCTTTTCTGCCAGGAGTACATAACATTTAGGCTTAATACCAGCTCACTTACTGTTGTCTTTTGTCTGCTGCTGGTGGTGAAGTGGCAGAACAGAGCTGGTTATAATGCAGAGTGCTTTCATCCATGCAGGATTATGTCCCTCGCTCTTCTACACAAGTTTTCATTTGCAAGCTCTCCAAGATCAAGTATATTTTCCCAATACATGACATAATGATGAGGGAAACTGAGCACACAGAAGAGCTTATACCTTATTTTCACTGAACTTATCTTAGTATTTCACACAGACTTCTCTAGATCATATCTTCTATAGAACACAGCAAACTCTGAAAGACATCAGCTGAAAACAACTCCAGAACAGTTTCTTTATGGAGTATCTCTTTAAGTGATTTACTTGGACTCTAAACTTAGTATTTATATAAACGCTTTTACTTCATCTAAGTTCGTATATTCCAGTGTAGCATCAGTCTCTGCAGCTCATCCTCTAACTCACCACTGTAATCAAAATGTTAACATGAATGACCCAGAAAGCATGCAATCACTCAGCACTGACACAAAACTACCTCTGTCAGGCCACATGGGCTTACAAGGTACAAAAGAGCTTTTTGCTGTGAATGACAGCAACTGCAGCAAATACACTCCACTGAACAGCCACCTACAAAAGACAGAGCTATTCATCACACAGTTCTGATCAAGCAAGTATTCCCAAACTGGAAAAAAAAAAACAAACAAAAACCATTGTGCTTCATGCTCTGCAGCATGCTTCCACATACTGTTAATCAATTCCACTGGAAATAGAAACATCTCAAGAATTTTTTCAAGCTTCAAATCCTTTTCCAGTTATCTACATAGAAAAATGCATTGTTATGTATGGAGGAGAGAGAGCTTTTGTTACTCAGTGATGACCACCTGGGCTGATGTATACCCTGGAGTGCTCATGGAGGATTTGAGAAGTGGCTGTATCCTCCCTAAGTGTGAACTCCTCGTCCTGCATCAAGAGTGTGGAGTCATTATTCTTAATGATTCATTCAACACACCTGGGGATACATCTGATCATAAATGCTAGGCAAACCTTGGGAGTTTGCTTCCCAAGATTAGTGGTGCAATTTATTTACATACACATGATGGAAAATCAGCTCAAAAGTTTAATACAAAACAATAATTCATATAACCAGACATAAAAACACTCCAGTGAAAATCAGCAAGATACATATTTAACAGAAATGTTCCAAAAAGCACAGGTTCTTAAAGTCAGTTCTTATAGCACTGAGATACATACTTTATTTGGGGATCACTTGTTGAGGAAACTGTGTTTGCAATTCAGTCTGCAGAGATGTAGGGGCTTCTGTTCCCCATGCATTTCACAAAGAGAGCAGGAAGGCCAAATCAACTCATGTGCAGAAGCAACAAATGCCCCTATCCATCACCTCACTGCATTTACGCCTCAGTCCCTTACTGGGGAAAACGTGATATTTTCAAACTCGAGCAGGTAAAACAGTTGATACTTGCAAAACACTCCTCCAAACGCTGATGACTAAAGAAAGACATCTTATCCTTTGAAAAGCTTTGACAGACTGGAGAGAACATCCCTGCAACCTATCCTAAGCACAAACAAATTTGAATCATCAGGAGCAAGAAAGAAAGCCCCTGTTTACCATGCCATGGTACCATCAGCTACGGAACTCTCCCAGGCCCCACCCCAGCAAAGGTTGGATTCCTCATATAGAATGATCTAGGTTTTTAAAAACTGTTTTATTTCTTCTGACATGGATGCTGGTATTTAGGACTATATATTTTACAGATCTGAGATATTCCATATTTGTGTTTGTGCCCAGACGAAACCTGAATGCTGAAAAAAACATGCCCCAAATCTTCATTGGGCATCAGTAGCAGACCAACTCATTAAAATTCCCTTGCCATTGATTACAGAATACCTACAGGCAGAGGAAATCATTTAAAGTCTTGGAATATTCTTACCTGGAAGCACTGTCTTATTTTGCACCTGCTTTGTATACACCTAAGATGTAATTTCTTTACATGGTAAGAACAAGATCTTCAGGGATTCAGTGAAAGAAGTACATTTGCATTTTTACTCTCTTTGCCAACTGTTACAGTTGGTGTTACAGCTGGAAACATTACTGTGCTGACAATGGGAAAAGAAACAGGGAAGGAATGCTCACCTGTATCTGAAGATCTAAGTTCACAGGAAAGACTCCACAGAGAAGGGATTTCCAGAAAGATAACCTTCCCTATAGCAGTCAGCCCTTAAATGAAGTCTCTGAGGTCCCATAGATGAATTACCTTCACCTGTGCTCCCATGGCTGACTCACTCAGGTGATCAGTGGTTCAGGCCATGACTCAACAGTTCCCATACACCAATCTTTTTCTTTAAACATATAATCAAGTCTAAAGGATGATTAAATAGTTAATGGAATGAAGCATAATGTGTCGTCTTACTGAAAGATAGTAGGGCACACACAATATTTAAAACTTTTTTCAAGCTTGTGATAGATTAAGAAAGCACCATTATGTAGAAAAGTCTTCATGTTACTTTAAATATCCTGTACATCTCCCATAAAGCTTTTGTGTAAAATTCTTGCCTGCATATATAGAAATGAATCATATCACATTATAGCTGGCTATGCATTCTTCTCTGAGCACACTATGCTTTAAATTGCAAAATCCATTTTTATTTTCTTTTTCATTTGTCACCTCACCACTGGAAGGAAAGCTTCCTGGAGCGTATTCCACTGCACGTCTGACAATATCAAGTCTGCCTTCAATACATTAGTATAAAAAATTGAAGATAAATGATTACATTTACATGAGGTCAATGAACAAGCACAGGAGACAGAGAGCCTACAGGATTCATTGTAACCACTCGGGGACTTCTTGATGAGAATACAGATGAAGAAAATAAGCGGCTAAAGGGAAAATAACTTATTTTTAGTGTTAATTTTTTTAGATAATTTCATGAATATGTGGGTAAATAGTCATTATATGAATATTTCCTCTTGTTGCCTGCCTTCTCACAATACAGCAGCATGCTGCACGGTGTTAGCCTCTCTCTGTCCTTATTGTAAGTCAACCACTCGCAGATGAGGCACTGATGGATTTTATCTCTGAGGCATTCTGCTGCTTAATTCACAATTGCTACATCATTCCAATCAGTGCATACATTCTCAACATGTTAATGCAGTAAAGCATTAAAAGTGGTCAGTATAACCACAGTATAATGCTTTATGTCATATATGTGCTCAAAAAGAGAAGGAAAAAAGAAGAAAATACTTGTAAAATCTGTATAAAGCAGACGGGCCAAGGATTTTTTGCTGGGCAAAAACACACTTTGGGATACTAAGGAGAATCTGTAAATATTTTAACATTGCTACAAGCAAAGGGATTAACAGAGTAGAGCTCTTTGATCAATACTTGCAGTATCATGTATTATTTCCAATGGGCATGGACAGCAAAATGCTATTTATTGATTCAAGTATGCTACACATCATTGAAGTTTAATACAAGGGAACATGAAATTCTCTCTTGATCAGGAGTAAGCCATTGCCCTGACCTTAGCCTAATCAACCATTACTTGTGCTGCAGTAGCACTTGATGTTTCCCGGCCTCATTTTTCTGGGAGCTTTCCAAACCATAGACAAATCCAGTCTCGGACATCAAGAGATTAAAGTATTAGATAATTTAAGATGAAATGAAATAAAGGTTGTGCAACAGAACAAATGGAAGTGAGGAATAAGCATTGAGAGAGTATAAAGCTTGAAAACATTCAGCTCATTGACTAATTAGGTGTTCAGTAAGTACTATAGGATAAGAAACATTCTCTTTTTTTTTTAATTATATTTTTCTAGCCTAAATAAATAGAAAGGAAGAACTTTGGTAGCTTTTGTAGTTTCATTTTCATCAGTACAATGGAAGCCCAAAATGAACGGCAAATGAGAGCACAGCAGACAGACAAAAGCTGGTCCTTCCTGTAGCAAATCGAATACCACCTGATGAGACCAATGCCCAGTCTGCTCCAGACAATGCTCTGTAACTGGAGCACGATGATTGAGGGCTACCAGTTTTCAGAAGAGACAGGCAAGGCAGGAAAGGTGGGAGAGTTGCCCAGTATGTTAAGAAATTGGTAGATTGCGAAGAGCTGCCTCTGAGAAATAATCATGATCAGATCAAGAGCTTTTGAGTAAAAGTCAGGGACCAGACATATAAAGCACATCTGGTGGTCAGTGTCTACTACAAGCTGACTGATCAGAGGGAGACGATGGATGAAGCTTGCTTTCTTCAGGTACAATGTCATGCTTGCACGCTCTCATTCTGATTGGGAACTTCAACCACCCAGATGTCTGCTGGGAAGAAATCTAGGAGACTCCTGCAGTGCACCGAGCATAACTTCTTGGTCCAGGTATTAGACAAAACAACCATAAGAGAAGCACTACTGGACCTAGAGCTCACCAATGCAAATAATCTCATTAAAGAGGTTAAGATTGGAGGCAGTCTGGCCTGCAGTGACCATGCTCTGACTGAGTTTTTAATCGCAACGAATATGGGCCTGGCAAAAAGCATAGTCAAGACTCTGAACTTCAAGACAGCTAACTTTTGGGTGTTTAAGGAATTATTGAATGAGATCTCCCTTGGAAGCTACCTCTAAAGACAAAGGAGTAAAGCAGAGCTGCAAGCTCTTTAAGGATGCCTTTTTGAGAGCATGAGAGCTCTCCATCCATCAGAATAAGAAATCCAGTAGAGGAGGCAGGAAAACAGCATGTCTGAACAAGGACAAACTGAGGGGAAAAGTGGGATATGTATAGGCAGGGGAAGCAGGGATGGGTCTTGGGAGAATATAGGGATGTTTTCTGGACATGCAGAGATAGAATCAGGAAAGCCAAGGCACAGATAAAACTGAACTGTGCAAGAAATGTAAAAAATAACAAGAAGGGATTCTAATGGGT
This sequence comes from Perdix hodgsoniae, assembly GCA_035772895.1. NCBI lineage: Eukaryota > Metazoa > Chordata > Aves > Galliformes > Phasianidae > Perdix > Perdix hodgsoniae. The sequence goes on along the minus strand of JAPSGF010000062.1, from coordinate 3,619,101 downwards.
ACGTTGGTCAGAAGAGTCAGACCAAGGATAGTGTAGCTCCTCTGATAAATTAAAAGGGAGAATTGCCTACAACAGACATGGGGAAGGCTGAGGTACTCAACCAGTTCTTCACCATCAGTCAGGCTTCCCATGCCTGTCATGTCCTTGAATCTCTAGACAAGGGTTGGTGAGAAAAACCCCTCCCACTGGAAGAGAAGTGCAAGTAGCCAGCAGAGAGGAGAAGAATGTCCCTCTCCACTCCACCCTCATCAGGCCCTATCTGGAGTAGTGTGTGCAGGTCTGGGACCTCAGGAAGAAGAATGACATAGAACTGTTGGAGCGTGTCCAGAGGAGGGCCATGAAGATCTTCAGAGTGCTGGAGCACCTCTCCCATGAAGAAAGGCTGAGGCAGCCGGGCTTGTTCAGTCCAGAGAAGAGAAGGTTCTGGGGAGACCTCATTACAGCCTTCCAAGACTTAAAAGGAGCTTATAAACAGAAGGGAAACAGACTTTTGCATGGCCCGATAGTGATAGGAGAAGGGGGAATGGCTTTAAACTAAAAGAGATTTAGATTAGATGTTAGAAGGAAATATTTTACTAGTAAGTAGCAAGGCAGTAGCACAGAGTGCCCAGAAAAGGTGTGGATGCCCTATCCCTGGAGAGGTTCAAGGCCAGGTTGGTTGGGACTCTGGGTAGCCTGATCTAATGGGCAACAACCCTGCCCAAGGCAGGGGAATTGGAAGCAGATGACTTTTAAGATCACTTCCAAGCCATTCTGTGGTTCTATGATCCTATGATTTGATTCTATTCAATACATAAAAGGAAAGTTCAAGAAAGCAGACTATAGACATTTGTGAAATAAAAGGCCTATAAGAAAACATTATTTGTCTTGTCATTCCAAGTCTCCTAAGATACATTGCAGGATTCTCACTCATTAATCTTATTGGAATACAGACAAAATTACATGGTTCTATTTGGGAAAAATCAACCTATTAACCCAATTCCTCTTTTTTTTTTTTTTTTTTTCTTTTTTCCTTCATTTTCTTTCAGTATCTGAAATATTCTGAAACAAATGATATTGCTCTCACCTCTCATGCAAAACCCCGCTGCACATGTGACTGCAAAGGAATAGCACAGACAAGGAAATTCGTATCAAAGGCAGTCCTACTGTTAAGACCTTTTGAAGACAAATTGTTGCAGTCAGCTTCGAAGCTCTGCCCTTTCTGTTCTTTTATTGTGTAATATTTCTTATATTTTCAAGAAAGCTTGGATAATGCCAGATAAAAAGGACATATAATACAACTGCATTACTGTAAGGACCAGTGACACATACTTGTAACAGAGCTAGCACAGGCAACAGACTGAGCATCGATGTGAACCTCTTTTGTTCTCAACACTGAACATTGATTAATTCATCCCACAACAGTCTGTGCTTGAAAATTGTGCTCACCCGCTGCAGAAGAGACCAAACTCTCACTGCAGTGTGAGAAGAGGGACTCCCAGCACAAGCCAGCCCCTCAGCCCCTGATCCACAACCTCCTAGAGCTCAGCGTGTTCCCCATAGTTCTTAACCTCTGTTTGATAGTGCTGCATAATACTGAATTCAAACCTACTTTGCTTATTTGGAAGTAGGTAATCTGAATAAAATGAAATAACTTTTGCTCAGAAGGGAACTCTTTCAATTTTTTCCTTCACAGCTGCGTTTTCTGTTACTTAATTTCAAGGAAGTCAAAGTGACTCAAAAATCCTGACCTAATCTTTGTAAAGGGCTCATATATTGGCCTTTAATCTCTTCCTTAGGGACTGATTGTATCTAGGAAGCAAGAAGGAGTTTCCCATGCAAACGTTCAAAAAACATTTAAGGAAGCATATTGCAACTCCTATTGTTACTGAGAAAAAAGATAGTCAAAGAGAAAATCACTACGTATTCTTCATGTTTTAATTTAATATATCATATACTCAAGAAGTTTCTAAGTGATATACATCAAAAACTGAATGTGAAAGTCCAAGGAAACCAGGTAAACACAACATATATCACTTTATATAAAATGTGATGTATTCCTAAAGCATGATTTTTGAAATAAACTTCCTTAAATTATCTTTTTTTTCTTGCTTTTTCTTTTTTTTTTTTTTTTTTACAAATATGAGCCTCCTTTTCCTCTCAAAGCATTTTGAGTTTTCTTCTGCAGTTACAAACTTTTCTTACAATTCATCAGAAGTTATGCTAACAGAGAACAAATTTCTTTAGGATCGGTGAAATACGCAGTCACCAGCTTTAAAATGTCACCACTTCCAGCTACCACCTGACTTGAACCCTCTGCAGCACTGTAGCCAACCTGTAAGAACTCTTTTATGGCATCTGAACAAGTGATAGATGTTCTCTTGGCTGATAACAGAACTGATTCATAGACTACACTGTTTGTATACATTTATGTTGAATAAAAAAGGCTGAAGAGGAGAGGACCACCTTTTCTCCTTTATAATGCAAACTATATATGTAAACATGTGTAAGGAATTTTAATGAGAGGTACACTTTTAAATGTATTAAAATGAATTATGCAGGAAAACAGCAGGAGAGCAGCAGATGTACAGATTCAAGGGTGACATGCTTAGTTTCACTTGATGAATGTTTGTTTTGTTGTTTTGAAAAATTAATGTAATGAAATATTTAAATTGAACAAGGAACTTTAAAATTGACTTGGGGGATGAGTTACTTCCATGCAAGGACAAGGTTTTATTACAGAATATATGCTTATGGCATCTGAATCAGGACTCTGAACAACTATTACATTATTCCAGACATTTCACAGATACCTTAGAGACAGCACATGTCCAAACCATGGTAAAACCTCTTGTGAACAGTGAGGCCAGAGAATAAAGTCTCCACAGCAAACTCAGAGGACAGTGTTTCTAAGTAAAATGGTGGTGAGATGATAGTCTTCAAAAGCTTCTGAAGGCTGGCAGGTGACCTATGGTCCAAAAAATTATGGAGTATGCTTTTCACCTTCACCTGATAGTGACGGAAATAGCACTGAAATTTAATTACCTTTCTTTCAGGTACTTTACCAAAGAAAGGAGTTAGAAAATGATGAGAGTCACCTCCCATTTCATACTGCTATCCCTCTAAAGCTTCTGTTTGCTTTTCTAGTTTCCAATCTATGTTTTTTTTTAGATCAGTGAAACTTTGTCTTTGAAAAGTATCTTCCAGGTATTTAAATTTGGGCATCCAAATCAAAAGGACATATAAAAATCAAGCAACAGATTCTCTGCATAGCTTCTGCAGCTTTCATCACCAAGAGCTGTGAGGGAGTTGTGTGTGCTTAACTCCCCACTGCAGCCCGTACAGCATATAGAGAAAAAGTATTAATTTGCTGATTGCCCAGCTTGAGATCAAATCCCAGAATTATAAATAAGAGTGAGGTTGTAATGCCCAATGGAAAGTGACTGTGAATGAAGCAACAAACAGAAATTATTAACCTTGCCCTCAATGCCTCCGACAATCAGAAAATTATTATTTGCAAAGAGTAGGAATGTTCCTGAGAATATTCAGCCTTTCCTCCACATGAAAACTGCTCATGGAGCAAGTAAAGAAGAACAGAGGAGGTTATGATGACATAACTTGCATGCCGAGCCTTCAAAATGATCATCTTGTGAGAAAGAACATGAATCAGAAGGATTCTTTGACTTAAAACAGCAGAAAAACAAAGCAGAAAAACCCTCTCCTATTTTCCAGTACTATGTCCTTTACCAGTTAGAATGGCTCATATCCAAGAAATGCAAACTAACTGCGTACGACTGATGCAGCTGCAAGGTTGTTTTGCAAAAACAAATGAACTTTTTGTGGCCCAATAATGTTCCTTAACTCCAATCCAACTATGAACAGATCACTACCAATAACAGCAGCAGCAACAAAAACCCTTCTGGCTAAAATAATCTAAATTGCATAATATGTGGAAATTTCATTATTTTTATAAGAATTTAACCTCAAGAATTATCTGTGTATCTGCCAGACACTCTTCTTCTCCCTTACTCAGTATCTTTATTCCCAATACACAAGATCCACAAGCAGAGCACATTTGTCATGGTGGACTTTACGAAACGTATATTTTAATATCATGAAAATTCAATTAAACAGCAGAGTACAATTATCTGTTCACTGGCAAACAAACAGGCAGTGTGCATTAGTTCAGCTCTGCTTTGCTGAACTGTGTTCAACTGCTCAAAGCATTCGACTGTTTCATTATGAGATTTCATCAGACACCCTTGGCTCCAGCACAACAGCACAAAAAATGGGATGCACAGTGTCCACTGCTCCCTGTGTTTTGTCTGCTGCTGCTTGAAAGATGGTTTCACTCTTAATGGAAATGGTTTTATAAGTATTTATAAGTATTTCACATGTTAGCATAGCTTCATATACATATGTTTCGTACTAGTCATGTAGGTTTGAGAGATGCTCCCTCCTCCCTTTTAGACCATAGAAAATGGAAATTAACTGTAGTGGTTTTGTTTTCACCTCCCATCAGTCAAAATGCCTTATAAATCAGCAGTGATGTTATTTTATACCATGTTAGCCGCATGCAGCCTTACGTCCTGGTGTAACTTCCTTCCAGTGCACACAAGGCCACCCTGTCCCTGCACAGCCGAGCTGGCAGCCCCACACTGATGGCACACAGTACATCTGATTTAATTCCCATTTAAATCTGAAACTCTCAATAGAGCCAGAAAGAGCCTTGATCCTTGGAGATGTTTCAAGGGAGCTGCCCCCCTCACTGATGCAGGCTGATTTCAGATCTGAAATGTCATGCACAATTACCCCAAAGTCCTTGACTCTGAATCTCCAAATAACTCCCAGCACTATGCAGGCTTTTCTCTTTCCCCTGACAACTTTCAGAGCTTGATTTGAGTAACGCATAAGATTTGTCCTTCAGAAGTACTCGCTAAAATGAGAGCCCTGACTTAACACAGAAAAAAAGTACAGTATTTATTTAAAGAAATTAAGCAGAAGAATGCAAACTATTGGGAAATAGATAGTAATAATGCCTCACAATGCAAGCAGCCTGAAGATTTCTGGACTATTTTATATTCAATTCATGTTTTGAGGTCTCCCCAGTTAGAACAAAACTTCCTTCTTCATGTCAGAGGAACGTGTAGAGACTGGCATTATATTGGGTTGGTATATTATACTGGTGTATATATATCAGCTTTGCATTGTCTTTCAGCATGATAATTGTTTATTACAGTTGCTATATTGTGCTCAGGTTGGGGTTTTGGGATATTGCTGTATTGCTCCTCTAAGTCACAATCTCATGTAATGTCAGATATCTCCAAATAAGTAAATCAGGTATTAAAAAATTGAACACTTCTCATGTGGAATACCTGAAGGAATCTGCTCAAAGAGTATTGGATTCTGACAATGAGAAAGAGTCTCTGAAGGAAGAAAAAAGCATTTTATGTGGGCTGTTAAAACTATCTTTCTTACAGTCTATAGTACAGAGACTCCAAACTTGCCATTTTTATTTTTATATGCTGACAAAACTAATAATCATAACAAAGACCACAGAACATATCAGATCCTCCTCTCAACCAGGCAGCAATAGCCATGGGAAAGCAGTTATAATGCCGTTAAGTGCCTGCTCCCCAGCCCTGCCTGTCTGTTAGCTCACCAGCCCAAAGACATTCTCAGCACTCTGTCAACTTGCTACTCATGAAAATAAGAATAAGCACACTCTTTTTTGAAAATAGACAAAAAGGAAAAATAAAATAAAATAAAATAAAATAAAAGAAAGAAAGAAAGAAAGAAAGAAAGAAAGAAAGAAAGAAAGAAAGAAAGAAAGAAAGAAAGAAAGAAAGAAAGAAAGAAAAGAAAATAGGGGAAGTCTTTAACCAGGAAATTAAAACCAGGATCTAACAAAAGCTTGAAGCATGTTTCTAATTTTGGCAAAGGAGGAGACTGGGAATCTTAAAAGCTGTCTTCTTGTCTGGAGTAGAGCTTTGAGATTTCCAAACAGACAACAAAGAGTGAAAAAACACACAGAAGGAAAAAAAAAAAAAAAAAAAAAAAGAATGAAATTGGAGGAAAAAAAAAAACAGCAGAAGAAAAATATATCAGGATCTCAAATGCAAAGGAATGTGCTGAGAATTGGCTGTTTTTAAGACTGACGCAACTTGTAAAAAGCTAGCATGGAAGATGAGGAACTGTTTTAAATTGATAGATGCTTTAATGTTCTGAGCAAGAGAAAATAGGAAATACCTAAGAAATTGTTATTTTGGTTTTGGCAGATATTAGGGACAGACCTTTAAAATGCCACAAGAGCAAAAGGATGTCCTCTTTGAAGGGAAGATAAGCACTCTTCTAAGAGCTGAGCTCAATTGCTAAAGCCCGTAAAAAAGGATTGATGTGTGCGAATGTTAACATGCATGCTCTCTATCCAGCTCATCTGAGATTTAATTCCAAGAGACAGGTATTTCAGCACAAAAGCACGTGCCAACAAATTAAAAGCAGTATCCAGATGGAAGATGCAGACAGCAACAATCTCAAAAATTAGCACACAAAAGTAAAATGTCAGGAAACTAAATTCCTTAAAAGCGATTAGCTTGAAGAGCAGATTTATAATCTCTAAAAACAAAATAAAACCTATGAAAATAAACACAATCTGACTTCAGGAGGTAATGAGTTTGAACTCAGATGTGGGATTAAAAATTAGATTTCCTTGAGATCTGCTGGTCTCAAAAAATATTTGGAAGAGTTATGCACCAATTGCTTTTATTATCCGTAGCACTCCAAACGTGCTATGAAGGACCAGGTAAATCTTTCTGTCCTTGGTCTCTTTATTGTAAAAAATGGCCAAAGACCACTCATTATAATACCCTGTGAGGCAATTCACCTGTGAGATGCTCAAGTACCAACGGCATTGAAAGAAATGGAAACAGATAAGAGTATTGAACAACAGCAGCAACAAAAAAACATCCAAAGCTATCCAAGTAGAAAAAGAATAGAGTTGTTTTTAATGTAAGTGGACATTGATATACCACTATACGTTTGGTGATTCAGAGGAGTTCTTAGCTTGCCCAAACAATTCAGAAGAATTGATCTTGATCTGTCCGGAATGATGAACTTTCAAGACAAAGATTCAGAACCACTGCTCAGAACCTCTCTGAATGCAAGGCTCAGTGTTGGTAGAGACCATTGCTGTTCAGGACAAAAATAAAGCAATTTTGTAAGGGTGATTTCAGCATGTAGTGAGAAGCCTTTCTCAACCATTTCAAGAAAAAAAAATAAATCATATATGTATACAGGTATGTATTACTCTATTTATATATATAGAATCAGTGTTGCTGAAAAATGGATTTGCAAGTAATTCTGCTATGACCAGGGCTCAAATGTTGGACCACAACTCAAATCTTTCCAGGTTGGTACCCTGTATCTAAATCTACAGAAATCAACAATGCAAAGCATACACAGTCAGTATCTTACATATGTATCAGAGCTCAAAAAGCCCAAGCAAAACAGACAAAGCAAGACAAGTAGCTGTCATATAGGTTTAGCTCTGATGATATAAACTTCTTATCAAACAAGGTTGTGAGATGACAGAAGGTTTCTCTTGTTTAATGTTTCACAACACAAAACATTAAGCAATTCGGGCTGCACTGAGAAAGAGACAGCAAAGGATCATCTCCAAGTCCGTGCCACTGAGCCCCAACTGAGGCACTGCCGGTCCAGTGTGGAGGAATCTGTGCCACCAGCAGGCAAACCCTTCCTGTAGGAGCAGGGAACTGACAAGATGCAGATGGTGTCTGATCTTGGTCTGCAGGCACAGGACGTGCAGATGCAGGACTGTATTTACAAGGTCAGCGCAGCTGAGGCTGGCTCAAAATCCAGGAAGGAAGTCTTTGAAATGTTGGCATAAAAAAGATGGTGACAGCAAGGCAACACTAGCTGTGAGGGAGACACACTGCACCAAGCTGTCTGGAGCTGGGAAGAACGACAGAGAACCATTTCAGCAATGGAGGCACTCTCTACAAGGTGCTCAGCAACAAGGTAAGAGGCATGCAGTCAGCTCTTCTTCCAGTAGTTGCTCATGCAGATTAAACTTGTTCACACCAGGAAAGAAGCAGGCAGAAAAAAACCACTGGAAAGTGACAAAATAAGGATTAAACCAAAGGACAAATCTATGGTAGTTCTGAATGCTGCTTCTCTCTCACAGAAAGTGTGCAGCATGAAGTTTCTACTACGGTATGCAACAAAAATCCCTCTGCTCAGATGTGTGGTATAAGGATTTATATTCTAACTAACCTGGCATTGTCACTTCCCCTGAATAATCTTTCTTTAATACATCTGCCTTCAGTGGTGTACATTGACTGCTGATGGACCCATAGTCAACAGTTTGTGATATTCTGATTTCCTGCTTGCTGGTTTTAAGTCCCAATAGCTACATTTAATTTTGTTAAATGCACTTGTGCTGGCTACAGCATTTCACAGGCCTCTGCAGGGCTCTGTTACAGCTCTGTTACAGCTCTGTTACAGTTTGAGACTGGACTGCTCCAGATTCATCACGTCCCTGGAAAAAGGGCTAGATTATAATGTCATTTTCTACAGCAGATAGTGTTAGTCACTTCCTACATTGCTCTTCTGCAGAAGGCCAGAATCACAATGATAAATACAATTATGTATGTGTTGTTTTTGTTGTTATTGTTGCTGCTTGTTTGTTTGTTTTAATTGAAAGATGTGCAGCAACCAGGCAGAAAGGTTTTCATGTTCACTGCTAGGTATGGGATACACTGCATGAGAAATGATAATGAGGTATCAAATTAGCCATTGATTCAGCTCCACTAGTGGTAACTGAAAACCATTATGTGGCGACTGCTGTTTTTTGGGGGTCTGTTTGAAGTATGTTGGTGGTCCTCATGTATTTCCTAGGAGACAAACATCTGCAGAACAAAACCCACTATCAAAATCAATATGATTAACGTCTTTATGAAGTGCTCCACTTAAAGGATGGGTGGATCTTCTTCCTGATCTTAAGAGTTGATCTTTCTTGTGCAACAAATATAAGCTTTGAGCTTCCAAATCGTTTTTGTTGTATAAAGAAACAGTTTTATTGCCCAGGTCTGACAGTCTGGTCTGACATTAATTTTCATTGATAATACTAACATTAAGAATCAACAGTTTCAACTACCCCTAAAATACTTACCTAACTATCAATGTAGTTTAATGGGACTGAGGTACTTCTAACCCAAACTACTTTAAAAATGCCCATGGTATCATATTAGGAAGAGATACTGCAGAGTTAGCAAGGAGCCCACTTGCCAAAAACCAATAATTAAAGAAAAGTCTTTGGGAAAAAAAAAACAAAAACAAACAAACAAAAAAACCCTTTTAAAATTCAGTCATGCTCACTATCTTTATTTTTTTCCATCTTGAACTGCTATTGTCCCAAGTATGTCTTCTCTTAGCACTGATGCTAAATCCCAGTTTGGATTAAACATCCAGTAGACAATATCAAAACCAGTCACCAGAGCCATGCGATACACAAAAGTACACAAAAGAAATTAGAGGTAGGCAAAATGTATTTGTACAAAAATGAAAAAGTGCCCTCCAGCATATCACAAAAAATGCATTAAGGATATTTAATGACTGTAAGGCAGATGGTGTTCATGGTGCTTCTGCACTGGGTGAGCTTATAGATGGAGATTCACACAAGGATATAGTAGGCTGCTGGGTCATATTTTCTTAACTTGGTCATATTTTCTTAACTTGAATAGGAACTACACATCAAAATGGTGTAAATAACAGTTCTGAACTCCAAAACTTTATATGCCATCACAACATTATGGTATTTGGAGAAAGGGAAGGGAAGAGAAGGGAAGGGAAGGGAAGGGAAGGGAAGGGAAGGGAAAAATTAAGGCTTGTATTCAGTCAGTTCAAATTATAATTACTAACCCAATAGCAGAAGAAGCAAATTGTACTAATGAAAGTAATACTGTAGGTGAAGAGCACCCACAAAAATTGCAGCATTTTTGGTTAGCATTTTTTGAAGGGTTAAAATTTGCATTTTTTGAAGATGAAAGGCTTACATGCAGTGACATTGGTAAAGCTTGCTCTTTGCAAAGTACATTTTTATACCATACCAATAAAATCAATGCTAAAGCATTACTTTCTCTTCCCTTCTCTCATTTTTTCTTTTCTTTCTTGTTTGCTGAACAGTAGCAATTCAGAAATACTGTATACTCAAGGATTATATATAGGGTGGTGATAGAAATGCTACATACAAAATGCTGTTTTAATGAGCTTTAACAAAAAAGGATGCATATAGAATCAGACATCCAGCACCTTTCCCCTCCCTCTTGATGTTTCTCACATTGTAGAAGGCAAATTGCAGGCACATCACAGACACGATAGCAGTCACAGTAAAATGAAGGCTGTTTTGCCTCTTTAAAGTTCTTGTGATTTAACCTGGGAAAGACCTTTCTATGATGTTATGATCAAACACTTCCATTCAGACAAAAAAAAGACTAACAGAAATGGCCAAGAAATTGGGATTCTGCAGCTGCTAAAGATGGCTGATCATCATAATATCATTGTTAGTGGGGAAAAAAAAAAATCAAATAAAACGTTATACATCAGTTTTCTCAGCAGTTTCAAGCTGAATTGCTTTTCTCTGTTGTGCACTACCATTTGAGGAGGAAAAAAGGCAGAGACTGTCTTCAATTATGCAAGAAGCTCCTGGTATTCAAAACAAATGGAAACTGCTGTTGTGATAAGCTCTTCTTTTGTCTGAATGAATTGCAAAGGGAAAGATCTTCATGTGCTAGTAGGGAGACTTCATGCCACTTCATGCTTTCGAGGTGGGGGCTGTGCAGCAGAGTTCTCAATGTTCCCCTGGCCAAAGGAGTTTAGTTTTTGAGGGATGAACGGAAAAATTGCAGAAAGGCAAGACCAGGAAGGCAGAATATCCCATTCTTGTTATATATTCTTCCCTTTCCCACTAAAGACACAAGTATCAAACATCTACACAAACTACTTGAGAACACAAAAGCACTTGGAACATTAGATAAGTATTATCTCCTTTGAGCCAGTTTCTCTGAAAGAACTAGCAAAAAAATTTGGAGAACTCACTGTACAGCCCTGATGGAGCAAAACTACCTCTATGAAGATGCCACCCCAAAGGTGTACAGAGACAGAATCACTCATGTCCCCGCTGAGTGGTGTAAGTGACAGGGACCAGGTGCACATCACCTGAATGCTTACTGATTTACAGTAGTGTTCCAAAATAGGCTAAAAAAAATCAATGCCCCAGTTTTACTGGGATATCTGAAAAGGACAGTCCCAAAGGCTTCCACTTCTAGCTGAAATATGGACATCCAAAGCAGTAGATCAAAGATCTTATGCTTGTACATTTTTAAGCTTCAATAAAACTATTGTTTTCAGGTTAGTTGGAATTTACAGGGCAAAGGTTCAGACTGAAACTTCTGACTGAAACTTCTCCATTCTTCAAATTTCAAAATGTTTAATGTGACTTGAAAGCTAGTGGAAAAGTGAGAGTGAGGGAAGAATGAGGCAAGAAAGAGTTTGTCCATAAAGGAGCTGAAAGGGAAATAATTCCCCTTGATAAAAGAAAAAAAGAAAAAAATACAAAGAAGAAAAGAACACAAACTGATTTCTGGATATTATTGAGTATAACACACTGTTAGCTCAGGAGGTTAGCCTCTGTTATCCCGTACTCAGCTAGATTGATGCCCTTGCTGAAGTTAGCATTTTAGTTGGCACAGGTGTGACAACACTCTACTGCAGCAGGAGGGCCTGCAAAGCAGATGTACTCCATCATTTAAATTGTTCTGAAGGGACTAATAAAGTAATGCAGGAGAAGTTATGCCAAGGGGAAGAAACAGGAGGAGTTTTGCCACTGCTGGCCAGAGTTGATGTGAAATCAAAATTCCTCCCTGAAATCTGAATCATGTACAAATGAGTTTACAATGTTCCGTGCTCTTATTTGCATGCTTTTATTTGTTTGTTTTGTTTTATTTTAAATCACCAGCCCTTCAGACCTGTGCAATCTGAAATTCAAGCTGTGAATCTTTCTGGCTCATAAATTTTGCCTGCTATAACATCTGCGCAGCTCATCTGTCTGGTCTTGGATTTTGCAAGTGCATCTAAGGAGCAGCACTGTCCCTGCACCAGAAACTTGTCAACACTTCTGTGGCTGACGTATGAGCATGACAGAATTCAGTGCACCTGCTCTCAGCTGTGTTGCTTACACAGTGGTATCGTATAGAAAAGTCTTTTATGCCCATCAGCAGATACATCTGTCTTTGCATATAAGGCGAAGAGATTTGCTGAATCATTAGATGTACATAGTCAGCCTCCAAAGCAAAAATTCACTTTGAGGTGAAAAGAAAAATGTATATATTAAAATTAGTTTAGATAAACTGTGACACAGTTCATTACCACTAGATATTACAAATGATAAAAGAACACAGTTCTCCATTTATGTTACAGGCTTCTGGAAATATTAGGGAAGATTTGACAGGTGACACTGTGACAGAAAAAAAAATAAAAAGGAAAGGAAAAAAGCCCAGAATGATCTTTTCTCATTTATATGCCATATTGTTCTCTAACTTCAATCTTATAAACCAAGCCAAAGATCTTAATCCAAACATCAGTAATGCTGTTTTGTACATCGCTACATGAGTTACTACAGTACCGCAGACAAACTGGTCTTATGCATTTTTGTTACTTCCAGATGCAAAGTAATAAAAAAAAGTATGAAAGAATTTCTCTTTAATTATACAGCCAGATTACAAAACTCAGCATTTCATAATAAGGTTATTAAAATTCAAAAATATATGGCTCTTTTCCTAAGGACTTAAAGACCAGTACCGGCATAAATAAAACAAGACAAATATGTACCACATCAGATCTTCAGACCTTCCCCATCATCAGCATCTTTACATATTTCTGGAAAACCAGGTCTTAGACAAACTTGGTACTAAGTCTTCTCACACAGATCCTCTGAAGAGCCCAAACTCTGATTTTTAGCACTGATATACACCTCCTAATGTCTGAAATACAAATTAGCCCAACTCACGTTTCTCCAAGAAACAGATATATACCAGCTAATGTGCTTAACTGCATAGATATCTAATTCTGTATCATGCTAGAAAAAGGGAGAGTTTGTTTGAACTAAATGGAAATGAGATGAGGGTTTGATTGGATAGGGGATTTTTTCCCTATAAAGTATACCTTTGTTGTTAAAGAATATATAATCTTCAAATTCTAAAAAAATCTAGGAAATCAGGAATGGAACTTTACAGCAAGACATGGAAATGTGTGATATGAAACCAGAAGAATTTACCTGAATGGCAGCTCAGCAAGAACAACTGGTTACATAAACATAACTCTGGAAAAGAGAAGAAAGGAGCTAAAGATGGAGAAACCTCTGTTGTTCAGCGATCAGAAATGACACATTTGAAATTCCTATGAATAGTAAGGATCAAAACAAATATTTTCTGACTTTTAAAGGCTTGTCTTTGAAAGGAAGGAGACAATCCAAGGAACACTTGATTTCAGCTGAAGTCATAAAATAGTGGACATCTATAACTTAAGAGTGTATACAGGTTGTATTAAGGTCAAGTTGTATTTGGCTGAATACTAGAAGGAGAGCAGAGTTGCAGCACTGATGAGGCTGGCCACACCACAAATACCTTCATGAGCCACAAAACCCAGCCATGGAGACCTAACTAGGGAAGAAGCAGGTTGTATATTTTCTACTAATTCAGTATCCCTCCTATAGTTCCTTGGGAAGAAAGCCTATTTTTATGGCCAAAGCTTATGTGGTTTTAATTGTTACATGATGTTTGAATAATCAAACTATAATTTCCCAGGGACTCACTTTTCTGATGGCTGTGTTTGCCCTGACACATCTCCTAATGTCTAATGTGACCTAGGCAAGGAGTTCACAGAGCCCATCCTGCATTAAGCAGTTTTCCATAGGAGCCTGAGCTGGGCTCCTATGATGGGAAGCATCTGGTGTGCAAAGTGGGATGAGTTACACTGACCTCATGGTCATTCACCAGAACTTGGGGAGGACAATAAGGAAGGCATTAGAGACTTAGATTGTCTGTCAGAGATAAAGATTATGAACTGACAGAACTTGAAATGATGTTTTTAGGGTTCAAGATGTAAAAGAAGTTTCTGCTAACAATGAGCTGAGCACATGCATTCACAGAGCACAGAAATTGAAGATAACAGTGGTTCCATAAAAAAAAACGACAGTCAGGTATTGGAGACAGGATAAAGAAACTGAAAATCTGTTAAACCGTCATTTTGCAGAAGTCTTAACATGGATCATATTTTCTCATATAGTAGGGAAGGATGTTTTCTGCAGTCATCAGATAACAATGAAAATATTTACATTAGTGAACTTACAGAAGGCAGAGAATGTAAAGGATTCAGATAACATTAAAATCATAAACGTTAAAGGAAGTGAAGGTACAAATGAGGGAAATTTTATTTTTCTGAACACAGATCTTTCCTGAAGATATCAATATGTATAAGACAATCTTTTAACAAAACAGCTTTACTGAGTATTACCAGTATTAAGCATAGCAAAGCATGGTTTAAGTTCTCTGTAGTACTTAACAATTGTTTTAAGCTAACTACAAACCAGTACCTAGTTAGTTTCTCCCTCTGACTCCTGTTTTGTCATCTCTAAAACATCACATACATATCCATGTATATACAAAGAGAGATAGAAAGGCATGGATATTTATAGTAATGTGCTACTTACCTCAATAACATGGAGGAAACTTCCCAAGAGTACAGTTTTGGAATAGTTTATAAGTGTTTTATGCATACAGGTCAAGAGACACAATTAAACAAAAAGATAAAGAAGCAAACTAAAAGAAAGGAGCTAAGAAGTTCTCAAACAACACATTTTAGGTTAATTCATTCATTCAGAAAAACAATTGACATCATCACTAATGACATATAAGATACCATTTGTTCATCCAATCAGAAAGAAAGAAAAATAATGTAAAAGTGCTTCAATCCATTTCACAGCTAATCCTCAAATGAAATAGTTTTTTCTCATTTCTTAGTCATGATCTCCTAGTAAAAACATAGCTCTTAAATATGTAATTCCATGTTAGAAGTCCATCTCTCTGAAGCAAAGATTAAATATGTGAATTTACTCTTTGTGTTTAAGAGAATCCAAGAGTATTCTCTATGGAGAATACTGAAACCAATCAGAGAGGTAGAAAATACCTGTTCATTCTGGTGAAATGAGTCCACAGAAATGCAGTGCTCTGGCCCTCTTCAAAAGAAGAACATATGACTAGTTATTATTTTTTTCAGTAGTTATTTCAAGAACAATCTTCCTGCCTGAGGTATTTACAAATATATCTGAATCGCTGCAGATCATTTTTCCCTGTTTAAAAGTTTCTGTTTAAGTAAATGTCAGTTCCAAAATGCCAGTCACTTGTTCTTGTGGGGTTCTAAAATTAGTGCTAAAGTCCACACAGAGCTACTAAGAATCATAGAATCACATGGTCATGGAATGGCTTGGACCCCAAGGATCATAAGGTTGTTCCAAAACCTCTGCCACAGGCTGGGTGGCCAACTACTTGATCAAGTAACTAGATCAGACTGATATCAGATTCATCAGGTAGACTAGGTAAAAGAAAGAGGAAGATACTTGAGCATGTACTGTGGCCATGTATCTCACTTTCTACAAGTTTTTGCTGAAATAGGAAATGGACCAAAGCCCTCTGACAACCAAATGTATTTAAAAAGCAAATGAAATTTAGGAAGTACTACAATTTCTAGAAAATGCTGTGAAGAAGCATAATGGATAATTAACACCACTGAGGCAGATTTCTGTGAAATTCCAGAGAGGAAACTAAGAACAGTATTGTTAAGCTTCTGCATGTATTCAGGGGAGAAAATATATATATATTTAAGACATCCAGGTATACTGGGAGTGGAACACTTCAAAAACTGCAAAAACTGCACTCAAATTTCATACATCGAAAAAGAGATCAAGTTGTTACTAACAAAATAAGGCATTTTTACCTGAACTCTGTAGCTGAGAAATATGATAGATTAGCAGGATTTCATTTTTAAGTCCCATGTATACCAGTAAAAAGAGATGTGACATTGGAAGACTCAGGGTGAGCTACCTTCATCATTAATAGTGCCCTAAACACCTTGATTGAGATATACAGTGCTGTATTATGATGTATTCATTTGCTAACTCCTCTTTCTAAGGGGAATAAGGGACCTATACAATTATTTTCACGTGGGGCTGCACTTTTCAGAGTATTAAAAAATGCGACAGGAAAAAAAAAAAAAGAACCTACTAGGCCCTGGTCAATTTATCTCAGAAAAGCAGTGCTAATAAATAGAAAACAAAAACAAAACACTAAAAAATCAACCAAGAGCTACTCCGAATATTTATGAACTTCACATGGAATCTGCTGAGCATTGATGTTTTGCAGATTTCTTGAGACAATTGCTCTTTTTCAGTCTGCAAGAAATGCAAAGATACTAACTAATTATTTATGGGACAACCAATTATCTTGCACTATATTTCTAAGACTGAACATCATGAAATGCCTATTAGTTGAGCAAGCAGGACAGTGGAGCAATTCCCTTTGGAATGGAGTGAAGCCAAGTAGTTGGACAGAGAAGCACCCTTAGCAAGAATAATTCACTAATATAGATGTAACAGTGCTCAATTTACTTAGCCATTACACATCTGATCAGCAAAACATTTTGAGTGTCAGAAAATAACCCTTCCACTGTCACTGGCTTGAAGTAGAGCAGTCTGGAGCTGCAACTGCTCAGCTCTATAGTTTTTTTTCAGACAACAGACAGACAGTAGTTGAAGTTAGAAAGTGAAGAATGATATACTTTTGCCTTGGGCACACACAGAATAAAGAGCATTCAGAGTGGCCTGTGTGTGCAGAAGTGAGGCTGCTTTACTCTTTTCTGTTGTACTGATGTACTGTTGGCGTAGACCAGCTTAGATCTGCCACTTCTGCTTGTGCTCAAATGCCGAGGCACACAACGGTTGAAAAAAAAAATAAACCAAACCAAAATAAAACAACCTGATAATGAACTAAATTTACATCTCATTTACCATAGATTGGAAAGAACCTGAAAAAAAGAAACATCTGGGGTATACTTCCAGGCCAGCGTAACAGAGGCCTACAGGATACCCATTGTGAAAGCCAGAGCTGTGGGGCTCTGACAAACTGACAAAACTGGGTTACTGACAAAACTGCTCAGCAGCATGTGGAAGCTACCCTCTCCAGTCCTTTGATCATGACTTGATAATCAGGCACAACTGCACCACAACATATGCACATTTTATCCTCCAGACACGGTATATGCACACATACACATATATCCTATTTCCTCACCAGCATTGCATCTTAGGGAATGCAACTGGGGAAGATGGTATGGATGGAAGCTAGCTGCCAAAGTGGTTGGTCTGGTCCATAATTCCACTGCCACAGGAAGCAGGGTAATACAAAATAGACTACAGCCAAGCTGACTTGGACCTGGGATTATTTAGTCTGAAGAAGAGGAGGCTCAGGTGTGACCTTACAATGTGTGCTCTCTTACAACTACCTGAAAAGAGGTTATAGCATGGTGGTGATCAGCCTCTTCTCCCAAGTAACAGTGATAAGACGAGAAGGAATGGCCTGAAGTTGTGCCAGGGGAGGTTTGGGTCGGATAATAGGAAAAATTTCTTCTCACAAAGAGTGGTGAAGAATTGGAACAGGCTGGCCGGGCAGGTGGTTGAGTCACTGCCACTGGAGGTGTTCAAGACAAGGATACATATGGCAGTGAATGACATGCTTAGTGGCATGGTGGTGATGGTTGGAGTCTAGATGACCCTACGATTCTACGACTTTTCTTACAGGCCTAATCCAACCTGTTGCTAGCTTGCACTAAAACATGAGAGCTTAGGTGATAATGAGGACAAAAACTTAAGATGCTCACAGTTGCCTGCTGGGCCAAAAAAAAACCCAGCTGACTATACACGATCAATTTCATTTAACCCTAAAAGGATTGATTAGCTTTCTCTCGCAGTAAGATCATGTCTTGAGAAATAGAGGTTAATAACAGATAGTGTTGCATACTTCCGCTAATGTTCTCTGGTTCCTCATGTTTTAACTGAAATCCATAAAGAGGTCACAGCAATAACTAGAGATGATTTTCTTTCTATGTCAATTACTGAGATGCTGGAAAGATAATTTTCAGAGTCTGACTGTACACTAGGAGATTGTTTCTCCTGCCTTCTCCATGCAGGAAGATAAACAACTGCCCGGAGGTTGATAAACAAGATGCTTCTATTTTCACTAAGAAGTTTAAGTACAAGTACATAACACATACATAAGCTGAGTAGCAGCTCTAACAGAAATTACATGAAGAAGAAACTAGGACTGACTTTTTTTTTTTTTTTTTTTGCAGTTGTCAAAGATAAATGAGTGGCTAGTATCACTTGAATTGATCCAACTGCTCAAATGATTGTGTTTGTACTATGGCTCCTTAAGAGGAAGACAGATGAACACAAGAAGTCTTTTAAATATGGATTCAAAGAGTGCCCTGTACTAATAGTGAGGTGCTGATATTCTCTTTTATGTGTATCAAATGCACTCCAATAATTTCTAATTATCTGTGTTTGCAGCCAAAGAATCTGTCCTCCAAAAACGAGATAAAATGGGATCTTACAAATATATAGTGGATAGCTGAGTTCAGCTACTGACTTTACTCCATGCTGCATTATTCTTTATTTTCATCTGACTGGCACTCAGGTAAACAAAAACTTCTAAAATACTCTGTTCCCAGTTAATCCTTGCAACTAAGTGACATGCACACATTGCAATTAAGAAAAATAATATCAGACAACTTTGCCATCTGGAAGTCTTCTTCAAGAAAGTAAGAGTAGATTTGAGTACTTAACTGAGAAAGCAGCAAAACTTACAACCATTAACATTCAACTTCATTATATTGCTTGGAACAAGAATAAGTATTTACACTATCTTATCAAGACTCCTATTTTGATGTTCCACATTGTTTTTGTTGAATATCAATTCCTGACTAATTTAAAATAAAAATAAAATAAAAATAAAATAATGATTTCCAGGTACTAGCTATCATTTGTTATCACATAGCTCTTCTTGTGTCAGGCATTGTAAGAATATTCTGCTTCTTACTCAAGTGATGTGTACTCTCTGGGACAACTGGGAATGTGACCATGGAGTATGCATGATTCTAATGATGAAACTCCCAAATCCTTGCTGTTCACATTCCTTCCATTGGGTGTTGCTATGATATTAAACAAATTACAGCTGTGACTTAATGTATGCACACAGAAAAGCATGCCAAAGGTTTGGGGTCTCTACCTACATTGCTTTGCCTGTTGTTTTAGACAGCTGAATCTGCTGTACATTACACAGATAAAGTAAGTTAGCTGATGTTAAGAAAATCAGTGACTGACTACTTGTAAAAAAGAAGGCCAAAAAATGAAGTATTCCAGCTTGCATTAAAAGTTTTATACTCTTTCATGAAGGTGATTTGGCTGCAATTTATATGTACATTGCGGCATACAATTACTGTATGCAGTAGCTGTGCAGATGGCTCTCTTTTAATTAGAGTATTTAGTGCATCTTCTGTATAAAGAATCAGGCAATGAATAAGGAGAAATTTGATGAAAGTAACCAAAAAAGGAAACAGTATAATGAAAGATATATATATATATATTTTTTTTTTTAAAGTAGAGAATTACTTAGGGCATAATTCTTGCAAGGATTTCTTGCTCACATAATGCCAGAAACTCTAAATAGCTCTTCAGACAGTTTCAGGGAGAAGTCTTTGAAGATCTGTGGCCTTGGGGAGGTCTTGACAAACACTAAGAATTAGGCACCTGATCGCTAAACTTTACAGTCGATGACCATAAAGATGACAGCTGAAGATTTCAAAAACAAGATATACTAGCTGTGACTGAGTTTTCAATATGGCTGGGGCACACCACTGAATGTATTCTATGAATATCATCAGAAATTCACAAGGTTTCATTAAACTACAGCAAGTACAAATGGTATAAAATCACTTTATATTTGAACTATCCTCAGTTAGTACTAAAAGCTGCTACTATTAATATTAGTAACTGTAAATAATAGAAAGCTACTACAATCTGAAATTCTGGTCATTTTATAGCCTTTAATGCAGTTGCTGATCTAGTTATACTCCTAGGTTGTTAGAAAAGCAGTGGCATTTACCTGAGAGGTCTTTGCTCTAATTGGAAAATATCACACACAATATACACATTAAAGAGGAAGAAACAGACCAAGACAACATGATTTTTATACACACTTAAATCTAAAACTGTCAGACACAAATGCTTGAATATAAGAACTTGGGCAGGGAATAAAATATTATGGGACAAAAATGATTGGTTTCATCCAGGTAAATCTGTAGAACCTCTTAGAAGGGACAATGACATGAGCCATTCTCAACGTACATTCCAGCATTTCTATATTCAAAACTCTCATGTAAATTTTACATTATAGAATGATGTCTACACTTACCTGGTAGACCAGGTGGGGTTTTCAGGTATTTGCCATTAAAATGCTGAATTACTACTTCACATTTTTCTGTAGATTCCATTCTGGAAAAGAGAAAAGAGTGGGATTAGGGATTAGAGGCAGTAAGAGTTACTAGACTTTCACAAAAATGCTCAGTCAGCAAAAACAAAAAGGAAAAGAAGGTAAAAAGAAGGACAAGCGCAGATGTTGAGAGAAATCTTCAAAGCTGTTCTTGCTGACTTCTGCACAGAAACTGGTTGGGCTCATTACGGTGTAGTATGGCTTGTAAAGAGGACCTGTCACCCTCAAAGCCTGCAGCTGTGCTCCCGGCTTGTGTGTGAGCTACTGCAATGTCAATGAGCAACTCCCTCCTGGCTCTGAGGGATCTCTCTGAACAAGGACGTTCTTTGTGCTCTCACGTGCTGCCTGGAAAGGCAAACGACTTGTATGTAGATTCCTCATGCACCCAGTAAACTTCAAATGGGTTGGGAAAAAGAAACAACAAGATTTGTAGAAGAATCCAAAGGATTAAGCAACAATTTTTAAAGATCACAATGTTAAAAAAATAACCTGCAAGGATGAGCTGTAGAGCAAAACCAAATGCAGTGGATATGTACCTATTATATAAAGCCAAATTCTGGGTAAAGACAATTTGCATGTAATACCAGCAGGTGAAATGACTCGCTATTCATTGTGTGACCTCAAGATAGCTTTCAGAATTGAGGCATTACAGCATTAACAATGAACTAGTACATATATTATTGAACAAACTGCCCAAGAATACCAAGCCTCTGGTCAAATCCTAAACCATGTCTATACCTAATCAGGGAATTCACAGGTTTTTCAGGTCTTGTGAACTGACAGCATGCTAGTCCAGAGCGGTCTGTTGACTCTGCTATGCAATTGGTATAGAAAAATTGAAGAGAGAAAAACTAATCATAAAACTAAAGCAACACACTCACTTTGTATCTGTTAGAAAAGTGGTGTTTAAAAAATGTGTTCAGCGCTGCTTCAGCACGCTACTTCTTACCTCCAGGTACTCCCCATAAAGTAACTCTGCCAATAATGTGTGTCCAAGGATTATGAAAAGTTTCTGCATGATGTATCTTTTGAATTTATCTCGCTCTTGTCACAATTTTCTCAATCAGATTAAGGAGCTACTTCATATATAGTACATTCTCCCCACTAAGTTTCTTATGCACCCTTATCAGGCTGCCCCTCTCACTGATAGGCTAAAGAAACTGAGATCTCTGTTGTGTATCCAAACATTGGCCTCAGTTCTTCAGACTATCTGCTGCAAAATATTGCTACTATCTACTTATTTTCACCTATGAAAAATACCTTAAATAGTAAAGAAGCACTATTTCTGCTTTCATTTATACATGAGAGGAACAGTATTCTTTGTTGGTCATAATATAAATGTGATAATAATAATTGAATATTTTAATATTTAAACGTGATATTAAAAAAACACAGGTGATTTTCATTTACATTATTTTTATTAAGCAAAGTGACTATAGGATATGCATAAACCAAACCCACACTTTACTGCTAACTGGTAGTAACATGGATTACATAGTACTGAATATTTCACATGCAGTAATTATGTAATCATCGTGATATTCCTTGTATATAAATTTTATTAAATTGCCTTTTGGCACGGCATCAATTTTTACAATTTTTTTCCCCAATTTTTTTTTTTTTCATGATTAAGGTTACCCATCACCTGTAACAGTACATAATGACTCCTTTGGAAGGACTGGATTATGTAAAGAGAATGATATACGTTTTTTAAATTATCTGAAATGAGTATTTGATAGCAAGAGAAGAATCCCAAATGATTCTGTCGTGATATTTGCTTAACATTAACCCGTCTTTTTGTTGTTGTTGTTTTACTAGTCATATTGTATCACCATAAATTTGTAAAACACGACTAGAAAAATCGTAAGAACCATCCTTCCTTATTTTTTAAGTGAACATCATTTCCACTTGGATGAAATACAGTCAGACTAATTACTTGTATTGTATTTGAGAATCTCTGCTTCCAGAATCAGCTTCCAGAACCAGAAAATATACAGAAGCAACTGAAAATCGATTCTCACATTTATCTTTGTTTTATTGGTTTATTTTGGTAATTCTCTCTATGTTAAAAATATCAGAATAACCTGGCCTACGGCTTTGGTAAATTTTATTACAATGCATTTCTAGAATCAAAGTAATACTTAGATATATTACAGTTACCTCCAGGCTGCATCTTGGAGCATAAGTTGTTTTCTGAGATTTCCTCAATACCAAAAACAAGCTGATGAAGAGTTTGAAAATAATAGTTTGTGAATTATGTCATCAGAAGCAGATTTTTACCCTCATGTAAAGCTTAAGGTGACGTTCTTAGATTTCCATCCGAAGTTGAGTAGCCATTATTTTTCAACATAACTTTTTGTCAATCTTCCAGCATGTTATAATTTGCCTATTTTTGTTCCATCAATTATGGAAAAACAAAAACAAAAAACAGAAAAACACCTGAAAAATGGATTCAGAAGCTCTGTACCCCCAAGTCAATCCATGTTCTGATGACATTCTTCTATAAGAAACTTCTCCCCTTGGGATCAGCTTTTAAAATGTGGCATTCCTGTTAGTGGTAGTGTTATTAGATAGCATTCTGTACCATTACATATTTTGAAACATTTCTCTCTCCAACAATATTAATAAACTCATGAGAAAAAAATGTATTTTGTCCATCTCCATCGAGTTTCTAGACATTCTACAGCATAGTGACAGAGCTTTTTGAAGAAATAGTAGGCAGAATTTATTAGTGTGAACCCAACAGAAGTATATTTTTATTGGGCCTCTTCCCAGGCATGGCTAGTCTTTGTGGCTAATGAAAATAAAAAGAGAATGGAATCTTGGAATCAGTGTGTACACAGATATGTTTGACCTATGGATAGGCATCTGCCAGGGATGCTGACAGCTAAATAATTGGTGTTGATTAGTTTTAACTACATTAAAACCAGGGTAACAACAAGTATCAGACAATTACCTAAGAAACAGGAATTCTGGACAAGAAGAAATTACAGTTCATCCCTATGTGTCCCTACAGGTGACAGGCACAGACCTGGTCACTCTGTGGCTGCAGACCTACCAACGTGCAGCTGGCAGGAAGGCCTGCCCCACACAGGGCTGCTGCAGAGAGCACTCAGGGATTCACTGGGATGGTAGAGACGAGGGACAGCTGCCATTGTTCCTCAGCAGCACATCTGAAGGGAGCGTGTATCGTCGGCTTTGTCTATTACACTGCCTTTTCAAACTGAGTTGATAATGCTAGTGTCAGTTTCAAGCGAAGCATGTGCCAGATTACAGATAGCTAGCAGTGGAAGTTGAGAGCTGCTAATTGTGAAACTTGAGAAGAAAATGTGCACATTCCTTCTAAGGCTGCTTTTCGAATGATGGCCTTTTTATCCCAGAACACTGTGGGTCTCACTTCTATTCTCTTCCCTCACAAAATGCACGAAATGCACTGAGTCTCTTTCACTTGGCAGCTTATATATTGCGCTCTTTGCGGGGACTGCTTTGGCTTGTTAAAATGTGCCCCATGTATTAAAATGAAATTGTCACTGCTGCGTGGTGCAAAATAACATGGTTTGACACTAAGCGCCTGCAGCTACAGAAAACAGGCTTTTATTGCATTTATTCTTCAAGAGACAAGATTCTCTAAAGGCTCAGTGCAGACATTCGCTTAGTTAAATCTGAATGAAGCCAAAGTGAACAATCTAAGCTGCTATGTTTTTGTACAAACAGCCCAGCCCACACGCCATGCAATGAAAGCAGCGTTACAACATAGAAATTACGTGTTTTAATGATTTGATCTGAGACAAACTGACAAAAGACTTGAATATTAATCAATTTTTTGTTGCTGTTGTTGCTGTCTGTTTTTGTGATATATTTTTCTTTCAGGTGAGCGAGGTTGTCCATTTGAACTCTAAGCAAACTTTTACCATAGGGTTAGTCAGACTTCTGCTGTAAAGTGATCTTAGCGGTGTAGAATGCATGTTACTCTTTCCCTAAAGCCATGTGATAGAAAGAATAGAAGAAGAACATAAAAAGATAGAAGAATAAAATAATTTTTAAAAGATCTGAGTAGTGAGAAGTAAGAAATACTT
The DNA here is from genome assembly GCA_035772895.1 of Perdix hodgsoniae. Taxonomy (NCBI): domain Eukaryota; kingdom Metazoa; phylum Chordata; class Aves; order Galliformes; family Phasianidae; genus Perdix; species Perdix hodgsoniae. The sequence continues at coordinate 3,594,371 of JAPSGF010000062.1, read as the reverse complement.
AGTGGGGAGAATGTACTATATATGAAGTAGCTCCTTAATCTGATTGAGAAAATTGTGACAAGAGCGAGATAAATTCAAAAGATACATCATGCAGAAACTTTTCATAATCCTTGGACACACATTATGTATTACGAAATTTCTTAACATCCAGTCCTCCTTATACCCTACTCTTAATCAGTAACTTATTTAATTTATTTTGCAAACTTAAATCCAGGCATTATAAAACTCTGATATGTCTGCTACCTGTGAATTTCTTTTCCTCTCTATCCAGGTACATTACATCCCCAACTTTTCAGCACGATAGCTTCAAGATGTTTGCACTTGTGAGTTGAGAAATTTTTGTTTGGGAAATACTGTTCCCTTTCTCATTTACAGGATGAGATATTAGTTTTGTCAACTTCTCTCGTTTCTCATAAATACTGTATTATCCCAGTGTGCCTTGCCTGTATATTTTTCATGTTCATTCCTGTCTGCATGAATAGCAGGATGTTGTCTATGATCACAGTTGGATATACAAGTTATGCAAAAACCATTCCAATGATGACAGGTAAGAATGGGGGCATATGGTCTGTTCATGCAGCATGGCCCATTATGCACAGGGGACCCTTCTGATCTCCCTGCACAGTTACAGAGCTTACACTCCACAGAAAAACTTGTTTGTTTCAGAAGAAAGCTAATGCAACTAAATGATACCTATATTACCCTGAAAAATCCTGGAAGATGCACAGCTTCCTTTGAGGGAAAGAATATAAAAATTAAAGGCTTGGCTCTTTTATTTTGCTTGAGTGGAAACTGGAACAGATCCATTTCTACTGAAATTCACATGAAACTTCTATAAATAGAATAATGATCCTGTGGAGCTCAAAAATTTCAGTTGCTGAGTTAAATACTGTTTCCAAAGACTAAATTTAATACATGTAAAATGCAGATAAGTGGGAGATAAGTTTAATATTAAAAAAAAAAAAATCATTTGCTGGCAGAGAAAGGCATTTCTTAGGAAGCTCCACCAAGAGAACAAGACAGGGAAAAGACAAGAATAAAGCCCAAGCTTCAAAGGATAAAATGGGTAGATGCCCTACTATAGATCCCTCTGCTTTTTCACAAAGGGACATGTCCTCAATGTCACCTTTTTGATCTGAGGTAACTTTCTCTATTGAAAGTTAATTGAGGATCTCCTGGGTCTTTCACTGGGAAGAGCATCATAACATGTTTTTATAACAGTATATGTTGGACACTTTTTCTCCTGTTACTGGAAAAAAGAATAGTATGAACACACAGTCATTTCTACCTAGTCCCTGTCTGATTTATGTTGCAGTCTTCACAGTCTCAGGTTAAGTATTATACTGGTGCCTGCAAGCAGAGCAATACTTGACAGTCTGACTGCAAGCATTTCCATCATAAATTTCTGTTTTCAGAGGCTTATGACTTTGTTGTAAAATGTCACTTGGGGGCTCAATCCTGCAAGGTCATTTTAAGTTACAAGACAGTAAACAAGCAAAAAAAAAAAAATAAAAATAAAAATAAAAAAAATGTTAGTAGTTTAATCTAATTCTTCTTAGTCTAATTCTTTGCAATTTATCGCTTAAAATGACCTATAAAATGCCTTCTCTGCTGTTCAGTTGAATGTGCTACATGTATGTATGGTATTCTAAATATTGCCATCACTGTAGGGAGGACACAAATAATACTTTAATGCTACTTTACTATGGAGCTCTGAAACCCAATCTTTATTTCACTAATTCAGTGGCATCAGTATATGAGGGTATAGCAGGGTATATCATAGTGTCCCCTTCTTCACGTCCCTAAGAGTTTTTCAATTAAACTCAAAGTACCTAGGGATTGGATCATGAAAATTGCTCAGCTAAATCACCTAATGACTTCTGATTTTCCCTTTTTCTTCACCTTTAAGGGATTTGTGCTTATTTTTCATGTTATCAGTTCCCAGTGACATTTTTCCTGGGATCCTGCCCTGTCTGTGCCTCTCTGGAATTTGCATCTCCACAGAAGCACACACCCATGCCTGGCAATATTCTCAGGGATGTACTGAGTCTACAAAATTTCATCTAGGCTGCAACACCAGATAGAAATGTAAGGACTTTGAAGACATACGTTCATCCCATAGAGGACTTCAGCATTCTGCAGGGAAGCTTTTTGATGAAAATTTATCACTGCAGGCATTGGAATATCGTACAGATATCACACACAATCTTTGGGGCATGTTTGGGATTTCCAGTTTCATCTGAGATATCCAATTATAAAGCAATTTTCTGGGGAAGATGTAGGATTTGACAGATCACTCTTCTGACTGAAAGTAGGAATGATCTTCATCATATCTAAGCCTGCACTACTGTCCCAGATGATGGATTTGTTCAAGTTAAATTTATAGCACCTTTTAGAACACCTTTTCTATCATCTTCAATTAAACCCCTGAATAAGGAAGAACAAAGCATTTCCCTTCTTCACAGATGTATCCTTAAACTACCTGGATGTTCTCTATCCCCCTGTCGTTGCTGATGCTTCTATGCCTCCAAAACAGCGCCACCAGTGATCCCTACAAGTCTTTCACTTAGCAAAACATTCCCACTAGTTTGGCTCCACTTTGATTGTGTTACTTCTGTTTTTCTTCCGACCTTGAAACATGGTATTCACCCTTTACAGGTCTGTGGAAAGCCAACTCTTTCAGCACATGCAGTTATCTCTGACCTGCTTTTTACCAACAACGTTGTTAATGGCTAGTTGACAAAGCTCAAATCATAAGAGATGACACAGCAGCTTTAGAATGATAACTCAGAAAAAAAGAAGCCTTCAAATCCAGTTGCTTTGGTTTTTGCGCTTTTTGTTGTTGTTGTTTGCTTGCTACTTTTGAGGATTAAGGACTTTGCGTTCACTTTAAGCTCTGGGGAATCCACTTACACTTTCAAAAAGAAAGATCAAGTGGTGAAGCCACTAAACGGCTCATGGCAAGAGGGATTTGAGAGAAACACCTACCATTTTAAGTCTTGTGGTGAAATCCTGTGTAAGGGCAACAATGCATCACTCCCTGTTTGTACAAGAAATCTCAGAAGAAATTGAGCACAAAGCTTCTCATCTACATCTTCTTTTTCCATATTCCCAGCTAATAGGAAGCATTTCTTCCTGCTACTCCACCACTATTCTCTTCCTGCCACGTGACCAGCTGTGTTCAGCCACAGCCCCGCTGACAGCAGCAAGCGAGAATGGCAGCTCCCATAGTGAGCCTGGAGCCAGGTAGCACCAGTCCTGAAGTGCAAAGCCAAGGAGAGCAGCAAGGTACAGGTGGGTGTCCAGAGGTTACATCAATTTTCTTTCAACAGGATGGACTTCTGGGGAGCCACAGCTGGAATGCAGAGTTACCCTTCACAGGCCCCTTGCTAATAACTCTCCTTCCAAAATCTCCCCCACGGTGTGCCTGGGCACAGATATGTTCAATGAAACATTCTAGAAAGTTTCAAGAAAATGCGTTCTGCTGCTTTTGAGGAATGGAAAAGGAAAAATATTTTAACAGCTTAAAAAAAGTGAGCTAGTTTTCTATGTGTGTATTTTGAAAGCGGCTGAACTTTAATGTGGCCAGACATTACTCAGAATGAAGATCTAAGAGTTTGATCCAAGAACATTTGAAGCCATTTGGATTATAAATGATTAAGTAGCCACCTGCAGTACTATGAAATTGCTAATCATACCCACTTAGGAGAAATATCCAACAATAGTTGTCTACAGGAAGTCCTTACTTCTTGAAAAAGTCTTTACTTTTGAAAATACTTACTTTGACATTCGCTATTCACCTAATTGGGCACAGTCAAAAAGGGATTTTTAACCATCACAGCACTTAATTAATAATTTTTGAACCACCTAACTTAAAAATTGCTGGGTTCTAGTGTACAAAAAGTTGACTTCTGAGCTCCTGTGGCTCATCTAAGAGCTGAGGGAAGGAGCATGGAAAGCAGTATAAGGCACTTTCACAAGCAGGCAGCTCCACTGTGGCAAGAGGGCCGCAGCCAGAAGACGCAACAGCCAAGATCACCAGACGGGTTGCTGATCAGAACTTCTAAAATCTTACCTGGATTGTAATACGGCTGCCATTCCCTAGGTATACCCTATTCATACCTACACTCTGTGTACTTACAGTGTAGGTACACTACAATGAAACCCTCATGATTACAAGCTAAGCTAAACGAACTCATCTCTTTTGAGTGACATGCAGTAAAATGACACCGAAGAGCAGGCTATTAGCAAAAGAAGATCAGGTGGTCATGTAATTACAGCTTGTAATGCTAATTCTGCCAAGACAAGAGTCAGCATTCAACTGTAATTATACATTTTTGTATTAACTCTGTCCTCACCCAGGGTCAGGAAAATCTCTGCTATACTTCAACTTCAGAGCAAAGTTTTTACTACTCTGTCATTTGCGTGATGAATTACAAAACCTTCAACTTAGCACATGAAAGGCTTTTTGAAATATGTTACATTATTAAATACATTTTCACAAACAAATTCAATTTTTAAAATGCAAGTTTATCCATGAGTTACATTAATTTATATTTAGTGAGCTAGAAAGATTCACGTTGTTATCTGCAGGAATGCATAAAGAACATTGTGCCCTTTCTCAGAATAAATGTTTTGCCTTTTTCCATATGAATTCAAACAGTGTTATCTTAACATTCTTTGCACATGATAATCTTTCACATCAAGGACAAAGGTAACACTACAATGTCACTTATCCAGCACGCTACCTTTTTATCGTACAGTACCCCATTTCACTGAGTGGTGTTATGACACTAACATAAGTGCCATGATATGCCAAGATATGGCAGATTTCAAATAAATTCAAAAGATGACTAACTCACTTTGCCTCCTCTACAAAGGACAGTGTTATGAATATTCTGTACAAACAATGATTTGGGATTTTTATTTTAATTATTATTTTTGATTTTTCTCTCAAAGCAGAAGAGTGACTGACAGCAGTGTTTCATTTATCTTCTTATTTGCTTTTTCAGTATCTTTCTATATACAGCTTTCCATTCATTAGCTTTTCAAAAGAAAACTGTTTGATTTAAGAATGTTTCAAGCTGTGGAGAATCTGTGTAAATATTCATTGAGAGTAAACATTGAAACTTGCCTTCCTATCCTGACAATGACCCACATGGAAGTAACACACTGCCCATTCTGTCCAAACTACTCTGACAGGGCATGTTAGATGCAAATATTTCTTCTTAATCTCTTCTCATAGGCTTGAGATTTTTTTTTAGTTGTTAAGGAACCTGTAGATTTTTTTTTTCAGTTACAGTCCCTTCCTCTTGTTCTTCCAACTGCTAAATTTACTTTTTCTTGTTACAAAGTTGTTGCTAAATATTTAAACAATTTCCTCATCACGTGGGTTCTTTTGGCTGTAGAACATTTATTATTATTCACGCTTAATACTGCATGAATAGCTCTTTATCCCTAGCGATTTTTATTTCCATATACATACATACATACAATGAACTAATTTTTGGAGAAATGAAATGAACATCCTTCTGCATTGGTATTCCTCAGCTCAGTGGAAAGAACAGATGCACAATCTGATAAAGGTGCCGCTTTGCATTTTCTATAGCTACGAGGCTTTAGAGTTATGGAGTAGACAGCATTTGCAAAGGAATAAAGCCAAAAAATATACATAAATTGAGTAAGAATTTCACCTGGCAAAGCCAACTCCTCTGCTGACTCCATTGGCGTCTCTTAATATTCTGGTGGAAATGACATGTCCAAAAGGTTTCAGCATGTTCTCCAGTTCCTGCTCATCCATGGAAACAGGTAAATTTGAGATGTATAGATTTGTGGGATCTTGCTCTTGTTGCTGTGACAAAATGAGAGAAACAGCCTCAGTTAGACTCAGCAGAATGGAATAGCTTATTGCTTCTGCAATGACGGCTACTCATAAGAAGACCAAGCCAAAAAAATTACAGCCGCACTAGAAGCAAAGCTGGGCAATCTGTTTGCAATGACAACAATTTTTGCCAAATTTCTGCAAACTCTCATGCATGTGCTTAACTTTGTGCGTGACTGCTCTTACTGAACTCAGTGACACTAATCATTTGTAGAAAATTTTTCTCATGCACAAATGTTCTTGGGTTTGTGTCCTAACTTAACAAACAGATTGTGAAGAAAGCATCATTTTTGTAAATGTGTTCACTGTTAACATAAATAAATAAAACCCAACACATGTTTTCAGCAGATGTGCTTTCCAGCCTGCAGACTTCCCATCCAACCTGTCCATCATCAGCAAGGTTGGTTGAAAACACAGAATGTTTTCCACATTATCTTTTCCTTCTTTTTGTCCCCAACAGAAGAGGTAGGTAATACTCAGCAGGCCTCCTCTGGATCAGAGGCATGACAACTTAATTTTAGTTAATGCTTAATAAACAAAAACATAATATACAATCGTTATGCTATGCAGCAAGCCAGGCAAAATGTTACTGAAAGTCTTCTGAGATAGATTTATTCTTTTTTATTACACTTATTTTTATTATTTATTACCTTTTTATTTCAATGGGCAGAAAGAATTTCTTCTTTTTCAATAATGAGATGTATGTGACAGAAGCAATTTTATATATATACACATTTATTTATTTATTTATTTATTTATTTATTTATTTATTTCTAGGAGGTGTCCTGAAATGGGTTAAGCAATCTTGCAGCAGCACTACAGCTTACACTGAGGAAATGACACATAGTCCTAAAGCCATCTGCCCCAGGTCAACTACACTGGCTTCAAATTACATCCCATTAAAAGCAGTGCCGACGTGTTTTGTCAAACGCGACAAATCGCAGGTCGTGTTTCTGGAAGATGTATGAAGACAGCATAGAACCAAGATGTTTTCCCTTTCCCTGCCTTACACACTCAAGGCTTTGTAAAGAGAAGCAGAAATTTGAGTTCCAAGCTATGATTCACACAGCCATCATTTCATGGATGACCAAATACAGTCCAGGTTAGCATTATATTAGAAACAGAAGCCAAAGAAAGCATTCAACTTCACCTATGCAAGGTGCAAAGGATATTTTAGGCCTCTTGGATGAGAAGAAAAGCTGCAAATGGGTATGCCAAAGAGCCCAAAACCAGGATGCCTGTAGTACTTTTTTACTGCGTAATTTGGATCCTGATCTAAGTGTTGTAAATTCTTGTCTTTGAACACATTGCTTAATGTCCATTGCATTCTACCTTTGCATCTCCAGATCCATTACCCATAAAACTACCCATTACCATGCAGGTTGAATCCTCTACTGTTTTACAAAGCAGAAATAAAAGAACAAAGTAGGCACATTTTCAAGGTACTTTTCATAAAACCATACTCATTATTACCATGTCTTATGGTAAGGTGCAGAAGAGAGAAAAAAGCACACACGCAAACAGTGAACTTAATGCAAATTGAGCTGAAGACACAAAAAAATCTAGAAAACATGATTTCCCTTTTCCAGACCTCTTCCTGTGCAGCCACTTCCCTTTCTTTTTCACTGCAATTTACTTGCACACATGTCAAAAAGTAAGTTCCTTTCCAATCACAGGAAGATATTAGACAGAGATCAGAACAGGTACAGTACTGACAATGCAAGGGTAATCATGCAAACAGTCCTGGGGGAAGGAAGGCAAGAAAAGTGCTTCAGCTTATACTTTTAGCTTTGGAAGGGGAAAAAAAAAAAAACAAAACCAAACCAAACCCAAACCTAAATGTTTTCTTTTTCTTATTTCTATTTATTTATTTAGTTATTTATTTATTTCTTCTTCATCTTTCTCCTTTTCTGTGTGCCAACTATTTTAAGATTTATTGCTTGTTACTTTGTTTTCCCTGCACAGGCCACAAGAGGGAAAATAAAAGGAAAGATATAGCAGATTAGGAAGAGTCTTCATTGTTACTAAACACTTTGAAAATGTGAGCAATGGAGGCAATTAAAGCAGAGGCATTGTGGAAGCAAATCAAAGCAGCATGGTTTGTAATTCCAATAGGTGTAGTTTTTCAGAAATGATCACACCATTATGCAAACCTGTACCAGTTGATTGGTTAAGGACTTTGATTCATCGACCAACCAGTGCTCAGGGACTGACATCCCTTGTCAGTATTAGGAAAAACCCAGCAGTATTATGCAGATGAGATCACCATAGCCAAAAGGACAGACTAAAATGGAAAAGGCAGCGTTACGCCTCAGTAGCTGAACAACATCCTTTACTTTCACTGAAGCAATTCATTCCACTGGAATATTAAAATGAGAACTTTTTTTCGACTACTCAGTTTTCAAGCTGTGGCAAACAAATAAAATAAATAAGAGCTGCCGCCAACGTGTCTCACTTCTGGAGTAAAAACACATAAGTCTTTTAACTGTGTTAGAGATTAAACGCTGCTGTTTTAAATATCCATGGAAAGTTTAGCTACACTTTGAGGATGAATGAAAGGCTAGCAGGATGCAGTCACTCTCTCACAAGGATTTACCAGTCCTATCTTTTATCAGTGTAATAAACAAGAGCCACAAGCAGAGAGACAGATGAGGCCACTCAAACTACCTCCACAATACAGCAATGTTTTCAAAGAAAGGGGAAAAAAGTCCACGTTATTTTTCCTCACTATACAAATATAACATTTAGAGAAATACTCCTTTCCTTTGCAGAGAAATATTACCCCAAAGAAGACATATCTTACACCACAAACTGAAACTCGACAGAAAGCCTTCCCTAGGCGATGAAGCCTGGTAAAGCACATTATGCTTGGAGCAAAGCACACATTACAAGAGCAGTACAGAACCCCCTGTCCCCAGTGTGGCTGCAGAGTTTTTCAGGTTGAAAGGCAGGCATCCCACAGATCCAGGTGTGCTTATTGGCTGACAAGATGAGCCTAACCAGAAACATGAATGTAAGCACCCTGGAAACTACTCTCCTTTCATCATCTGAACTAGGTTTCAGTCAGGTTTCCATCTGCAGTAAAAGCCCACACCCCAGGGCTGCAAGATGGGTGGGCACTGTAGTGTTTGAACCCATGCAGGGTGGCCAAAGCTCTCCCTGTCTCATTTAGCTTTTACTATGACTTTTTACCAGATGTTAAAAAGTGCCTCCTTTCACTTTGGGATGCTAAATACCCATTTATTATTGTGTCCAAACGCCAACTGACCAGTTATCAGTACAATCTCCATTTTCAAGTGAGAGAGCTTAAAGTCATTTGGCTGAGCCTCAACATCACTTCAGAACTACATCTTATGCCTCTAATATATTAGACAGGAGAGTGAGGCTGGGCAGCAGGAAGCCACAAGTCCCATAGAAACCTCCATCTGGCTCGGGCACCCCACATCTGCCACAGTGGGGCAACAAGCAAAGTGCAGCAGAGTCCCTGCTGCCATTGGGGTTTTGCAGTCCCTGCCCCTCCACACCAGGACACCAGGCTTATCTGCAGATGATAAGAGGGCTCAGAGGAAGCAGAAACACAACTTGTAGATCCCTTCCAATCTAAGCCATTGTATTGGACCTCATGCACAAAACACTGCCATTTAATGTGTGCAAAGCCAGCTCACAGTGCTGCTTTGAAGGAAAGGGGAAGGCAGCTCTGGAGCCTGCTGCATATGTCAGCTGCAAGGATATCATTTTTAAGGCATGTAAATTTGCAAGTGCAGTCTCAAGGCACCATTAGAAGTCTGCTTCCAACCATTCTCACTGAAGTTCATCTTTCTTAAGATCTTCCACTCAGGAGCCCAAGGAGGGCCACACTTCCCAAGGACAGCTTGCACTTGCACTGGAACTCCACAGAAACAGGGTGAACTCATCCCAGCAACTCTAACCCTTTGAAATCTGGACTCAGTCTCACACCACAGACTGAGATCTTTCTGGGTCCTGGCACATGCCAGTCTGCATGTGAAGTGCCTTAAAATGGGTCATCAAGGAAAAAAAATAAAAAATGAAATGAAGCCAATTAAAGCTTCTCCCTAGCCAACTGCAGAGGTCTTTGCAGCTCCCTTTGCTCCCATCCCAGCCTGTTTTACTGTCTTCATAGCCCAAATACTGCAGCTGCTCTGGAATGTTAGCTTCAGGGACACTAACTGCAAGCACACAAAGCTAGACCATTCTGGCTGAGGGTATGCATGTTAGGAACTAGCCAAAAATACAGATAGGAAGATTTAGAAGTGTGAGTACTGCAAACAAACAGAAGGTTAAACCCGAGCTTTTGACTAAGTCCCAGCATGAGAGCATTCCCAGCATTCGGCAGCAGGCATCTTGCTGCAAGGCTCTGAAGTTCAGCAGTCAGGAACAGTTGTACTGGGGAAGCAGCCAGAAACTTTGTCTCTGCCTTTCAGCAAGAACTAAGTCAGTCACTCAGCTCCCAAGGCCCGTGCCAAAGAAACAGAAGAAGTTTATAACGCAGGCAATTTGAAACACACTACACCAACAGCATTTGAAACATACAAAATGCAGCAGCGAGTGTGCTGGAGTTCCCAGTTGCCATTTCCTTTGCTGAATCCTCCCAGATACCCTCTTCAAGGAAGGACCGTGCTCAGATGGGACTTTCCCTCCCATCCTGAGATAATCTTTGGAAGCAGTGCATGAAAAGCTGAAGGAAGAATTTCAGCTGGTGTAAGAGGCTAAGCCTCTTTATGTAGGACATTCAGTAATGCATTCTTTAAAGACAAACGTAGGGAGTGGCTGGCAGCTTCTGGCTACGTTACTTTTTTCCCTAAGGAACTGAAACCTCCAGTAATCTCAGTAGGTCTAGAAACCAAGAGTGTTTGGTTTATTCAGGAACCCCATGTACTAATTCTTTTAATTCAACCGAAGTTACTTCTCCTTGGAACAGTTTGCTCTAGGAAGTTAAGCACTGATTGTTAGTTCAAATGATTCCTTTTCTATCTTACAAAATAACCCCGGGAACATATAAGAATACAGCTTTGTATTTGGATCTGCGAGAGATTCTAACATCTTTGTAAAGACACATTCAGGATTTATATTCACACATTATATGTTTCTCTGGTCTCTACTAAATTGAGACATCGTCACAATAATATTGATGCAGATCAATATTACCGATTATTTTAGAAGCATGGTCATATCTTTATGAACATTTTATACCCAGGTTCAAATTACTTCTAATTCATATTTTCCCCACACTAGTTCATCTCTTCATAATGGTCAGCGCTCAGATCTTCAGGCAATGCATGCCAATTTATTCCTTTAAAAATCTGCACTGAACTTCTGTCAAGCCCTGAATATAAAAAATAGTTACACCCTTTATGTCTTTTATGTGGAAACATTTACACAAAATCAGACCACTTACATGCAAACATTTATAAATTTTGAAAAATTTCCAGTGTTTGCTAAGTATTTTGAAAACTGTAGTTACATCTGTAGCATCAGTCTCATATTCAGTTTATGACACTGCTTCTTAGCTGGGTTCTATGTAAGCTTAAATGAAATTCAGAGGAAACATGATAACTTCTCTCAGGAGATTCACATCCAATGTCTCTTCTTATTGTTTTATTACTTACATATATATATATATATATACATGGATGGATGTATTGTAACTCGTGAGAACTTACCAGAACACCTGAAATAGATATTCCCTTGAAAGCTGATTTGATATGCATCTGCCTGGACTTATACATAAACAACAAGGAATTAAAAGATGATTTTTTTTCCCCCAGTTTTCTAGTTTTCTACTATTTGTTCCTTAAAGTTAATGTAGCATATTTTTGCATGTATGTAAAAGACGCCTGGCTTTCAAGCAGAGAATTTACTACTGAATTTATAATTCAGGTGTCTAACAACAGATCTAACAGTTAACATCTGCAAGCAACATTTAGCAACGTTCTCTCTTCCTTGACAGGATTCTCCTAACTTAGTTATCTTAGATAGGATGAATGTCAGCTGCTGGAGTGAGAGTTAAGGGAAGGTCTCTCCAAGATTTGTCATATTATAATTTTATTTATTAAAAAAAAAGAAACAAGAAAACATTCAAGCTAACAAATACACAAGAAACACACAAAAACCATACAGCAATGGTTCAGATTATGTAGCCTTTTAGAACTGCTAATGACATATTTTAAGCCAATACTGCAGTGACACAAGGTGTACAGGACTCCAGTGCAGCTGCTAGGGTTTCCTTCCACTTTTTACTGGCTTATTTGCTTTCCTTTGTGTGGGCATATTTTCAGCAGTGGAGACAGATAAATCAAAGGCTAGATAGCTATTGGTCCCAGTCTGATCGCACACTTGTGGCGTGCAGCATACCAAAAGGCTTACAAGACTGTGAAGAGAACCTAAAATTTACATGGATTATATTAGCAAGTGCTAATAAGTACTAAAAATCCAGGATTCAGCAGAAAGAAACAGGTAGAAGTGGTGCGGGCCTTATTCTCAAGAGTCCTTCCAAAGTGCTTTGCATTTGGACCTCCCTCAATCACCAGCTACCTCACCAACTGAGACTGTGTCTAAACATGAGAAGTTTCAAGGGGAAAGTACTGCAGAGCAGAACACATGGAGTATTCAGAGGTTTATTTTCTCATAGGGATGCTCAAAAGAATGGGGATGTTGCCTGATGGCCCTTCCAAGGCTCTAATACATCAAGATATTTAACATCCTGAGATGTTAAATGTCTCTTCAACCCTGCTACATCTGCTTCATGGTAGTCACTGTGCCTTTTAAGATCAAGTACTGACGACAAGTTTCATAAATTTCTTCCGTACCCAGCCATAACCAACTTCTACATTGCCATGCTTTAAAATTTATTAGTCCCTTCGTTGTAGGACAATAGCCCTCAGCAGCCTCAGCATCATTATGCAACTATTGTAGAGCAATAATTAAGCACAATCCATCAAGCGTTATAAATATATCTAAAACTAGAACTGCAGCATACATTTTCTGCATAAGCTTGATTGTCAACAAGTCAACAGCCTGTTGACAATAAAGGGATGCTTTCTGAAAAGACAGTGGTTCCACACATGAACACATTTGTAAGTACTATTCTGAAGAAAACCATGCTCCCAATTATTTTTCAGAAACATTTCATTCTTATTTGCATAAGTAAATTTGAGCAAATCCAAGCTTTACAGTGACCAAAGAAAATAATTTCTGCCACAAGGTCCATTATGTGTGAACATTTAATCAGAAAAGAGAGCTGCGACCCAGGCACCCAGGCTTAACTGTGCCATAGCTGAAATGCTCTGTGTAGTTACTTTTCAAACAAGACATAGGTTAACATTTGCTCTACTAAATTTTGTCAAAAAATTGCAAACAAGCAAATTCCTAAAGACCGTGACCTATGCAGAGAAAAAGAACACGTATTGTAGGAAATTATTTGCCACAAATACCTGTATCAGCTCCACAGCAAAGCATTACAAGTACTGTTTTAATTAAAAACATGAACTTTAAAAAGAGTTCACCATTTATATATGCTCAGGATTTCTTCTCACTGTGCAAACTATCAGAGTGCTGTGCAGTGCTGTGTAAGCCGGCATCAGCTTTCTCTTAATTAAGTTTGTTCATGGGCAGCACAGCATTTGCTAAAACTAAATATTGCTGGAACCGAATTGTTATTGGCCTGTTCACCACGGAGCTGCTGCAGAACTTTCCATCATGCATTTTATCTGCCAACGCTGATTTGATTTGCCCTTCATCTTGGGTAGTACATACGGACCTGAGTCGCTATGGTTTCCGTCTTCAGAGCACTGCATAAGATACATGGTACCTTCTTTCATTTGCACAAAATGCAATCCTAACCAGAACTATCAGAGACTGATATAAAAACCCATTTCTCATACTTGTGCCATTATGAGGTGAGATTTTTATAGCTCCTTCCTTTTTTAGTTTTCTTTGAAACAGATTTCCACAGTTTCCATCTCATACAGTTTACTGGAGCCAGAAAGGCAGCTTAACCTCTGATAAAGTCATTGCGTCACTCAAGCTCCGAAGGCATTCAGTAGCCTCCTCATTCTCTTTTGTACTGTTTTAATGACAACGTTGCTATTTAAATTGCTGTTAAATAAGAATCAATTCATTACCTCAGATTACACTAAGTCTGTCTGTAACAATTTTGAACAATGTTACGCAATTGCTGCACCATGGACCCCAAAATTAGAAACTCACTGATGACCTCTGGAAGCAAAAAAATTTGCCAGATGAGCTGCAGTCTAAGTTTAACACCTTACCTATTTATTTTGTTTTGTCACTGATGTGGTCCTTGTGAACTTAAGACATGATGTCCTATTGCAAGTTAGACAATATTACATTGAGTATGTTTATTTGCCTTGTACTATGCTGGGTTAATGACACACTCACTGATTGATGTATATTTTCTAGGACTTTCTTACTGATATTTAGACAGGTGTCAAGTCCTTTGCCCCTGCACTGAGTCAACAAATCTTGCAATTTAACTCCTGCTATCCACATTCTCACATAATTGTATCTTACAGAATGCTATCCCACAGAAAAACTGCATTTGTATGTATATGTAGATACTTACATAAAGAAAGAAAAGGTCACAAGAGAGATTATTTGGTTTACAGAGGACACAGCATGCAATCAGAGAATAGTATAAACCTTTCATTATCAATAAATAAGGAAAGAAAGCTAATTGTAGCTAAAAGACCATATACACTAAATAAATAAAATTAAACCTAGAGCTTAACTTCAAGTGGTTTTAAAAAGATCTTAAAACTATGTACAAACCAGATCCCACTACTGCAGGTTATTGTGATTATTTCGTATTTTGAAGAACACAGTGTGCACAAATCTGAGCTGCTTAGTAGTCCTACTTACTTGAGTTACTCCAAAATAAAATCTGTAATGGAAGGGATACCAACTGAAATGCAGATTTTTTCATATCGAAATATTCAGTGCAAAAGTCCAATAATAATTATATTTAAAAAGGAAAATCACAATTAGTTTTGTTCTTCTTTAAATGATTATATTCCCAAACTTCTGAAATAAAGACATAGATCAAACAGTATAAAACTCTTTCATGAAATCTACAGTTCTCCTTTGCATAAACTGAACTCTGTAAAATTATGACATTCCAAAAGGCAGGATTTATATAGAAGGCAATGAAGATTTCTGCGTGAATAATTTTAATTATTACAGACTTTCTAGAACTCACTATTTTACTACATACATCTGTTATGGCAGCAGCTCTCAAGACATGGTCTGGTAGCTCCTGCAGCTGTCTAAACTGGGCTATTTTCTTACCTCAAAATTTCAGGCAGAACATCTCTGTCCAGTAACACCGGACTAAGAAAATTACAAATGGTAGTGGAAGTACATGTTTTTCTCCCTAATCTCCCTCAAGACACAACAATACCAATTCCCCTATGCAGACAGAATGCGGTATGCTGAGGACAACTTTGGGTTCCTCAATCTGAAGATGTAAAGGTGTAAGACAAGTCTATCAATAAATTCTTCCTGTTTGATTTCTGGAAACTGTGGGAGAGGTTGCCTGCTGCTCATCAAGTTCAGAAAAGGAGGGACTAAGTATTCCTGCATCACGGGAGTGTGGTGAAAGGGATGGATTTGCTGTCTGTTCTTCCATTGGCCATAGGATGCCATAATGAAGCAGCAGAGGCACAAATTACAGGTGTTTTCATGCACGTGCAACCAGTACTTGGCCAGGGTGGCTTCAGGACTCACTACCCACTGTTTCTAGCAGCTATTCTCCCAACGGACAAAAGTATTTGTACTGTCATGGCTTGAGCCTTCTCTAATTGACTTCTAAGTTCACATTGATCTTACTTGGCAGTATCAGGATCTGTGTTTAAAAAGTGTTTTCAAAACTATATTCACATAGATTTATAAAGAAAAAATAAGCAGATGTTCCTCTTCTGATGTTTTTCACGTATTTATTGTTTGCCTTCTTTTATTTATTCATTTTTTTCTTTTAAACCTGCCAGCAAAACAAAGACTACACAGATTTGGAATGTTACAGATGCTTGGGTACATTCCTCACAGGGTTAAACTACTGTCCACACTGCATCTATTTGTAGATCAATGGGAACTTAGGTGTTTTTGTTCAGAAGCTTCTTTAAGCTGGGGCTAACTCAGGAAACTGAGATTTCTTCATGTAAAATTCAAAGGCTTAGCATTTAACTGTCTACACTTGCACTGGGAAAAAGACTGCAGCTACTATTAATGGTAGTAAATTATCAGCACTGGGAAAGCATTAGAAGCTTTAAGAGGACTTTTTGGGACAGTATAATGGTTTTTAATATTTGACCTATTGACCCAAGGGCGAATTCAAGCAGCACACAGATCCCATGTGATTGCTTGTGAAGAAAACCGAACACTTTCTTTTGTCATGTTTTACGTTACTTCCTATAAACCATAAATGAAGTCAGAATTTTCTTGTCTGGGAATTCCTGTTGGGATAAAGGTTGAGGTCTGCTTACCCTGAGTCCATACAGACTGCTAGAGAACTGTTATTCATCTTGATGCACATGCCAGAAATGGAAACCTACTAGTCCTTGAGGATGCATCAATTTTCAGGGAGTCTGGATTTTTCTAACTATTACAGAAACTAAGGGAAAGAATCTACATAGACATCACTTAAAAAAAAAAAACAAACCTACCATAAAGCATAGCCTTGACAGTTTTATTTTGAGAAATCTGTATTTAACACAGATAAAAATACCGTTCCCTTTTAAGATCAGGCACAACTCACAAAGCACACACTACAGAAATACCTACATTCTTCACAATGTATCAGATATAGAAGGCAACCAATTCATACTTCAAACGTGACAGGAGATGTTTATGGCTCAGAAGCATGACAGACACTGAAATGTTACATTTTCCTTGTGCATGGAATTCCTGATGCTGAGTCAGCAAGTCCCAGTGGTGGGTGAGGAAAAAAGGCCTTGAAATATTCATTTTATACCCTCCCAGATTTACAGTGAGGAAATAGTAGCAATCGAAGCAACTGAAACAACTGAAACTTTATTTTAAAAAGAAGAAAATATTAAAATAGAACAAAACTCCATTGCACAGAAGCAGCTGAGCTACCTGCAATCTTCTCAGAGCCCATCAGAGCAACCTTTGATGTTGCTCACGACTCATGTCATGAGACTGTACTGGTTAAACGAGGATGAGTGTAGGAGCCAACAGCAGGTAAGCAAGAAAAAGAGGTTAACAAAGGGGCTAGAACCTTACATTTCCACCATATCAAGCAGATACGGTTCCATAGTACCATGGTCTTGGAGGTGCTTGCACTGTCCTGCCACTAGAGAAGTCCACTGCACATGCGATGCTTAAAAGTGTGGTTTAGTCAGCATGTGGACTGTAGGGAGGTCCAAGAGATGTAGGACCACTTCACTGCCTGCTCTGGCCTCAGTTGACCTGGGGCTTTCTCCGGCTCACAGGGAGCAGCACAGACTGTAGGTGACAAAGGAGGAAAGCAGAGCAATGGCATGGGATGAACCACCACTCATGATGGCCGGTGAACAAGCAGCAGAAGGGGAGACATATCATCAGTCTTCAGATGGACAACAAATGGAATAGGCACCAGGTATCTGTCATTCCTCATCAACCTCTCCACAGAGAAAGATAAGCAAAGCACTGAAGGTTTCCTTCTCCAGCACAAACAAACAAACAAACAAACAAACAAAAGCCAGCACCAGTGAAGGAAGAAAATATCATTTAAGGATATATTGTGCTTTATCTATGCAGAAAATTGGGATCTGGAAAGCATAGTGCGTCAGCTAGAGGTTTGTAGACAGCTGGGGGAGAGTAGCAGATGCTCCCAGTACTCCATAATGTTGAGAAAAAAATAATACAGAAAGACCACATGGCTCCTCTCTTGCCAGACAATGGAAGTGGAAAGCAGAGGGAATTTTATTGCGCTTTGTTGTCTGTAAGGAATATAACTTCTGCACAAGATGTGAGGCAGCTAAACCTGAAAGTAGTCTATGAACTCCCTCACTTCCTAAAACCAAGGAAAGTGTGATGTTTTCATGTGAGTTTTCATACAAACCTGCCATTAGTATCTTCCACCTCTCCTATCAACTAGAAGAGTACAGCAATCTGAGTTCTGAAGGCTAACTTAAATTCTCCAAGTCAAGAAACTTTTCATCTTACATATCAATATAGAAAACACAAAGTCAACAATTTTATGTAGAACAAAATAGAAAACCAGCTCAGAAAATTGAAAAAATAGACCAAGGTGAACAATGTGTCCAGATCTGACCCCCTACAAAGGATCAACAGACACAAATCAATTTTTTTTGAGCCATCAGGCTCAGCCTACTCTCACCATAGAGAGGAAAAAAGGAATTTTCTTGAGATCAGAAAACTAATGAGAATGGGCACTCGTGTTGCTCATGTGGCAGAAGCAAAGAACATCAAGAAAGCAGATAAGCAAAGATGTCTGGAATCTGAAATGAAGTAATGCATGCAATGGCCTGCAGCCAGCTGGTGAGATACAGCAGAACTGAGCTGCCTGGACAGGAGGCCACAAGCTAGATCTGGCCACTGAGCAGCAGGGATAAGCTCAGAGGTATTGCTGCACCAAGTGAGCCTTGCTGCAAAGCTGGTGCAATTCAGCTCCTTTGTGATCAGGCAATCAAGAGACAAACAGTATTGGAAAGAGAAGAAAAGATTTAAGACAGCAGTACAGCAGAGACTGAAAGATATGCAAGTGGAAATTCAAAACCAAGTACAATGCATAAACTGGAGTACTTGTGATTGGTCCTGTGAGAATGAGGAAAGAGAAGAGTAAACGTCCCAAGTCCTGCAACTCTATCTTTCCACCTGTTTCAAGAAATTTGAATTCAGCCACCCTGCCTAGCACACAGATGGCTGGGATTGCCTGCATATCACCAACACTGCATTGTACAGAGCTGACCTATGAGAAGACGCCCTAGTGTTCCACTAGTCAGCTCTGTGTGGCTCATGCTTCTTATATCTATGTAGTATACTGGCGGTGGCTAATCATAGATAGAATCATGTATTGTTAAGTTTGGAAAAGACTTCTGAGATCCCACCATCAGTCAGTCCATCACCACCATGCTCACTAAATCATTTCCCTCAGTGCCACATCTACATATTTCTTGAAAGCCTCCAGTGATGGTGACTCCAACAACACCCCAGTTAGCCTGTTCCAATGCCTCATCACTCTTTCAGAGAACAATTTTTTTTCTAATATCCAACCTGAACCTCCCCTGACACAACTTCAAGGCCATTACCTCTCGTCCTATCAGTTGGGATAAGAGGCTGATCCCTAGCTTGCTACAACCTCCTATCAAGCAGTTATATAGAGCAATAAGACTAAATCCACAATCCAAGTTCCTCCAGCTCCTCCCCATAAGATTTGTTCAAAGCTTTGTTGCCTTTCTCTGGGCAACATTCCAGGGACTCAATGTCTTTTATTGTAGTGATATGCCCAAAACTGTAGACAGCACTTGAGACATGGCCTCACCAGTGCTGAGTACAGAGGGACAATCATCTCCCTGCTCCTGCTGGCTGTGCTATTTCTGATACAAGCCAGGATGCCGTTGGCCTTTTTTGCCACATTGTGTATGTATGTGCCTGTGTGTGTATCAATATATGGGAGTGATGTGTTAACGTATGCAACTGCAGGTCTATTTTACATATGCAACAACAAATTACATTACACATGTAAAAGTGCATTCCAGTTTAGGCATGCTTTCAGCTCTGAAAATCTGGGTAAACAGATGTCTGTGTGTAAAAACATACGAGTTTATATCCAGACTTCCAAAAAAGGAGGAACATTTTCAAATATGCTTACATATGTGTGAGTGACTGTGTATACAAAGAAAGGATCCACACGCATAGACACTTAATGTGCTTTGCTGGTGGTATGTTTGAATGTGATTAAATATATCTGTACGTAAACATATTTTTATATACTTGTATATATGCATAAGACATTCATATAAAAAATGATGGCTACATCAATCCAATAAATGAAGGTTCTTATTACCCTCTTTCTCACTTATAAATCATAAGCAGCTCTAACAACTTATTGCAGAAATAAAACTGTGAGACAAGATACATAGGCATTTCTTGAGTCCCCGACTGGAAAGGCATTACAAAGAAGTCTATGAATCTTTCCAGATGCAGCTGAGCTGGTGACTAAAGGCAAAGGGAACCTGCTGCAGTACACAGAGAGTGGTGCAGTCCCAGGGTCCATCTCCTCCCAGGATGCTAAAAACTGGGCCTGGCTCTTGCACAGGTCCTTAAATAGCCTGAGTTGTTTAGCTTTAGCTTTAGAATATTTTCATAATAAAAAAGATGGAGTTAAAGAAAGAAACTTGAGCTACTGTACACTTAAATGTTCTGGATTACCTTTCCCAGGAGCTGTATTCACAATCTTTTTTTCAAACCAATTGTGGTGCAAATCAAAGCTAAAGGCTTACAGTTGACCATTTTAAACTATCATGTATCTAATATTTAACCAACAGACTTGAATGAGAGAGAGCCACTTTACTGTGTAAAATAGGAGTGCTTTTATCAGACACAGACTCCTTCTTCCAGTGCTTGCTCTTGCTGATACTGACATCAGCAGTTGATGACAAATGGAATTTCACTCAGTACTTGGAAACGACTTCAGCCATTTTTGAGGTGAGATGCAGTTGGTCCTGAAGGGTTAGGACCAGAAAGTACAATTTACAACATCTTTAAATGGATGTCTGCGACACTGCAGTTTGCTTGTGAAGTTCTCATCATGACTGCAACAATTCTTGGTGGTAAAACACATACATCTGTGGATGCGTGTATGTATTTTACCAGCCATGTAAACACTTCAAACCTAGGGGATTGAACCTGATAGTTTGCAATCCTGAAAAATCTGTGCTCACTTCAAGTTTGCTTGACAGACCAAGCTTATGTTACATATATTCAGCGGGTCACTTGCAAAAAACTAAAAACAAAACAAAAACAAATGCTTTGTGTTCTAACTATACAAATTGGTATATTATATCTACCCAAAATCCCTTGTAAACTTCTAGGTTCCCTGAAGAGAAAAATAAATATCCATTAAATCTCACCAAATAACATCTCAGCTCGGTGTTGACTCAGTTGTGGATCTGCAGATCAGTGACAGTCGCAGACAGGCACACAGCCAGAAGCCTCGGAGTTGGATTTGGCATTCAGGGGCTTCCCAGCCTCAGCCCCCAGGGAGGGAGGAGATGAGGCTGGCTAGAGGAGAAAAGTATCAACGGCCCTTGTGGATTGTTTGCTTTTTAAAGGAAATAGTTTCAAGTTATGTGACCTTCTTTTTGCAGATCAATCAACTTACCCCTGCTAGACTGCCTTTAACAAGCCCTAGAGATACTACACTGTGTTTCTGTGTTTCAAAAGACTGAGCAATTCCCAGAGAAAAAGTTAAGAAATAGAGACGTTTGAATTTCCTCTGCTATTCAAGACCTAACATAATGATATTAGAGAGTTCAAAACAGTAAAGTGTGGCGAAAATATTTTGAGGGATTCAGCATAATCAGAAGGTCCTGTAGTGAATCAGGAAGAAAAAAATCAAAACATACAACATTCTGTCAGTTGAGACACGTGCATAAAAACATGTTGCACTATCCCAGTACTGCTGAGCCTGCTGTAAATAAATAAAATAAATTCCCTATTTTTCAGTTCTGCCAATCCTGCCACACATTCTGAAAGTTCTAAAATTACTATTAAGAAAAACTACCCAGAGACTAAGCATACTTGAAACAAAGGCCCCGACTACTTTGGGACAATTAAAGAGCAGCCTGGGTATATTAATCACAGCCTTCTGGGCCAATTACAAATTGGGCAATTACAATCTGCCTACCTAAAATTCTCCCCAGAGTTTCAAATTATTTGTGATTTCCTTCCTATATAAAGTGTTGTTTAGCACAGTCAGTAAAGACTAGTTCCATTCAAGTGATAGGTGAATGACCCACATTGACTATAGAAAATGTGTAAAAGCACTTTGGGATCCTTCAGGAAGAAGGACACTTACTACATGGCCATTTTACAGTGCTTTTATTATTGTAAGAGGAAGTACTCCTATGTAGATGTTTCTTCACACGGTTCTTAGTAACAAAGGAATTCAGAGTTTGGTCTGTTTTTCTAAAAATTAAATGAGGTTATTTTTTCTGTAAATTTAAGATGATAGATTTGAAATGCAAGCACTGTATCACTAAGACGTTTTAGGAAAACATTCACAACTTCTTCTACTTTGAAAACTATTCAGATCATTTGGTGAGCCAAAAAAAGATTAATGATTTATTATGGGGCTCATTAATCAAAAATTGTGTGTGCATGTTTTTAAAGGACCAATTCCACTGTTCAAGTCAATTAGGTCCTCTAAAGCTATTACATTGGGAAGGAGCTGCGATATTACCAAGACTTCCTGCAATATTATTGAGACTTCCCCGAGTGTATTTAGACTATAAAATAAATGCTATTATTCAGGAGATACTGAATTGCTAAGCTTCTTAAATTTGTGCAATTGGGAACTTGAAGTACATTAAAATGCTGAAACTCATTAAGAGCCCTTTTCACAGCTGCAAAATCGTTGGCATTCACAGCACTGCTCAGAACAATAAACCCTCCCCACACCTTTGAGCAGGGCAACTTCCGCTCCTCCAGCACCACTTTAATGAATCACTGAGGCAGAACTGGTATCTAATCTCTTTGTCAACCTCCTCTGTCAAAAGAGAGAAACAAAAAGCCACAACAATGCCAATATTCTGAACAGAAAAGCAAAATGTGTGAGCGTACTGTACAAACTCTCCCCCAGCACAAAAACCTTAGCTATGGTTGATGCTTTGTTGGAATATAATTTAATTTTTCCCATCCACAACAAACAAAATACCTTCAGAAGCAGGTAAAAAATACACTTTTTTCTTCCAAACCACCCATCAAACCATGCCTGCATAGACGTGAGTTTTGTTTTTCTGGAACCAAAGCACAGGACTAAGCAGTTCTGCAGATGTAAAACTGCATTTATGCTAGCTGTATTTGGTCACTCCAAGGGCTGAAAATGTCCTCCTGCCCTGGTCACTACAGGGCTGGGTTTTACATCAGCCAAGTGTCATCCCAACAATCAGCCTGAGGTTCCAGCAAAGCTGTGGACGCCTCATACGCGCTTCCTACACACGATCTGTCAGACAGAGGAGCTGATCCTGGTGGACAGAAGTCAGCAGATTTCCAGCAAGGCCACAACTGCATCAGGATCACTGATGCTCAAATTCACTCAACTAGAAGGCAGCCACGTTGTAAATGCAAATGACAACAAGAGTGAACTGGCCTTTATCTCTGATTTGGTGGCAGCACTTTTTGTCTCCTCGGACAGGAAGGTCCCAACTGTGCTTGCAATACCAAAGGGTCTCACCAACCCAAAGGCAAAAAGCCTAAATCATATCAATGACAGTGCCTCAGCCTGGTTTTTCCAGCTGGAGGATTTGTTTCCAAGTAAATTTCCATTGGGCCACCTACTGTGCTTCCTCTGGAATTTGAAAAACTGACAGAGAAATCCACTAACTGACCAAAAATTAACTATGAGTAAGAACTCTGGGAACAGTGACTCCTCTCTCTGGAGATTTCACAAGATTCACTGTAAGCTCGGTGCTGGACAAACCTAAAAAAAACCAAACAGTCTTGGGATTAACATCTATCTTTTAGAAGTCTATGAGTGAACTGTATCTGCTTACTGCAAACTATACCCCAAAGCAACAAGTGCATTGTCCGAGAGGGGAAAATTGTTCTCTTTACTGCTCTGAACATTTCTGAAGGAAATGCAGTTTAGTGCCACATCAAACTGCTAAAGATGACTATGAATTTCAGAACTGGGTTTCAAAGACTTAATGCAAGATGTTGGCATTCAGGATTACAGAATTAATTATGGGAAAAGAGAGTATGGTTCTGTGTGATGGGGGTTCCCGTCAGCATCAAACAAACTGAGAAAGCAACAATATGAAGGAAGCTTCAAGTATGACAAAAACAAGGCATGTGGTTTAAAGCAAAAGATGCTTTGATAGTGCATGAACTGAGATGGTTTTGTTCCCACTAACCAGCAGCTTAGCTCCAAGGGTTCTGCTAAAGCCCTCTGGTTCTTGACAAAACATGATATGATTGCTACTGAAACCCGGATATTTTGACATGTATTGCCAATTCTGACTCCAGATTTTCAGTCTGTTATACCCAACTTGCACAAAGTGAAGAGCACAGGACTACCTACTAGCTAACCAACACAAGCACATACACTGATGTACCCTTAAACCCACCATTTCCCAGCCACATCCCAAGACTTCCATAGTCTGTGCTAAGGCCGCAGACTTGGCAGCAGTCATCACCAGTCCATAGCTGTTGGCAGTAGGAGCAAAGGGAGAGACACAGCAGTTGCAAATTCCAACCACTTTTTTTGGGAAAAAAAAAAAAAACAGCAACGAAAGGACTGTACCAGTTTCAGCTAGCAAGATGACTGGGGCTTGGAAATCATAGAATCATAGAACAGTTTGGGTTGGAAGGGGCCTTAAAGCCCATCTAGTTCTAATCCCCTTGCCATGGGCAGGATTGCCACCCACCAGATCAGGAGGCCCCATCCAACCTGGCCTTGAATGCCTTCAGGGATGGAGCATGACAGCTACGTGCATGGAGAAAAGGAGGAGTAAAAAGAGAGCCCTCAAAGTTTTTTAGCACATCATGTTGTTGGAAGATTTTGTCATTTGTTTAGAGAGAGAGTCTCCAAGGGAAAGAAACAACATTTCATCCTTTAAGTGCTTTGAGTTTCCTTCTTGAAATCATCTTACTCCTTCCATCAGATCATTTCAGGGCTTTCCTTCCCCTGTTACTTAAAGTGCTTGAACATTTGCCATCTTGTATTTTGTGAACACTTTAGAAGAGAATGATAGCTTTCTAGCACAATCTTAAAGTCAATCTGAATTCAAGATAGGTTTTTGTTCTCCTGGAAAATAACACATTCAAGATTTTGTGCAAGAAATGCTACTAAGCAGCTCTCCTTCTGCTGTGTGATCAAGTACACTTTCACCAGAATGGTAATTGTATTCATTTTAGAGGATGGTTCAGAATTTTTACAGGAAAAGAATCCTTCTGGAGAGATTTGGCTTCCAGAGATTTTCTTAGGGACTTTTTTAAAAACACAAGTTATAATTCTCTGCTTTGTACCTCAAATCATTACATTATATTAAAAAATATAAATAACCTTGTACCACTGCAATTGAATAATACTGCCATTTGGAGCGGAAGGTACATAGTTGCACTTAAAGATAATTGCTAATGACTGAACATCATGCAAACACAAAGGCATGTGCACAAATGTCTGCACGTTTGCATGATGGTTGTATGTGTAGCACAAACCTGAATTCGAATAGTGCAGTCTGGTTCTTCAAGGAACGGGTGAAACGAGACTTCAAACACAGTGCCTTCAAGCATAAAATGGTTTCTATTTTTCAAACTGACTTTCAAGAACAGTTTGAGTTATTCATTTTATTCATTAACTATGCTTTGTCCATTAATGTGGACTGTGCCTATCAAAATAATAATAATAACAATAATAATAATAATAATAATAATAATAATAATAAAAAATCTGAGTATTTTCCAGGCATTGTCCAGACATCAAAATGTGGAAGAAAAGTATTTCTAATGTTTAGGGCTTACAACAGAAATATAAATTGTTCTGTGTAAAATTTTAGGGTATCTGGCTAAAGCGAATAAGTGAACAGGCAGCTGTGGCCAAGCAGAAGATGGGAGCCCATTCACATTCTGTGCTTGCATTGGGACACAGCAGCAAGAAGGACAGCTGGGAGTAAGCTTCTCCTCACATAGAGCTTTGTTCCAGCATACGTAAGAGGCACTTAGCAGTTTTTTTTAACTTAAGACATTGTCCATAGGGATCTCAATTCTCCTAACCCCAAACTACTTGGCTTTAGCACCTGCACCAGGTACAAAAGCTCCCGTGAACAGGTGAAGAGGACTCAGAGGACAGCAGGCTCCAGATGACTATGTCAAATTTTGAAAGCTATTTATTTGCACTGCGTTTAGAGATATAAATGAATGCAAGAAGTCACTTTTAATGGCTATGCTACATGTAACTTTGCTATCTAAATCAACCCAAAAATTTTTGGCAATTTTTTTTTTTTTATTACGTTTGCTTTCACTCTTAGTAATTTCAGATCCATCCTGGAAACCATTTGCAGCGGCTAAATGTATCACCATCTCTTTGGGCACTGTCCTCAATATTATTTTCTGCAGTCCCCTGTGGATTTGTGCATCTGGCCTTTCATTGCCAGATGATGCTGAAGAGACTAGTGCAAGGATCAGGGTGGGGTGAACAGCTCAGGCCAATCCTAGACTAGGCAGTGTGCAGAACCTTTAAAGCAAAAGAATTCAGCAGAGTTTGGGAAGAACTGAAAATATAAATGCATAAATGGATTTCAGCATCAGTTGTTTCAAGTACAGAAATTACTTATGTCTTACTCAACTGGTGACGCTGCTGATCCAACTTACATAAGCCTTTTGAAAACCACTACCATCATCAAGACCAAAACTAAGCTACAAAGGAATACTTAAGTACACTGGAAATGAAAGACTTTTGAAACTTCTTATACAAAGAAGCTAAGCCTTCGTCCAGCTTCATTGAAGCTGTTTGTCAATTATGCAAGGTTGAACTGACAGTGCAGACCAAACACAGAGAAAATATTAACTGAGTTGAGCAGGTTTAACACCAAATTAGATTGAATGGGGAAAGTTCTATACAGCTGAAGCACCATATTTGTTTGTAAATCACAAGATAAAAAGGCTACAGAAACAATGAAACAGCGCACATTACTAATCTCATAAGCTCCTAAAGAATAACAGAAAGCAATGAGCATTTTTAACCAAGATGAAGAAAGCGTGTACCTATATCATTTTGAAATACTTCTAAAAATTTAGGTGTTTTTTATTTATTTATTTTTTATTATTATTTTTCTTTTATGCTCCTGTCTGTTCCATTATAAAGAAACAGTCTTTTATTTTTTAACACTGTAAGATTGCCAGCTATATTTGGGCTACTGGACTCTGATTTTCACATGTTTTTAATCAAATTCTTTAGTTTGCCAACACAAAGAGAACCAAACTTAGTTGAAATCTGATCATGAAAGCGTGTTCAAAGCTAGGAAAAATTTCTGTTCCTAGTAAACTGGAAAGAATTCACAAGTTTCAGTGTAAGTGTAGCTCAATCCCCATAAGAACAGCGCAACAAGACCACTCTCCTTCTGAAGATATATAAATAGTTAATAGAGGAGTTAACAATAAATGATGCTTAAAATGTGGATCTTAATTCATGGACTTTATGACAATAATAAAACATAGTGATGGGGCTCTTTAATGGCTTCCACAGTTCAGCCATCATCTCTTAATGGATAGGACCTCAGGTCTTATAGTCAAGCATAAAAAGGCAGCTCTTGCCATCCTTTGTAAGGTTACTGGTGCACCTAACCTGGAGACTGCATTGCTTTAGTATCAGTTTTGTCATTGCCGTGCAGGACCAACAGCAGATTTTGCTAATATAACAGCAGACTTCTGTCTATAAGGGAATTAGAAAAAGTGAGTCATTGCTGTTTTGTGTAGTAACTACAAAATAGCTCAAACTAATCTGCATTTCAGACTTAGAAGTTTCTCCAAGACTAATCTTTGCTATTAAAATTGAAGGCTGGGTAGGAATTTCCAGGGCCGTAGGTGCATTGTGATGCTGGGTTTTGCCAAGCCCGGCCTTGCCTGGCACAATAGACATTTTGGATATTTGCTTCCCCCAAATTTGGAGACCCTAGGAAAACACCATGACCTCTGCTGCATGGAGAAGTGGCAAAATGTTTTCAGCAAAGGGAGTCTTTTAAGTCAACATAATCGTTCCAGAACATGTCAAATGCAGCCACTAAAACTGTAACCTACATATGGTCTCGATTAAAACTAACAAACAAGCCAGCCCTTCAATTATGAGGCCTTTCAGAAGCAAGGAGCCAAAAGCACAATAATCTCTGTACACTGTACTTCAGGGACTGACAGCAGAGCCGCCCACGACTTCATCCCCACAGCATCTCCAGCACCATGCAAAAAAGAATCATAGAGCCAATAAGGCTAGAGAAGACCAAGACTGAGATCATCTTGTCTAACTGTCCACTCATCACCACCATGCCTATTAAACATGACAGCATCACAATGTGGGCTTCAGCTTCTGTGCACGCACTGCAACACAGTACTTGCTCCCACAACAAAAGGGCTGTTGGGTGCTTACCTCCTTGCTGCATACAGCGCCAAGAGCATCTGCATTAATGGAGAAAAGAAAAGCGCCACGTTCCTCGGCCAACGAGCCCATGGGAAAGCCCTCCACGCAACCATGGGTAACGCGCTGCTAACATCAGCCCCTGGGAGCCAAGAGCATTCAGAATGGTTTGGGATTAATGGCAAAAATGAAGAAATTAAATTTGCACCGCTTCCTACATTTAGTAAAGGAAATTATGAATTTCCCACAAAGCCTAATGCCGGCTCCACAGGGATTATATTAGTATTTATTGTTTTGTTTGCTCAAATAAAACACCTGTCGAGGTCAGCTATTCGAAGAATTTTTAATATACCAGCCTTACACTACGGAGAGCAAGAAATGTTTATAGAGGCACTCCTGGTAAGATTGTTGGCGTTTTCTCCCCCCAGGTAGGTGCATAATGATTTAATAACAGAAACAGCATGCCCACAAACCTCTGAACCTCAGATTTAAATAAAAACTAATATATCTGAAATCGGGGTATCAGTCTCCGCAGTTTCTGTGTCTCTCCGTGCTATGAAAGGAGGCGTAACCCCAGGATACGGCATCCTTCCTTTATAAGGTCCCGTCTTGGAGTGCCAGAAGTCAAGGAATTAAAAACAAAAGCGGCATAAATCGCTGTCAATCACTGAAGTCTTTGATGTGCTCCTTCCTTCATGATGCATTATGCTCTCTAAATGGAGGAATCGATCACCATGCGGCTGCCCCTCTCGTGCTGTGATGCAAGTGAGAAGTCAGCTGACTGAGGCATGGCACAGCCCATGTTTCAGACAGATGGAGAGAAAAATGCAAGTGGGAGCACAAAACAAAACTAAGCTAAATCCTCAGTGCAGCTAAACGACACAACTGATTTCTGTTTCAGCAATTTTCAGGGTTTTCTACTAAATGACAGCTTGTTTCAGCCTGTCTTGCCTGGTATCTCATCTCTGGTATCTCCAACAGTCCTATTCCTTACTCACAAACTGGATTTTATTTTTTTAGAAAAAAAAAAGAAAAAAAAAGTAGGTAGCTCTGAAAGTAATGCCTCCTGCAGTTTCCATGAAAACTGTAACAGCTACAAAAACTGCAATAACACTATTGGATTGAGCATACTTCCATCTAGCAAACACTACTTTTCAACACAGTCACCACCATTAGCTATGCATTTTCACCAACAATGAACAAGAGCCTTGTTCATTGAACATGAACATGGTGCACTTGTAAAAATCTGCACGGCTGTCTGGAACATAGCATGTCTTTCACATCTCTGTCATCACTGCTGAAATGCACCACCTGCTGTCTCACTGCGCTCACATCTCAGCTGGTTGGTCTCCATAAATGTTCAGCAAGCATCAGTGAATATCTGTGGGTGCCATTCTTTCTGCATGAAGAAATTTCAGTTCCATACCTTTGCTCTCTCATGTCAGATAGCATTCTGTCAGACTGCCCCTCTGTTGCCATGTGTTGCATGGCAACAGCATGTAATGGAATACTGGTGGGAAGGTTCAACCTCTACTGCCACCCCACTGACGTCCACCTCTGACATCATGGGCCAACATAATAAAATAGGAGGTGTTACTTTCAGAGCAGAACATGTGCTCGTATTTACACTCATCCATAATGATATTACATTGGCCTATCTTAACTTTTTGCTGTTTTGGGGGTTTTTTTTTTGTTTTTTTTTTTCACGGTAACTAAGCAGGTTGCTTACTTATCTTTTCCTCAACTGCAAAAAAAAACCAAAACAAATGAAAATAATAGCACATTTGCTTTGCCAAGAAGACGCTGCAGTTAAAAAAAAAGGCAAAAAAGAGATGGACTTTCCCACAGAGAAATGTAAGAGTTATACTTGAATGCTGACTTGAGAACAAAGCTTGAGCCCATCCAGGCCCCACATCCAGCAGGGGCGATACTGCCAGAAGGCTGCAGTCAAAAGCCCCTGTAATGCTCTGTAACTGCACAGGAAGAGATGGAGCAAATCTGGCAGGATGAGGCCCCTATGCTAGTGACTGACGCTGGCATCTATTCTAGTTGCACTTATTCTCTGGCAAAAAAAAAAAAAAAAAGAATTGTAATGAATGCAAAACGGAGCAACTGCTGGCCAAGAGACGTTGTGAACGAAAAACCTGTTGAGAAGGGGTGTGCTTGGCCTCTGACAAGAGTTAATGAGTTTTTCATCCTAACTCAAACAGGTTTGTCACTTGAAGGCTGCTATTCTTCACATGTCTAGATGGACTGAATTCTGTTGCCCTTCCTCACTTTGAGCAGTGCCCTACTGCATAAACATTGCCTTTAATTTCAGATTATGGCAATCATGGGCACAATCTGGTCCTTATAAACAGGGACTTGAAGAAAAAACAAATGTCAAGCAGAGATAAAAGTAGCATTGTACTTTTAATTATCAAAGTATTTTATTTCACTTAAAGGAACAGATTTGCTGGTCTTCTCCAGCTGCCTTGCATCATCACAGCAGTGCAAAGCATTGTAAATCCAGTTCAGTCAAATGGTTAAAGTGGGCTAGCAGCTGCTTTACATCACTGTAGCAGCACAAAGCTGCAAGCATTTGAACCTAATCCATACTCTTTCAAGGCACTTTTCTTTACCAAAAAAGAAAAAAGCTTTTCTTCTCTGTCAGTGACTGCTGCTTAACCGAGAGAGCAGAGCCATCCAGTTACAAGGAACAAAACATACCCGAAAAAATCTCTGCAAACAATTTGGAGGTAGAATTTGCTCCTCTTACTCTCCTTTGGCTACCAAGAACATTTCAATCTCATCAGACTGCCAGCAATGGGAGAAAACTGTTTAAACTAATATGCCTCATTCTTAAGTCTGATTTTAGACAGCTCCCAACACAATGCTTCAGCACACGTTAGAAGGGCAGATTCACTGTTATTTAGGGCTGGGAATATAGAGAAATCAATACGCAGAGATAAAGACAGATAAACACTTTGGGCAGAGATGAAAAAGGAGGAAAAATACCACTTTCCAAATGTTTCTGCATAGCTAATGCAATGCAGAAGATGTGCAGTTCCTTCCCCAAGGCAACTACTGCTCCTCTCCCTGGTTTCAGTCCCATGGCTGTCCATGGCTCCCTCTGCTCACACACTGCACTACATCATGATTAGCTGAGCAATTAACTCTGCCCTACGCTGTTTCTTTTTCACCTAATTATTGCTTCATTTCTCAACCATGTGGAGCAATCACATCTATTTGGCCAAGCGCCTAGGAATCACAGCTACTCATTTCCCTCAAGTTTTTCTAGCAGAAGCCAATCTTCAGCTCAGTGTGAGCATTTGCTTTCACCTGGGTTTGAGAAGAGAGGGAAGCAATGCCATGGGGCATCAGTGTATGCACATGTGCATGCACACGTGACCTTTCACTCTCAGCCATCTTCTTGTCCCTCGCCTTGGCTGCTGGAAGATGATCAGGAAAACAACAGTAGGCTCGAAGCCCATCTCCTATCAGTAGGCAATGGCTGTCTCACAGTCTAGTCCCTGAGGAAATGAGACAAACACACTGACTGCCTGTATTCATCCATCTTATAATTTCTGAAGATAATGGCAACTTACTGCCAAACCTGACAGAAAGCAAAGGTTTTCAGAAAGCAGCAATAGTTCTGCATGTCTTTTGCAGTAGAGAAAAGGGAGATGAGAGACCAAGCAAATTCTCTCAGACTTAAAAGTGGTATGTGTTCAGCAGGAGTGCCTTATAAATGCCTCCGATGGGAAAAAGCTTCACTCAGATCTTGTGAGTTCTGCAACGCCCCCATCAATCAATTCTTCAAGATAAATCTGCTGGAAACTAAGCTTTGTTAGTCCTGGTGCTCAGACAATGACATGCTAACAATCCCACTGCCATTAAACGTGCAGCAGCCTTTCTTGACTCCCCTCTCTTGTGTGCCAGTCCCAAGAATGGCTAGGCTCCAGCAACATGCAGGTTGCCTGAGTTGCCTCTGTATTTGCAACCCCACTGATCCCACCAAGGCTGCAAGAAAACTGAATTTCATTGGTCATCCCCGTGTGCCCTTCCCAACGACTGTGGTGAGTCAGGTGAGACTGTGCTCAGTGCTCCAAAACTGATTCACACATCACTTTTGATGGATGCTTCATGAGTGCTGTACTGGCTTCCCTGTCCAGAAAGTGAACGTGGAAACTTGAACACTGACAATACTTTCAGAAAATGACAATTATTCGAGTGTCTTCTTGTAAGCCATTTCAACTCAAGTACTCCAGTGAGTAGTAAAAAAAAAAACAAAAAACATTTAATTTTGCAGCCTGGGAGTATTGCAACTCTGTAATTTAAATGTTCCTGGCAATTTCAATCATACCACGGTTTTCATGCAATTTTCTATTCCTGACACCCTCCGCCAGAAGCTGCAGATGCCACTTGCCATGGCTGTGCACGCATAATTGCACTGTCCTAACAAGCAGGCTGCCTGGCCCCCATGATACCATGTCCAGAGCACACCTGTAGCTCAGTCTGACCACATGAACTGGGAGAATCCAGAACCTTCACTAACACACTTGTTGCTACTTCAGGAAGCCAACAGCACTAACTATTGCAATTCACCCCTACAAAGGTCTCCATTTCCAGATTCCTTATTACAAACTAGGTCCTTGCAAGAAGTTTGGGCCTTCAGAGACAAGTGGAGCAACCATCTTGTGTGGATCAGAAATGCATGCACTCAAAGTGAATGTGCATACTTTATCACCAGAGAAAAGTAATTAAAGAAAGACATCCCATTTCTCAGGTAAAATGAAGGCTTTTAGGCCTGCCTTCTCCTTTCCCACAGTCAAAAAAAAAAAAAAAAAAAAAAAAAAAAAGGAGAATTTAATTTTAAATTTCATTTTGAATATCAGTCATTAAAGTTCTCATGACATTCTGGTATCCTGTTCGCATTCTTTGGACTCCTGGTTTACCAGTACTGACACCCTCACTTCCCATTTCCACACCTAAGCAAGGTAGGGAGGACTGATGGACAAAGACAGTGCTCATGCAACGCAGGCATCAGTTAGAACGTTAAATACTATTTCCTTTCTTTCCCTACCACAGCAGTGCTAGGGCTTATTGAAAGCAGCGCTGGCAGCACTACTGCTGTTCTGTATCAATTCTCTCTTTCCTACAGCAGCAGCTCGCCTGGCTGCCATGTTGACATGGCAAGCTGAAAGAGTAGCAAAGAACAGCTGCCCAGCCCCAAGCACAGGAATGTGCAGGGATCATTCAGCACAAGATACAAAGTGAGCATCTATCATTAGGAAGGTCACTGTAGAAACAAGCCATGAGAGTCCTAAGCTGGATTTGGAATTAGTGCATTTAGATAATACTGGGTGTGAGTCCGAACCCTTCAGACCAGCTTCCATGCAAATGCATAGTGCTATAATTAGAGTAATTGCTGTGCCCAATAAAATAGATTTAATTTCACAGGAATTTAGGCAAAGCCAGGATGCATCTTCCTTTCATTGAGACAAGATAACAAAGTCTACTGGTGTGGGATTATTATTATTATTATTATTTTTGTCATTTTTATTGGCTATTATTTTTGAGGAAAACACCTTAAGAGTTTCCTAAAAATATGGTCAGATCTATTATATTTTGAAAAATATGCAACAGAAAATAATTAAAGATAACTGTAAAAATGTACTAAAGTAGATCACTTCTTCCACGGACGAAAATTAGTCAACCTGCAAAAGAATATTTTCCATGTTAGTAGTATTAGTCAAAGAAAATGTTTGGGACTGGATCAAGTACTTGTTCTTAAATGGCAAATATCTCAGGCAACTCTCCCTTGAGCTGCTGATGCAAAAAAATAAAAATAAATAGCATAATAAGGAAATGAAAAGTGAAAAAGCAGAGACTCAGTATATGACATGAACACTTTTTTCTTTACCTACACCTTATGAACTTACATATATGATAAATTCAATTTAGGAATATCAGGCTATATATGTTCTTTAAAATGGTAGATATGTCCACATGTAAATCCCAGCATAACAATTGCTGGATTAATTGTTTTACACAAATCATTTGAATGACACATGCTTGATGTTTTGGATTCACTGTGCATTACAAAATAGCATGGTGTGTATGGCTAGTGGTTGCAGTCATACTGCACAACATGGATTGGATTTTGGATTGGATTTTGTGTTGAGGGTCATGGTTTAGTGAGCACTATTGGTGATGGATGGGTGGTTGGATGATCTTGAAGGTGCTTTCCAACCTTGGTGATTTTGTGATTTGTGAACATCTGTATGCTGTGGATGTGGCTACAGAGCATAGTATCACCCCAGAGATCCCTGAGATGACTGGCAGCAAAAGTGGGAGCTGAGTTTAACAAAGGTCCCAAAGACTGTCCAAATGAAAAGCCTTGGAAATCTCCCCAGACAATTCTGTTTGGGAAAGAGAAACATTAATGGGAAAAGGTGGGTAATGCTTCTTTTATGAACTGCCCCATTCTCTGGTTATCAAGGGTCAACCTTCACACAAGCAGCAGCACTGCCTAGGTGGTTACCTGTTTCCCAGGGAGGCACAGAAGCTGTCTGCAACATCCCAATTCCACCAAAGAAAACTCAAAACATCTGGATTATTTCTTTCCTTTCTTCCCAAAGAAAAAGCAAGTTAAATGTTTAAGAGTCCTGGGAGAGTTGTCGTTGATCCACACATAAAACATCCCCTCCCTCCAGTGTGTGAATCAGCTGCCTGAGAGAACCGTGTGGAAACCAGGGGCTGGAAGAGCTGTTGGGTAGAAAGGATGAAAGTACATGTTTCCCTGGGGCTGTAGTTTCAGCCCAGCTCCAGAGAGACAGAGCTGTTGGTGCCAGACACCATTTCAGTTATTCCTGCACAATGATGGATGGCCTCAGCCCATTCCCTAATGAAGAGGTGACTTCATCAGGAAGGCCGCCATCATGATCAGCTTCTTTTCTAGGGCAGTCATAAAAAGTACAGGCTAAAAAAGGGAGAAAACGCAACCAATCAAACACAAACCAACAACAAATGAAAATCTCACAAAATCCATCTCCCCATGAACTGAAATGGGGGTGATTTTGTGAGCCTGGAGTTCAAAATAGTAGATCCTTGTGAATCTCTGCTCCAACATCACAGTGCATATCTGATCCACCGGAAGAGAATGGCCCGTACTGCTGATCTCTCAAACCTTCAATACACACTGGGAAAACCAGGACCCCAAAGTTTCCACAACCTCTACACACTTCTGAAAATTGAGCTGCTAAATGGCAGCAAGGACCTCTTGGAGAGCTTCTTCTGTTGTGTTTGCTAGTGCTTTACTTGTTTACAGGAAGAGAAAAGAAGAGAGCCTCTGACAGATGAACAGATCTCAATTCCATCCCAACAAGAAAAGCAGTGTTAAAAATGCAGAACTCACGAAACACTAATGGAAGGTTGAGGAGCCAAATTGTGCATGTGGAATAGTTGCACTTAAGCTTCCTCATCTAATACTAAGCATTCAGGAAGCCAGCTACTTATAATGACGAGGAATTTCTATTTCACAGCATCATAGTTATAGCTAGTCATAATTTCTTTAGATACCCCTTTGACAGCCGCTGCTGAGTGTGCCACCAAAGCCCCTCTTATTTTCTTCAATGTGTTTGAAACAAACTTGGCCATGCTTCGTGTTTTAATTTAGAGAAAGAGGTTCACAGAAGGCTATAGTCTTATATACAAACCTGTACACTCTGCTAACTTGTAAACTCACCATAAAGTAGAAATATAAAGTAAATGTCTTTTGGGTCTTTTTGATCACAATGCCTGCATTAATTGGAAATGCAAAGAAGGATAGACTAGCATAATTATAACTGAGAATGTTAATCTATACAGAAAGCTGTTAATGGATTGTGTATCATAGCCTGAATGATGCATTCAAAAAATAGCACCACAGAGAACATCACTGTATTTGCTGCAGTGTGCAATGTTTTTGTACTTTAAACTGACCTGGTGCTCCATTTTGACTTTGGGGAAAAGAAAGGAAAAAAAAAGAAAAGAAAGCAATCTATCCTGCTGGGTGCTTTAGGCCATGAAATATGCTTTTCATGTAGAATACATAAAATGTATAAACCTCTGAATATTTTAGAATAGATCTGTCTCATTTGATTCACAATCCTGCAGCTGTTGTTCACTAAATTTATATTCCCTTTTTTTGACACAGTCAAATAGCCCTGATTCTCAGATGCGGGATGACATTCAAGCAAATCAATTTCATTACAAGTTAAACTATTCTACTTGATTGCTTTCAATGAACAAACAGGGTATGCGCTGTATACTTCTCTGTCTCCTACAGATCATTAAGGTCTACCTCTTGCTTTAGACATTGTTTACACTTATTCGTGATCTTCCAATAAAAGCACATACCATTCCACCTCCCCACGCCAATTCTGGTTACGGCACTTAGCACTTGGAAAGCATGACAGGCACACATCAGAAACTAGGTGATACAAATACATGAATTATATTCCTACTGCCTATTAAACTGATATTTACCTTAATCTCTTCCTCAAAAAATGGGCCACCGCAGCTGAGGTCTGTCTACGACAGTCTGACTCATCCCTCCACCCTGATGTGTTTTGATCTAGCAATTCCGTCTCTCCAAAAATCTCTTCAGCATGGAAGACATTCTTGGCCAATATCACAACTGTGTTCCCAGCTACATTGTATTATTACTGATGCTTACAACTGTCTCTTCCAAATCTCCTGGCGGGTCATAAGACAAAAAACAAAACAAAACAACAACAACAAAAAACCAACAACACAGAATTGCTCAGAAAGGGAGTGAAGGCTCCGCTGTTGCCCAAGAAAATATACCAAAGTCCAAAATTGGAGTTGTAATTTGTATGGTTACTAGCCAAATTTCTAGCATGTCTGTGGCTGGTTGCGTTCCAAAAAAATGAATGGTGGCTCAGAACATTTCTAATATTGTCTGAAATAGGGAATGCAGCCCCACTTTACATGAAAGGGATATAGCATAATGAAACATAATATTATTTTAGCTGATGAAAATAAAAACAAAGAGAGAAATTCTTACTTTAAACAATCTCCTGTTTTATCCAGATACAACAAGAACAGACCAAAAGGTCTGCAGAGTGAGCACTACAACCAGCCATCAAAAAATTCACACTTTTTCTTTTAGCCATATTTTTCTGGGGGGAGGAACAGGTGACTAACCATTCCCCAGTTTTGTACTACTTTTCCAGTCCTTTGCCACAGTGCTAACTAAACAAGTTAAGTGCTATACAGTCATCTCCTCTGTAACATTTTATACAGTGATTTTCCTTTTCAAGATTAGAGACAGAATAATTCAAGTAGATGTATTTTTATTTTTTTAAAGAAAAGAGCACCATAGAGGACAATAAATTTCTAAGCCTCTCCCAAAGCCAACAGTTGAGTGTGAAGGGCACCACATTATTCCCAGCATCTTAAGAAGTCATGCAATCTTCGGGCTTCCAGAGCTTAAGCAACATTATTGCTTTTAATGTATTTTCAAGAAATACATCAGCTTTACATTTCTGCAAATGTAAGTGGGCACAAACTAATCATACCGGCAAAAGATAAGCTGCACATTTGATTTTAACACTGATCCAGATGTAAATGCAAAGTGAAAAATGAGTAACAGTATAGCTGAGGAAGTTACCAGTTTACGAGTGCTGAGACCTATGGAGCCCGACGCACACAGAATTTACCCATCTTCTGCTCTTCATAGCAAGGGGAAAAACATTGCAAAGGATATTGATAGTCACCGTTTCCATGGCTCAAAGCTTAATGAAACATCATCGCTTCACTTCAATTCCTGTAGCTATCGGTTATGAAGAAGCACTGCTTCAAACAACAATAATATTGATAACACCAGGCTTCATAACAGCATTGCACACAAAGTGACTTCAGGGCACTTTATCTGAAAGTGCCTGACGCTCTGGATGCACAACCATTAATAATCATAAATTTGAGTTCAATATGAAAACTTTGAGGAAAACAAACATGTCATCAAGATAATTACACAAACTATTTGGAAAAATAGCACTATGCCACAGACATCACTCGCATCACTCGTTCAAACTAGCAGCCCTCCTTCATGCAGTGTGATATACTCTCTCTTAACAGCACCACTTGCCACATGTTGAGTAAAATCCCACTCTCAGGCAGCTGTTTTGGGGTTAATGCAGACCATTTAGGTGAGACCGTAGGGCCTGCTTTGTGCACAAAGCCATCTGCTGCACCAGTATCCACAAATGCTTGGGATAAATACTACATTTCGGAAGACCTCATATGAAGAGAGGTAGCTGCTCACAAACATGCACGTCTTTCCCACAGAGAGTTTGCATTCATTAGCAGGTTTCTTCTTATTTAGTGTTTCCCTCATATCCACAGCAGATGTGAAGATGTAGACGTCAACATCGTAAATACGGCTGGCTGTTTTAGGAATGCATTAGCGTTTCCAACAGCCATATTATCTGTTATGTTGTTACTCACTGGTTTCCTGTGTGGTTGATTTTTCCTTGTTAAAAAAGCACCCAACAAAAGAAGAGCAGAAAACAAGCACAACTAAAGTTGTTCTTAAACTTTTACTGAAAACTGTTTTTCCCTAGCAATAATGCCAGGATTTTAATGTCTAAAGTAACTCTAGGATTAAAACAGTTCTTAGATAACTGAGTGATCTGTTGCTTCTCTCCTCAATTTATAGGAAAAAAAGTTCCCCTTCAAGCTACCCAAAGGCATATTATTATACCATACAAAGAGATATCATACTATACTTCCCCAGCAATCACTTCTCTTCCCTGAGCATCTGCTCACAGGCACTCTGATGAGCCACTGCATTTTGCCAGGTGCAGTGCAGCTGTTCTTACAACAGTCCAGTCCTCGCTGCAACACTCAAAATTGTAATTTCCATCCTTTTGAAAGTGAAAATGAGATCACAACCGAGAGCTCATCCTGTCCTTTTCAGGTCAGCAAAGTGTTGCCTGTTTAATACAGTTCAGAGGTTTCAAATATGAAAAACAAGACCCAGGAAAGATGAACTTGAGGAATGTGCAGGTCTGATGTCCAAAATTCACCTGATAGCATGCTGGTATATTGATACTTTATTTTTGTATGCTTACTTTCCTTACATATAAATGCAGCTTCAGAGGTACTTGTTATATTTATTCTGCAGCCAGATGTGTGTATAGTGACTTGTATAGACACAATATTCCCTTCACTGGTAACTGGTAGTATACTCTAGAGTACATTTCTGTAAATTATACTTCTTTAAATAATTCTGGTTGCTTATTTTTCTCCCCTGTTTATATTAACCCAAATTTCTATCTAAATGCTGCTTTATTCTTACTTATCAAATCCTTTTATGAAATAAGAAACTGTAAATGGCTCTCCTTGCTAGCCCCTTAATATAATGCAATAAGACTAAATTCTAATAAAAAAAAAAAAGACAAACTGTAAAAGATGACAAACTCACATGGCTTTGTAGCTCACTTGGGCCCCGTGAGAAGCAGAGCTAACCTCAGCAAGTAATGCTCCATTTCAACATACTGTAAAGCTGTATCACATCGAGACTGAGGGAGAAGCTGAGGCTTCCATTCAACTCAATAGGCCACGGTAGAAATTTATCCAGCCTGGTCTTCATTAAACTAGTAAAACATGACTGCTGGAGTACAGTGCATAACCCACTCTAATAACATGGCTTAAACACCAGTCAACACAATAGAGGAGGTAAAGAAATGTGACAGAAGTATTAAAGCTAAGTCAGCCCTGAAATGTCTGGAGTTGCTTAAGTGTCTGTCCAAATCTCTTTGGATTTAGAAGCAAAAAGAGAAGTCTTGTGTGAACACAGTAGTATCTTTCTATAGTCCCTGTTTGCAATCAAGCCTCAAATACGAAGGAAAAAAAAAGGAGACCAAGATATCAAGAAAAATTTATACTGTTTGGATAAAAAGTACGATTTTTCCCTTCTCACTGGTTAAAATCATTCTGTCACACACAAAACACTTAATTCCAATGAAAAATTTCACTTCAAAGAGTCCGTACGTTATCTTAAAAAGGAAACATGATGTACCAAGGGAGTGTGAAGAGCAATCTTACTTGCTGCTGAATTGAAGAGTGTGAGTTGGGAGGGACAGCATTTGGTAAAAACTTAAACCAGCCCCCAGTAAAAGGAAAACAAAAGCAAACATAAATTATAATTTCAGTAATAAGGCAGATTATTTTTGAAAAAAAGGTACTTTGCAGATTGCTACTTTTAGCATTTTCTTTTTCATAAGAAGACCATATTGACTGATTGCCTCTGAGCACCTAACTATACAACAGCACTATGAACAGTAAACTGATACTAAGTGGGTTTAGTTTCAGAGAGATGTGTCTGCACAGACTTTAAGGTTTTGCAGGAAAAAGCTTGTCTTCAAGGTTTTTAATCTAGGGAGAATTTTCCCCTTTGAGATGGAGATCCATAACATTTCAGTGCTGTTGACATTACAGAGTTTATTTGATTTCTAACTTCAATATTAATAAAAAAAATGAGTGGAGACTGTAAACAGGCTGGCTGAACTTATCTCAGGCTGCATTGATGGATAGGAAAGTAATGTCCAACACATAAATAAGTGTACAGATAATCTGCAAGGATCTTTAAGACTCTCCAAAAAGGATTGTTTCTTTGTCTTTTTCTATCTGTCTTGCTTAAGTACTAAAGGCAATAAAATTATTTCCACAATGTTTCTTCATAAAATAAGTGTTCAAGTGAATCAGTACTTGTAAACAAGCTCTACTGAGAATTCTTGCTGCCAATTTAAGATTAACTATTTTGTATATTCAACTCCATTTCTCTGGTAAAATTTCCCTAATGAAATGTAGTAAAACTCACAAACCATCAGATCAACATACACTAGCAAAATTAAACCCCTGAGAATATTCACTGCTTTATTTTTATTAGTACTGTTTTAAATATTCAAAATGTATGGGTCATAAAATTATGCTTAGGGCAACATTTTCTCATAAGTTCATTTGTGCATGTTTTAAAACAGATTTAAAAACTAAGTAACTTCAATCTCAACTTTAATGCAGAGACAAAGAGCAGAAATAGTGATGGATGTGGATCTTAATAATCCCCTCCACAAATTGTTAATTTTAGGGTACTTTAGGACTAAAGCGTGCCCCAGGCAGCGAAAGGAATGTATTTAAATGCCCAGAGCAGTTTATATAATGCTTCACATTTCTAAAGCTGCCTCCACATTCCCTTCCTTACAAACACAACATAAAATTACTTGGTATTTCCTTATATTATTACTTAATGTATGACAAACAATAACACACTCAAAAGTCAGACAAGGTGACCCATGATTATTTTTCATGGAAAAATCACCGGACAATATAAAATCTGACCAGCTGGTCAGAAAAACGGGTTTCCACCTAGTTTGCACATACCCCCCTTGGCATACGATTTATCATGTCATTACACTGGTCACAAAATCCAAAGATGAAAATTTCACATCTCTACATTCTCACGGGAGCAGCTCACCCCAGGACAGCCAAGCACTACCAGCAGCACACAGGCTCGGCCCCACAGGCTGGTACTGAGCATGGCAAACAGAGGTATTGATCAGCATT
Organism: Perdix hodgsoniae; assembly: GCA_035772895.1. Classification (NCBI taxonomy): domain Eukaryota; kingdom Metazoa; phylum Chordata; class Aves; order Galliformes; family Phasianidae; genus Perdix; species Perdix hodgsoniae. Next base: position 3,552,528 of record JAPSGF010000062.1, on the reverse strand, counting down.
GCTGCAGCATATAGTAAGTGACAGAAAGCCACAATGTGACTTGAAGGGGAGATTCCTCAAACAAACCATGACAACCTGTGATACGGCATGGATGATTTCTGGAGATAAGAGCTGCATTATCTGCATTGACTGGGAGAAGGGTGTTCTCGTGTTCATCCCAAGAATGAAAGGATGCTAAGCTGCAGAAGACAGCCTTGTCACTACTCTCATTTTGTTTATTTATTTATTGTCTCATCTGAACATAAAAGCAAGGATGAAAAAGAAACAGATGGAAGCAGCAGGTTGTGTAGGCTGTAAGAAGCTGGGGGAAGAGAAGTGCTGCTGGAGTGATCTTTAGGGCACAGGACATCCCCTATTTACCCACAGCTTGGAAGCACCAGAGGATACTGAGTGTAAGCTGCACATCTACACATGGACTCTGGCCTGAGCTGCAGTCTTCCCAACTTTTAGGCTAGCACAAGCCAGCAGAAAATAGGTAAGTGCTGAAGCCTGGCACAGAAGGGACATCGTGAGAATGTTAGCAATAGGTTGTCCTTTTTTAGCCACTGGGAGAGGGCAGAGAAGCTGCAGAAAAGGCCTCTGTGTGCAGCCACCTCAAACACAGATTTTTATTCTATCCTTGCTTCCTCCTTTTCTTTCACCTTCTTTTTCTCTCTTCCATCACTTTGTCCTCTAAGAAAACGCATTAATTTTCACTTTCTTTTACTCTTTGCTTGCAGGCAGAAGCAGGGGCTTCCACAGTGAGATCTCCTGAGTACAGGCAAGACAGCTGCCCAATACCATGAGGGTAGTAGTACGTTCAATAACAGGCTGAAGACACCAAATGCAAGCTGCCTGGCTGGAGCCTTTCTGCGTGCTGGAACAAGCTTTTGTATTACCACAGATAAGCCAACTGACATCCCAAAGGGCATCACTGTTCAGGAAGCCTGGGACTGAGCAACAGATCACGGGCTTGTCATCACCTGAGGTTTGGAGCAAAACCAAAAACCGTCGTCTACCTTGAGTCACATTTAGGTACTGAGTTTCATCCTTCCACATAACAAAGGTGTGCATCTAAGCAAAGCCTCCCACCCTCACAACAAGTCCTAAGTGCAATTTCACAGGAAATCATTCTTGAAGAGAACATGAAAGTGTTCCTCTGATCATCCCAACAGGTCTGAAGTGCAGAAGCTAGTTTTTCTAAGCAAAAGGAGTGACATCCAATGCATATCATACAGAGCACAGCTTTTAGATAAACCAATCACCTAAATCACCTAAATGCTTTTTATAACAGATTCTCAACAGAGTATTATTTAAATATTAAGACTTACAATTGATGAAATTGCAATCATAAAATATTATGTTAGTAATGATATTTCCTGAAACCTCCTCCTTGAATTATACTGCTCTTTATTCTAATTTCAGTCAGCCTTTCTAACATGAAATGCCAACATGGTACACATCAATGGCCTGGAGGGTATAATTAACACTTGTTATTTACATTTATTTTTTAAAATAATTAACTAGGAGCATGTCTAATGAATGGTAATGGGGCTTAAATTGAGACACAATATGTCAGCTACCTTGCCACTTAGAGGAGAACTCCCATGCAGTGCCAGGCAGAGCAGACTGGTGGGCTGAGAACAGTGCTGTTCCATGTCTTGGCCCTCTCTGCCAGGGTGAAGTTGATGACATTGCACATACTGCCTGTGTCCTGGTAACTCTGAGGGTGCTGACTGTCATCAGCTGATACAGCAAAGATCAGGGTGTGTGGGCACCCATTTCTTTTTAGAGACTTCTGAGATTAAACTGAGGTTTACCCATACAGTAAGTTAAACCCTCTACAGCCCTTCATTACCATGCTCTTTGCTTTCCGTAACTCATACGTGTGTCCTTAGTTGACACAATTTGTAGGACATGGCATATGCAGCTACGCAAGCCAGAATAATTCTCTGACTCAGAAAGAAGCTATGCATAAAGAAAATCCTCACACAGCGATGTACTTTTAAAATGCATGACCTCATTCTTCCCCTGTACAGCTCTGAAAAGGAAACAGACCCAAACAAAACACTGTGTGGAGTCAAACATGAAACCTGTGTCTGCTATTTCCCCTCTAAGAGTGAAAGGCAAATTGCAAATGCGCAATCAATGTAACAGTGCTCCTGTCCACTTGGTAAAAGCATAAATCCATTTTCCCAGCATTCTGAAAGATTCTGCCATCACAGTACACTTGGAATAAGCGAAGAATTGACTTATAAACATATTCACTCAAACCCAACCACTGGTTGGGGCCGCAGTTATTTGTCATGTACATGACAAAAAAGAAATGTGATTGGTGATGTTTCATTTCTCAGACAGACTCATGCAATCAGTTAAACTCTTTTATAAGTCTAGACAAACTCCCTCATTTTTCAAGTGTGGATTCAAATGTGTTTTCATAAATGATTAGCAACTTTTTATATGTAAAACACGTTTCACAAAAAAATCATAATGGGAAGAAAAATGGCCTTTTTGTCAAAAGCAAAAACCTACCACATATCAAACAACCATATTAATGAAGCTCCGGGTTGTAAATACAATAATGAAGAAAGTAACAGAAACATTACCTTTTTCAGATATAGACTCTTAAGCAGAAGAACACCTTTAAGTATACATCTTTCAAGAGCTGTCTTTCTCCCCCTGCCTTCAGCTTCTCCTCCTATATCTGTCCATTTCCAGGCAATTTTTTCTTTTAAACTAGTCCTCTCTCTTCCCAGATCATTTATCTGTCCTGCTGTCATGGATTGTATTGCTGATATTTACTCAAGTTAGGCAGATATTTCAGATACTGAAACTAGTGAGTTGATAGTAAAAGGCTGAAATAATCTAACACAGCTGAGTTTACATCCGTACAACTACTTCATATATCACTAAGATAACAAATTAAAGACATGCACAATGAGGATTAAAGAAATACATAGATTTATCTAGATCAATATTAGCTTATATGCTACGTACAGGGATATGTTAGAAAATGTCCCAAGTTTTTAGCAGAAAACCATGAATTCATTCCTTATCAGAGGTAATGTAAAACTACAGCCTGTACAATTATCACTGAAGACTATGGCAATCTATTCTTTTGACCAGAACTGTGTACATTCGGTCCTTCTGTATATATGAATATGCATGTATGTGATTCAACTCAAAGTAAAAGCAGTACTGTAGGTTTCAAACCAGCCAAATACTTTTGAATAGTTTCAGGAGCAAAGGCAGCTGCAGTAACTAAAGAATGACTGCTTTGACTACAACATATGATATACAAACAAGAAAGTGGAGCACCGGCTCATATATACAACCCTGTGCATTTCTAAACTGGAAGCAGGAAAACAGCAAATATAATGCATGTAGAAACTAGAAGGTGGAATTCTAGATAGAAAAAGTACTGTACCTGTAATATCTGTCAGTGTGAATAATTTCTTGGCTGCTGGCTAGAATATATTCTGCAGTTCATTTTGTTTTATCACATTATTCACACTTTTTTCTGGAACAAGCAGTTCTCTTCTTATAAGACTACAGTCTAGTGGAACAAATGAGCTCAAGCCTATGATTGATTCTCTAACATAGTTGAGATGCTATAGCTTTATTCACTTTTTTTTAAATGGCTTTATTCATTTACTACCTCCAGCATGACTCCAGAATGTCGGCTGCTGAGAAACTGCATTGGGAAATGTTCACTCTGCGCTCAAGGAGGTGGTGGGTTTCTTTGCTTTTCTTAATAGTAAATTCCATGATAAGGAGGAGTTGAAGTAGCCGATACAGCCAGACTGTCTCTGCTCACAAGTTCAGAAAGTGCACTCCCAGAAATATTTTCTAAAAGCTTATCAGTCTAAATATTTCTCTTCAGCCCTGCTTTCCTGACGAAATGCTGTGAGAGCCTATTTGGATCAAAACAGCACCCCCTGCTTTATTTTCTGCTGGAGAACTCACAGGGATGGGAAATCAGCAGCAACCTCACCAGGGCCCCTTAATAAGCTAAACCGTGCTATGGATGAGAAGGTTTTGCATAACTCGGTTCTGCTCTAATATCATCTCAAAATAACCACTTTTTCCAGTACCCACATCTTATTATTATGCCTCTGTAATAACCAAAGAAAATAAAGGTATCTGAGGGGAACACAATTTATACAGAAGTCATCACATTCTCCACTTGCATGACTTTCCTGCTAAGAGTAGAGTGAGTTGGACTACTATGTTCCTGCCTTCTCTTTGGGCTTGGGCTGAATGGATCATGCAGAGATATCTCTGGAAGACCATGAAGAAGCATGGGACAAATTTATGCATTCTCATTTTCAAAACTGGGCTTTCAGAAAAAGCCTGTACAAACAACTGCATTCCTGACGCATCCTAGTAAAGCAGAAATTTCCAAAAGGCCACAAGGAATAAAAGTTTTTCTATCATCTGTTGGTTTTACAAATCAAACAAGCAGTAAAAAGCTTAAAGGAAAACATGGCTGTTCTTTAGGTTGTGGTACAACCTCCAAGTGACCTTGCCATTTTCTCTGAGAGCAATGATATCAGCTCAGCTGAGTTGGGTTCCGTCTCCTGAATAAATGCTAGCATAGAGTAAGTTCTACAATAGAAATGTGAAGACGCGCAGAGATGAACTACAATGGCAAATTAAGCTGGTTTTAGACCATACACTGAAAATAATTCTGCACATGTGGTATAATAATACCCATTGGTACCTCATGCTATCATGTTTTTGCCCTAAATCTGGTATTAAAAATACTTTTCTATGCATAAATCTTTTAAATGCAGGAACTTTAGAATGCATAGTAAACACAGTTTACAAAAGCTGCTTAACTCTACAAAGAAGAGAAGAAGTAAAGATGTGTATGAACTTAACTCAAGCTGCAGATCACAAATTGGCCTTTGTAAGTCCCACTTAAAGGCAAAAGAGAAGCAGCTGCATAGTTTATACTGTCACAATCTTTAAAAGGTGCAGAAGGTTGGATAAGGAACCTAATTCAAATATTTGGAATTCAACCACTGGATTTTGGACTCCTTACTTTTCCAAAGTCTTAAGTTTGTTTATCAGCAAGTCTCCTGTTGTGCAAATATAATTATAACCATGTAACCAAGCAAGCAAGAGAGGTTTAAATCAGAAGTGCTCTGTGAAGAGAACAGCAGCACAAGTAACACGCAAATGACTGGGAGTGGCAGCAAGCTAAGTTAGCTCATGAGCTCAACGATTTCAAGAGAAGAAAGTTTTCTTTCTCCAAGAGCTCTACCCGTGTACTCTCCGATGGAGAGGATGTGAGAAATAAATGGCACAGAACTTCCCAGGTACTTCAGAAACAGAGAGACAGATGAAGCCACAGATGGTTCTTGCTTCTGCTCACAGAAATGCTCCTTCCATTTAGGAAATGTCTTGTTGTGTCAGATACTAATCCTGTTGTGGAAAAAGACTGTGTCTACCCTTCTGCTATAAAGCTAATATTCCCTGGCTGGTACACAAGTTTAAAAAATAAAAAAATAAACAATAGTAAATGTTCCCTTTGTGTTTATGAAGGATATATGAAGGGGTGAGGGGAATCACTGATTTTTCACAATTTCTTTTAAACCCGCCTTGTAAGTAAACTTCAAACCCTTGTCCTGCAATAAGGGGGTAGCCTTGCAGCATCACATCCTGCCCACAGAGTTACATATTGACTTGTCATTTTGTGCTACCAGAGTTTGTATGATTGAGCTCAAGTTTCTAATAAAGGTGAAGCTTTTTTCTTCCCATATTTTACATCAATAATGTCATTTTTGGCTTAATGAGAACTCTCTGAGCTAGCTAGGAGCCACCCTTGCTTTGGCAATATGTGGTTCACATATTTTCTTTACCCTGTCTCTTTAGAGGTCCTTGCCAGAAGTTTCAGATGAAAGGCTGGGAACCAGAACCCCAGCTCCCGAAGGACCCAGACAATGTCCAACTCTGTCTGCCAGCAGTCTGATGCTGCCATGGGCATTGCTGTAGCTTTTTCACTTTGTGCCTGTATGAGAGGCTGAGGATTTAGTACTTCTGAGTGCTTAATTCAATTACAACTAACAGGGAAGAAATGTGTACTTGATCTCAGCTTCCTCCTCACAAGAAGGGTCTTTTCGTTTTCCCTCCCACTTCTCCAGCACAGCACTTCAGAGCACAATTCTGGCTGTATGACACATGGATCAGACTATCACTGCCCCAGCTCTTCATGGCTCATAAACTACTGTTCCGTTAATCGCACCGTACAGCTCTTTGTGTGGAAATGATGGAAGAAACGAGATACATATTACCTAATGATCAGATTTCTGCAAAATATTTTCAAACACACATGTCAGCCTTGCTGATACGTTATTATCATCAATGAAATACAGACAGTGTAATGGTGCCATGTATGTACCTCTCGGCAGTAAATGCAACTTAAATGTTTCTGTTTCAAACTCCGACAGCTCCTTAGTCTCAGTTATTTCAGTTCAGCTAAAGATGACATGCTAAAATGAGGGCATTTATTACTAAGTGGCATTAAGAAGGGGGATATTTAACCTACCATTGAAATGCTTACAGCAACGCATGGAGAAATCAGCTAATGTGTGCTGGCAGTAATTTATGACATTGGAAAAAATGCTATCATCTTTTTTTTCCACCGTCTGTGGTCTGGCTTTGCAAACTGCAAGCCCTGAGGAGCAAGTTTGATATAATACGGCTAATGAGAATAAGTGAGCACACTGCAATATTCTTAAAGGGTTACACTGCTGAGTCTTTGACTCTTTATACTTTTTAATTTCCTTGTACAAACAGTGCAGTGAAAACGGCAAAATCCATTTGGCTGGTCTGTGCTACAAATTAAATCCTTGATTAAATTTTGGCAATTACTTCTCTGAGTCTTTTTCATTTAAACATTTTTAATTCATTTGAATAAGCTTCTTAATCATGATTCTGACAATCCATTGTATAGCAAGAAAAACTCTAATAAATACTGTAAAGCAGCAACAAACAGAAAGATAGATGGCTGCTGAAAAGGAAGTGTTCTGTCCTTTTTTATTTTGAAAAGTGTTGCTTATATCCATCTTTCGTGAAAGTTGTATTTCAGTCTTCTCTGATGTTGCAATTTATCTCATTATGTGTTGACATTTCCCTTTGTGATGTCAAAAGCTAATAAAGATTCCAGGTAGGGTTTCAAACTCTCTTAATAAGAGGGTGAAAGATAGACTAAATCATCCTTAATGCACAAATCAATACTATAGTCAACCAAAGGATACAAATTAAGAGGAGAATGTGAAGGGCTGTCACTCTTCTAACAGGAAAGATGCTGGATAGACATTTTCAACAAAGATGCTTGAATTTAGATTCTCAGCCTTTAATGTGTAGAATTATATTACCTGTTGAGAAATTATCCCATAATTTGAGCTATTCTTTGGCATGTTTGCTGTTGTTGTTGTTTTTGTTTGTTTTTTTGCTTTTTGGTCTTCTGTGAAGACAGACATGAGACAGCAGGTGGTAAAATATTTCCTCATCAGAGAGGAAGGTCCAGAACCCTCAGTGAGGAGGGTGGCACTTGGTAGGAAAGAATGTGGGGAAAAGCAATGGACACTGGATGAGGAGAAAAAAGCAGGAAAGAATAGATATAAAAATAAATCTTTCAGGGTAGACAAAGTCGAGTACAACTAGTTAAATGTTAACCATTTATTTCTAATTGTGCTACCAGTTTACTACTGGTACAATGTGAAGAAAACGTTAACAGACTCAAAAAGTCACAGATTGTTTATCAGTGGCTGTAGAAAAGAAGGGGTTAAAAGTCTTACTGCAAGTTCAGCTCTGTCCACATGAAATATGCTAATATACAAACTGCAGCATTCCTATTTCTGCAACCTCGAGAAATGCTTAATGTCACCAAAAGAGAAAAGACAACCTCTCTCATTCTGAGAAGGTAAACAGAGGGATTGCAGATGCTGTTTGCTTCCCTTCCCTTCAGCCAGAAGACACCTGTAGATGATTTGCTTATTTTCCCCACTGTATTCCAGAGACCTGGTTTCATGTAGTTCACAAAGGAGAACAGTCAAAAAGCTATGCATTTACTGACATGCACTTAAGTGTATTTTCCCTTACATCTCACATTGCAAGCTCAGTGTGAAGGCATAAAGCAAACAGACCAAAACAGAAACGAGATGCTAGCTTGTGGCAAGTTGTCCTAATGTTTGTGTCAGCCCCTTTTGGGATGAAAGATGGTGGTTCTAGGTACTGCAGGGGAAATAAAAACTGGGTAAGCTCACCTGCTTGATATAAAGCAGTAGAAAGTATGATATCCTAAATTAGAAGCATGTCAATGCCATATACCTATCAAATTTGTATGTGATCCCAAAGGAAGAGCTGGTGCCTGAATAATGTCACTATGGAGTAAGAAGTCCTAAACAAGGAACAACAGAGGAAAAAATTTACCAATGTAAAAATTTGCAGCATATCACAAAAAATCATATAAAGCACAGATGACAAACACTCTAGACCCATCACCAGCAGAAAAAAATAAGCTACTATGATCTATTTATACAAGCACACTGATAGAAAAAGAACAAGGAAAGAATTCATAAGGAAATGACAAGCTCTGTGTTTCTAATTTGGCAGATTATTGTCATTTTCTCTACAGATGCTGGAACAGAGAGGCTTCAAAAGCCAACTGTAACTCTAAATCTTGTTCTTGTGTAAGTGAGGGACCATGAGCTCCCCCATACATGATTCAATATAATCTGAAAATTGCATTTAGCACAAGTAAAAGCAAACTGTAATGCATAAATGCTGGTGTATGAAATGTTGGGTACCAAATGTATGTTCCGATGATAGAAAGGGGAAGACCCACAAGTGAAAGATTTAGGAAAAGTACTGCAAATAGATTTTATTTCTGTAGAACCACTTTGCTAAATCCAGACAAAAGATGCAAGGGAGTTCTCACCACATTGAGAACCTGCAGCCCCAATTATTATTCTTCATGCACAGGTGCGTGCATGATTGGGGCTGCAGTGCAAGGGAGAGATGTACAGTTTCCCATCTCATATCACTAACCACATGAGAACAACTAAAACAATAACTCCAGCAATTCAAATTCTGATTGCAGATGAGCTCAACACGCGTGCCTAACTTCTTCTTTGGTAATGTGTTTCTATTTTCTACAAAATCTGAACTTTACCTCAGATTGGACATGAAGGAAAAAGCTCATCTGTTTAGAAAGCAATGAGAAATACAACTACTGCCCGCATACCTGATGTATCAATACATTTTTTACCTTAATAAATATTTATTACAGGCTTTGCTGCAGGATAGATGTATACCTTCCATAACCAAAAGCTGAAGAAAGATGCCACTGCACTTGGACAACTGCTGCTCTCAACTAGCCATCACCTGGCAAGCTTTTTTTTACAGCTCTATTATATTTTTTTCTTGTTAATTTTAAATAAAACCTTACTATGAGCTTCAGTTCCAGCACATCATAGCCTGCCAAATTCATCTACTTATTGCCTTAGGCTATAACATCTTTTAAAACTCAGTTGCTACAGAAAAGACAAATCATACCCTGTGTCAACTCCACTGTCCTGCCCAGCTGGCACATCCTGCACACCCACAGGGGCACCTTTAGGAGCTGGCGGCTGCCAGAAGGACCCTCTGTGACTAAATGGTGGGGCAAGCTGCAGCCTGGTGCTTGTCAGGACATTACCATGCAAGCCAGCATGTTACTCTTTTTCTATTCAGTCCCTAAAGGAATTGTGTTTGACAGAACTGAACAGCTGCTGTGTATTTAGAGATGTGAATGTATTGCATTATTTAATGAATTGTGTCATTTTAATATAATTATTACTAAAAGTCTGAACGTAAGCCTATTTTTATTTATGCTTAGAATTTTTACCCACTAAGCATTTTCAACTCTGTTTGCAGCCAAAAGTGTTTTCTTTCCCTTGCAGACAGCACCAGGACTGTAGCTGTGCGGCTTGCACTTCAGCCAGCTGCCTCCCCTGCATGCCACTCATACTGCTGTCTTGCATACAGTATCTCTGGGCTTTTAACAGATTACATCTCTGCAATGATTCTTGTACCCCCCCCCCCCCCCCCCCCTTTTTTTTTTTTTTGTGAAACTCTTTTATTACTTCAGTGCCTCCACTTACATATTCTCTTATGTAATACCATGACAGTTATATGTATGACAGAAAGTCTTGTGCATGAAATATGCCCTCACAGGCAAAGCCAGCTCCTCACATGGAGGAAGGGACAAACAGGAAGAAAGCACTTGATGCTACCAATTCCTTAAAATGGCAGCCTAAGAGGCATTCCTGCAGTCAGGCAGCTCTCGGACAGAGCTCTGCTCCCACTATGCTCAAGGGCACAACCATGCAGCTCTCACACTGGTATTTACTCTCCCTTTGGAACAATAATACACAGGAACTCCCTGGGTTATCTGAACTAGAAGGAATGAAAAGGGAACTCAAGGCACAGCACTTTGCTTCCTTGCGACTGGCATCCACAACTTGGCTAGACCCTCTCTGCTCATCCCTGTAGAGGCTTTAAGTTTTAGAAGCAACACTAGGCCTCAACAGGGGATGGATACAAACTGATTGGTCACATGGATCTGGTGGCCACATGCATTTCCAGGCACCTACGTTCTCATTTTACGCAGTTATGCAATAAACTCATTTTTGAAAGTCATCTGGAATCTTTCTCTGGGGCCCAGACCCCGAGCTGGACACATGTTCTTTTTGGAAGATGTTGCTGCTTTCCCAACTGTTCTGCTGTAGTGCTCTGGGGCTTACAGACACTCCAGCGCTGGACACAGCCTCATGCCTCATCCGCATACCTTTATATTGCCACATTACTGGGTGGATACTGAATTACTCATCACCACGGGTCACTGAAATGTTCACCTATTACTTCATTTGCAGTAGATGTTCCTGTGGATGTAAGCCAAGCTAATGTTGAACATGTTTTTTCACTTGCAGCATTAGACAGAAGATGCCCTTGTTTTTTTTTTTTTTTTTTTCTTAAGTGGCTGTTACTATCACAAGAAAAAGATATCTTGATGTATCTTCCTGTATATGCAGCACACTGCTGATGTTTGAAATCAATTAAAGAAATGGATGCTGTTAGTACACCGCCCAAAATGTTTAAACGTATAATGTGTGCATAGTGAGCCATGCTACGTAGGTGTATATCGTTTCATTGATTATTATTTTTTATATTAACAAGTATTTCTTTAAAATAAGTTGAATGACCTGCTGGCATACAAAATCCAGTTCAAAAGTAGATGCTCCACTGCCCAGGGAAGGTGACTACAAAGGGCCAAGACACTGTTTCTCTCTATAGAAAAAGTAGAGATAATCACATGAAACCATCAAGCAGCTGGTTTGGAACAACTCAAGAAAAAATAATTAAATTGTGGAATTCACTGCCACAAGACACATCAGATGTGTGTACCCACGAAGAGCTATGTACGTAGAAAAGATCAAATCTTCACAGGGCAACCCAACTCAGGGACTTCTTTGTATATTTTGCCTGTATTTGCGCACTGTATCCTTACATGGCTCAGAAGAAAGAAACAAGCACACTGAAAGACTCGCATCAGCGCACCCAGGCATGGTGCTGCTTAATCTGTCCCTTATTACCAGTTTTCATTTGCAAATTGAAAAGGGAAACTCCGGGCAGGGGAGATTTAACTTGCCAAATGGGTGCTTCAAATGCAGTTCCCCCTCTTGAGCAGCCACAAGCACAGAAGACAGCAGAAAAACCCTGAACGACACTAATGAAAATGCTGTCTGGTGTCATTCCCATGATTAAGAAAAAAAATCAAAGAAAAGTGGCAGCCAGTGGGGCTACACAGAAAACTACTTTGAGAGTATAAGAAAATGGGTACGCTGGAAATAGAGAGCATCCACGCAGGACTACAGAGAATCAGTTGAGACTTGCAGAGAGAATAAGAGTAACCAGTAAAGCAAGGAGACTTTGTGCTAGCCAAGGGGATTAAGGGGAATAAGAAAGGCTTTTACAAATACTTTATGTCAGGAAGAAAGAAGATGGAGGAGGTTCACTAATAAATGAAGGCTGGGACAAAGAACAGGCAGCGACTCTGAAATGAATAAATCGGATTTTAACAAGGGACATAAATAAGAGGAAACTGGATGATAAAACGCAAGACCAGAAAAGAGGCAGGCGCAGGCAAGTCTGGCTGCAATATGTAGGTGAGGTGAGGGCATGGGGCACTGGAAGAGCTGCTGTGTAGTGGAGCAGAGGGCATAGCACAGCATGGTACAGGGCTCCCTGTCAGCAGTTCAGGGCACAGTGTGTGCCCCTGTGGGTGGACAGCTCCTTCTGCCATAGCAGCAGCCCTCCTCCTCCTCATCCTTCTCTGTCTCCTCCTCACCTAACTCAGAGCTCAAGGAAAGGACGAAGAGTTCCTCCTGAGATCTTGCAGAAATTAGCAACTGCATGATTGCTCAGGATGGGAGCATGTGAAGCCAGAAATCTGTGAGGTACAGAACCATGTAGTGAGGCCGTGGGGCAGAGGATTAAGAGGGGACTCCCTGCCTGTAGTCTCACTGTAAAATCCAGGCATGACATCCGCTGTCCCCTGTGAAAGATCCACTGGCTCCAACACCCTGGTTTATAGTACAGTCTTGCTGTGCTACTCTTGCAGCAACGCCCCCTATAGAAAGGATCAGACGTAGCCTGATCTCTATTTCTTGACTCCGAGAATGCTGCAAGTGAAATGGAAACTTATGGGCCACTTAGTTGCTCTCTAAAACTAGGCCAAAATGATAGTAGTGCAGTAAGAGGTCAGTGCCTGAGGGCCTGAAAAGCCTCACCATTTCTGCGAAACCTTGAGAAACATTCCCTCAGCAGTAAGATATTAAATAATTCAATAAATTTATGGAATTTTTCATGATAGTCATCTGACCCAATAAATAAAACATTCATTAAATGTAAACATGATATCACTGGACTCTCCTGCTTAACTACATTAATTTTTCTCCGGGGAAATTTTACAGCTCATGAGTGCAGCCCAAGCAGGACACCAGGTTACAGCACTTCCAGCCTCCTCCTTCTGCCCCTTCTCAGTCTTCTCTACTTTCAAATGCAACTTGTAATTGTAAATTGCTAATCAGAAGTAAATAATTCTGATTACATCTTTCTAATTCATCCAGCTTTCACTTGGCTATTGCACCCCCAGACAAATAGAGAATTTGTACAAGACTTCTACTTGGTTTAAATAATTGTGTTGTTTTTGTTTTTTTTTTTAAAGAAGCAAGAACAGATGAAACAGATGAAGTCCTAATACAACTGATACTAGAGGAAAAATCATCAAAACAGAGGTATCACGTTGTTGGAAATTAAATAAAACCAGCCATTTACTCAGCATCTTACTCCGTATGTCAGTCTCTCAGCAAAAGCTGAAACTGCTTCTCCTATTTCAGATAATATAAATTAAATTTAGTGAATATTTGATGGATTATAATCTTGAAATCTGATTTCAAGCACAAATGGGATTGTTCTCAGTAATACCACAGCATATATCAAACAATACATGTCAAAGATTCCAGAAATCTGTAGGCATTAAGACACAGGAGAAGCAAACTGCAGCTAAAGCAGTGACTCAGATTAATTATTTCACAGGAAACCCAGCAGCAGTCAGCATTACTAAGAATGGACACACCAAACTATGTCAAAGAAAGGAAAGTTACCTCAAATGCTACCAATTATTATTTGTTAATACTTCTAACCTTCCCCTAGGTTGGTTTTTTTTGTTTTGTTTTTTTTTGATGAGCTAATGACACAGGCTGCTGGGGGGAAAAGCATTTCTGCTGTGAAGAGAGAACTGGGTAAAGTCAGAAATTACATCGCATACAGATGTCAGAAAATCAAAACCCTTTTTAGATATTTAAACAGACTAACTTACGCACTGACTTTGCTGTTCAGAATAAATTTTCTGCTGAGGCCCTAAGGATGCCTCTCACCAAGCGAGGAGATTATCAAACAGGAATGAGTGCTTTGCTCTCTCCAAATCCCAAACAACTGAGAAGCTGAAGTTTATTTACAGCTACCACTTGTGCATCCTCAGCCACGAGTAGCAGATTTCTATTAACACTGTGAAAAGGAGCATTTCATTTTCAGAGGCAAGCTATAGGCTGTACTTAACTTTGAATGCAGTCAGTGACCAAGCTAGATGCTTCAATGATTACATTTTATAGGAACCACAATTATTATGAGAATGTCTGCACTGTTTTCTTCATTTTCTGATTTTTCACATTCATGTATTTATGTCAGAGACTTCAACAAAACAGATTTATAAACACAGTCTTGCATTATTACCCTTGACTCTTTCATCTTCTGAAATAATCTAAAATCTAGTGTAAACTTGGACAAAACTAATATGATCTACACAGTTTATCTGCTCACAATAAAATTACACAGAATAAAAATGACTTAAAGATTAGTTCATCTTTTCTTATCTTTCATGTAAATTGAATTTTGCTACTTTGACTCTTTCTACCAACACAGGGGGGAAAACAACTGCTTCTGATAGCCTAATGAATACTTAGAGAGCTGCAGAGAGAGAGATTCAATTATTTAATGTCACCTATTAATATCCAACCACCATCTCCTACAGCTCTACCTTGCAAGGTGGCTGAGCTTGCTAAATGCGCTAAAAAGGAATTTTCTCCTCATTTTCATCTACCTAACACTTACCCATGGCTCCCACTGTACCTGTGCCTTTACCACAGGAACAGAGCTCACACTGAGCTGCTCCCTTGAGGTAAGCAGAGACTGTAAGCACCTCCAGCAGATGCACTGCTCAGCTCCCACTGCTGTTCCTTTCTGCTTGCACATTACTGTGCTTCCTCAATGTCTTTTCTTCTTGTATTCAGTACCCTGTTGTTGCATGGGTGGTTGAGTTCATTATTTGCCTTCACACACACACACACACACACACACACACACACACACACACAAACACACACAAACACACACAAACACTACCAATCCAATAATGCAATTTGATTTCATCAGATCACTCCATCTAAGCAGTTCTGGAAGACAGAAGAGCAGTGTTGAGATTTGGAAAGCCAAGTTCACATCATGCCACTGACATTCCAAAGATAATTCTCCAAGAAGCAGGTATTTGCCTAAGCTGATCTCATGGCCTAATTCCCATGTTCATAGTTTGGACTCCTGCCCACCTAACATTTGAGTACTTTTTTTTCACTGAGAGGTACTGCTGTGCCTTGAACACATTACAGTGCATCTATACAAAGAGAGGTGAATGTCATCAACAAATACGTATCTGCATGCCAAGCACTCTGTGATGCTGCGGTTCTACAGGATGTTGTTAATCTTCCGAAGTTTTGCTATATTACTGATCCTTTTTTCACACTTAGACAGTCTTTATTGCTTCAGTTTCTTAATATACTTTCCTTCAGCAAGTCCACAAGATGACCAGCATCTCCCTGAGGAGAACCTCATCTCCCTTAGAAAAATGAATGCGAAGCCAGATTGTACTGGTCTGTCAAGTTCTAAAGGGTTCAAGTATCAGGAATTACTTGAAATCAGTGTTTAAATTTGTAATGACTTCAGCAGCACTGTGGTTTCACCAGTATAAGACAGCTTATACAAAGCTTGCTGCCTGTGGATCTGCCTGGGTGCCCACAGGTGGGTGCTACATAGGATGGCAGGCAGAGCAATGCTGGGCAAAACTTCTTTCAGACAAACTTATTGATGGACTTCTCACTATGTTGCAAATAAGTCCCAAAAGACAGAAAAACAAAAAAAAAACAAAAAAAAAAAACAGCTTTCTTCCTAGTGTCATTTCACTGCTGATGGCTGTCAGCATCTTTCAACTCTTCTCTCCTGTTATTTATTCTGAGTCAAGCCATTTGCTCTATGAAGACTGTGATAGCAGAACAAGTCCAGTACCTGAATCCCTGAGGACCAGTGCCCTGAGAGATGCCATCCATAAACTCACACTCAGGGATGAAAGATGCTGTGCAAGTGCAAAGATGTCAGCATCACTGACGCGGGGAGAGCCCCGAGCAGGCTGGGGATCTGCTCATCAACAGCACAGACAGCTCATATTAGGGATGGCACATCACGTCAGCAGGTTTGCCACCAGTTAAAATTAAAAACTTGGAAAAACCTTTATTTCTATTCTGCCAGTTCAGTGCTAATACTTTATTATGTTGTGTTCAAATTTGGATATGATAGCAAGACCCTACCTAATGTCCTTGGTGTCTTTGAAATTTATTTACAAAATCCACCAAAATCTACAAATGTGCAGCAACCTCTCTCTGCACACAGTTCTATGAGTAAAAAAAGTAGTAAACAAATACAGATAACTAAGTCTTTGTCTTGCCTGAGCACATTTTATATATAGCAGTTGCTTCTTCCATAATAATCCTAAATATTTTTCTCTTCCCCATAATCCTAAAGGGTTAGCAACATGCTTAAAAGGTCAGCAGATCTGCTTTGAATGAATGAGAATCAGAGTAGAAGACAGAGAAAGAAATCAAATCTTACAGAGAACACCACATAGAAAGAGATTTCTTTTATACTCTAGCACTTTTGCATGCATCAGCTACAGCAATCTAGTATCTTATAGAGCAGAAAATCCAAAGCCACTTAGTTCCCTGGTAGAGAATAAATTTGCCTAGTTTGAATTAAAGTCAAGCTCCTTTAAGGCCGCTGGCAAAACTTCCACTGGCTTCAGTGCAGGCAGGAATTCATACTGTATGTTGTGTTCAAAAAGCCACAGGCTTACTCAGTGCTATTCATCTGAGAGCTCGTAAACTGATGCGGGCCAAAAGCTGTAAAATTCCTACAACTGTAGTATGATCATGACTAGCACAGAAAAAAAACATTAATTTTTACTTGGAATATGAAAGCTGCAGAGCAAGGCCTGTTGCAGACAGGCTTCAAACTCCAAATTAAGAGAGATCAGCAAACATTTATGAAGTATTAGCAGTGTCGTCTTTTAGCTCTGAGTAACTGCTGTAATGCTGTCCCTTTGCAATCATACCCAGTTTAGTTAAATAATTTAATTAAATAATTATTTAGTTCAATAATAAGGTGTTGCACTTGGGCTGGGACAGTCCTACGTACATATACAGACAGGGGAGATGAACTCCTTGAGAGCAGCCCTGCAGAGAAGTACAAAAAACTGGACATGAACCAGCAGTGCCTGCTTGCAGCTCACCAGGCCAACGGTATTCTGGACTGCACCAAAAGAGGGGGGGCCAGCAAGGCAAGGGAAGAGATTGTCCCCATTTATTCTGCCTTGTGAGGTCTCATCTAGTGTAATGTGCCCAGGTCTGGGGCACCCAGCACAAGAAGCACAAGACCCACTGTTGGAGCAGGCCCAGAGGAGGGCCATGAAGATAATCAGAGGGCTGGAGCACCTCTCCTGTGATAAAAAGTTAAGGGAGTTGGGATTGTTTAGCCTGGGGAAGAGGAGGTTCTGGGGTGACCTCACAGTTACCTTCCAATACTTGGAAAGAGCTTACAAGCAGGAGAGGGACCAACTTTTTATGCAGCCTGGTAATGATAGGACAATGGGCAATGGATTTAAACCAAAAGAGGGAAGGTTTAGGTTAGACGTTAGGAAGAAGTTTTTCACTCATATGGTGGTGAGGCACAGCTGCACAGCTGCACAGAGGGGCTGTGGATACCCCATCCTTGGAGGCGTTCAAGGACAGGTTTGATGGAGCCTGATCTAGTGGCTGGCAAGCATGCCCACAGCAGGGAGTTTGGAACAAGATGATTTTTGAGGTTCCTTCCAACTCAAGCCTAATATTCGATGATGATGATAATTTCAATGCATTCTACATGGATGGAAATTAATTTAAATATACAGACCTGGAAATCAAATTTAAAACCCACCCTCACTAGTTACATATTTAGTTTCCCATGCACATGCAATGTACCTCTTGGTATCCTAAAGGATATTGAGAATAGCAATTGCTGGAATTCACTGTCAGAGACCGGACTTTCTTCCCCTGCATTATGACTAAACCCCTTGTCTGGATTCAAAGTGATTGATACTGAGAAGCATTTGATATCAACCAGCTCTTTTCCAGACTCCAGCTTCCTCCACAAGCTCATCAGCTGGTCATTTTGAGCATGTCTGGTTCTCATTCTGTTCACTATTTCTCCTTACTTTCTGCTCATCCACATTTCTTCTACACACATCTCCCTAATACTCTTTATTAGGCACTATCATTCCCTGTCTTCACTGTGAAGTTCTACTCCAGATAGTAGAACTGATAATAACTGACTTGTTAAATAAACAAATAAACTGATTTGTTTAAAAGTCTGAATAACTACAGCATCAGGGGGGTGCCTTCATCAGGCCCAGGCAGTGTTGCAGTCAAGATCTCAGAAAGCCTTCCATGTGCCCTGTTGTATACATCTTCTTACTGCTGGTTATTGTAAAAAGCACTGTGTGAGGAAAGCATCCCAAATTTTAACACTTTTCAAAACCTTTGCAAAACTTCTGTGTATCTCTTTGGAAGAGGATTGGAGAAATACTGAAAAGAGACCACAGAAGATTTCCAAATCTCTAGCTTTACAGAGCAGGTCAGCAGTTTGTCAAGAAGTAATTCTGAAACACTGGAAATATGAAGATCATAAAGTGCACATGAAACAATCACATCAAAAAGTAAAAATGCTGAAGAACTCATTTGAATAATGCAGAGGACTCTGTAACATCAGCACAGAGCCCTTTCTTTCTGAACTGAGTAATTCTCAGCAGTTGGAAGACAGCAATACTTCCATGAATTTAGGAAAATCTGAGACGCCATTTGAAAGGAAAAGCTTTTGAGAGAGGTCAGCACTACAAAGCCTCTGTAATTGTTTCCCTGGGGGAATTTTGCTCCTTTTGCTTCCAGTCCCAGACAAAACAAGGAAGGAAAGTTCTCAAAGATTGAAATTCGTATTTTAAATAAATGTCCTACTGTCTTGTGAGAACTGATCTTTTGTAAGGAACAGCATCCCTCCCTCATACTGGGAAAAAAAAAGGGGAGGTTTTAGATCTTTACTAATAATACGAATCCATGAAATTCTGATCAGAACTACTCCTCCTCACAAAATTGCTGCACAAAGACATCATTTTGTGTTGCTGATATCTGACCAAAGGAAAAGAGGCTGAGCAATGGGCCTTCATGTGAGGAAAAATAATGCAATGCTTAGATCGTGCCAAGAGTGTGGCCGCCTCTGTGAGGCTGTAACGGAGGAAAAGCAAACAATAAGCCTTCAGTTTCCCACTGCACAGCTCTGCTCTAAGGCTGACCACCCCAAACCCACTCCAAGCACTGCCTTTAGAGCCAAGCATTTTGTCTTTAGCAGGGCTATGCTTTCCACTGACCAGCACTAAATGAATAATAATATATAAATAATAACAATCATGATAATGACAGTAAGAGAAGAAAAGTACCACATTCTAAATCACAGCTCATCCTTCTTCCTTTGAGTCACTAGGTTTTTCTACAAAATCAAACAGACAGGGTTTTGGCCCAAGCATCTCACCTTGACATTGGTTACGTTCTGGGATGCTCCCACAGGTGTTCAGAAGGCTTGTAGATGGTTTGCCTGATATTCCACTTCCAAAAGTCACAACTAGAGTGAACTTACAACAACTTAAGGCTCCAATGCAGCCTTCTTGCAGATTAACCTTAGAAAAAAACTTAACCTGCTTTTTAAACCTTTTTTTTTTTTTTCAATTAAAAAGCAAATTAATATGAATTAAAATTATCTTTGAAATTAACCCATTTACCTCTTAACTAAACAATTACCTGGAGACAAAATTGTTTGTAACACAAGTAAAAATGAATATTAAACTCTTGGTATGGAAATACCTCCTGTGGATTTCAATTTTGTTTTTAGACTCCTCTTGGGAAAATTGTTTTAAACACAGGTGCAGATAACAGTAGGCTTAGATACAGAACTGTTTTTCAATGGTTCAGTGCTGGATTAAAGACTAGTAATTCCTCTATGATGCCATAACAGTAAAGATAGCCTGTATAGGCCTTGAAAGCACCCATATGGACCTTATAAATCTTGCATGAGATTAGATATAGTTCTGTAGGATATTAAGAACCTGACAAAACTCCCACAGCTACAGTAAACAGAGCCGAGAAAGACAACTAAAACTTGCAGCTTTGGATACCTTTTCCTCCCACAAGATACTAAAATATCTGAGAGAGACATTCAGAATAGATCATTAGCCGAAGACTTTCCAAAAATGCATTGTTAGGTCAGGTTTTTATACATTTCCCATACATATGAGTTAGGTACAAATCAGCTTCTAAAATCTCCCTGCAAGCCCATTCACATCTTCACATATCTAAGAAATTTTGAAATTCTGGCCAATAGTGTCCCATAACATAATCAGCCAACTCATCACTTTGAAAGCAAGAGCAATTAAATCCATGTATTAGAACTGTGTCCCATTAGATCTCCTCCACCAGAACATCTTCTTAAATGAGATCTGCAGGAAAAAGACATCTGCTGGAAGAACTGAGCTGTAAATTTCTCTTTGAATGCTGATGGCATTTGAAAAACAAACAGACAAAAAAAAAAAAAAAACAACAACTAAAACCATTTAAATTTCTACACCTAGAGAGGTATGTTTTTTAATTAGATGGGAGAGCTGACAGAGCTTGGAAGAAAAATATTTGCATGTGCCATGCCTGCAAATACAGCTTTCTCTCTTCAGTTTTAAGAAAACTATCATTTGGATGCAACTGAGCACTAACTCTATTTCTGGTGCAGTTTAACACATTCCACTAATGTGTTCCAAGAGACAGCTACCTCAGAAGAGCCAGCATTCAAGCGAGCAATGACAAAACTTGCCTGTGGAAGCATGCCTCACAGTGCAGTGGAGATAGACAAGGCGTGTGTGTGCTGCTCTGCTGAGTCTGTTTGCAGATAGCACCCGGTTCTCTAAAGCAGTTAAACACACCTCCAAGATGAGCACTATGATAGCACTATCCATATTAAATCAACATGTCTTGGAGGAGGCTGTGCTAATTACAGCAGCAAAAACCCCACAAAATCTCACTCTTCGACTAGGAGGACTTCCAAAATAAATCCGCAGCATCAGAAACATTTGTACCTGATCCAAGTGAGTTGTTACTGAATGAGTTTGACAGATTGATAACACTTCCTTTAATGAAGTAATAAAAATGTTCAAACAGAAATCAAGATGTCTCCTTTCTGTTTTACAAAAAGATCCAGAGAGATCCAGGACATTCAATTCAATATTCTAGATGTGTTCAATTAAAAACATGTCACTAATAAATATTTGTACAGTAATTTAACAAGTGCTGTGGAAGAACACCTATTGTCAGCATAACCTGTAGCTAGCACACAGATACACAGTAATGAGCCTGCATGTACAAATTGTCGTGGGAAGCCTGGTGGAGATGCAGAAATATTTTCAAGAGTTCTCCCACTCATTCAGCAGTACAGGGCTGACAGTCACTCACTGGCCTTCATGGTCAGGAGACAAATTCTGAGCACTGGATAAGCAATACAGATGTTAGAGGAAGAAAAAGGTTTAAGGCAATGGTTTGAGTGAGTGTTATTATGCAAACTGGATTTGGCAAACCCATTTAGCACGCCATCTGAAAGGAGGTAAAGGGAACAACTTGCTCCCATTAACCTGCTTAGAGTTGCACTGCAGCAATGCTCTTGTGATGAGCTTTATAGGAGAAAAGCAAAACTCAGTGGGTACCATCTTATGTACTTCCTAACATCAAACCTTTCCTTTTATTTATTTATGAAGTTTTCTGACATTTAGCAACCTCATGGGGACTGGCAGGTAAGAAAGTAGAAGAGGTGCGACAATACCAACCCACAACCCCTCAGCCTGAATTCAACTTTCTTACACCCTGGGAGCTACAAGAGCAGCATGGGTGATACTGT